>JARBDR010000708.1:0-424490 GCA_029721355.1 Tegillarca granosa | reverse complement strand
TACTTATCAAAGTATTAGAAGTCCAAAAAATGACCAAAAAAGTAATATCAACCAATCGGGCCAGCTATAACATTAAAGATTCTGAAATAATTAGGATAAGCGTGATTAATACATAGTATTGTATGATTTACTTTAAACGTATGTCAACTGGAATTAAATATGCACAAATATTTTGAGCAGTATCATTTTCTGAATAGAAAATATATTGACATATCTTATTAGCTCCTTAATCAACTAGGTCTATTTTTCTAAGCAAAAGGGGATAACAATAGGTTTTACAAATAGATTGCCATGAGAAGACGGTTACATAATCAGCGTCCACAAATTGGGCAGTTTTGTATTATAATCTCCCGTTTTTAGCAAATAAGAGAATAAAGGTTTCTTAACTATCTAAAATAAATAAAATCGACTTCAGCGATTTTAAGTGTCAAAGTTATTATATAATAAGTGTTACTTGCGTAGCCCATAGAATGGATGGGGGCCTTGTGGGTGTTGCCTGGGGTGTTGCAGTCCTATTCGAAATGGGGCTGAATCCTGGACTTGTAAACAACCTTCTCCGAAGGTTCTCGGGTGTTCCCTCACTGGCAGAGGCCGTAGAGGGCCCAGCACTTGGGGTGCCAAAAGGCGAGCTAAAAACACCGTCCCTATAAAAATAAATAAATAAATATTTTTGAATAAAATAAATACATTTTATAAATAATTTTTTTTTAAATCTTTGCGACGAAATAATGTTCTAAGATCAGCTAGTGATCTTTTAAAGGCTTAATCAAAATACTTCAAATGTAAGTTAGATTAGAAAATGCGCGGGTTATTGTATACTTACAAATTATGTTCCATGTTTTAAACAACTTTCTCTGTTGCAGTTCAAGAAGAGAATGACCAATGTAATGTAAAAATTAAAGATTTTGCTCCCTCCAAAACACAGTTTTATGATAACAATAATCTGAGAGAATGTCCAACTGTTCAAATGTAAACAGATTGCTTTTCCTTTCAAAAATTTTGAAAATTGTTAAGTTTAACAACACGAATTTAACTCAAAGAAAGAACCGCTTCTAGTTATATTCTTAAGTAAATTGAACAGAAATAAAGATGTTTACCTATCTAAATTTGTAGAGTATTATTTACATCATAAATTCAGTGAACAACTGTTCCTTAAACACAAGCAGGAAAAAATAGAAATGTGTCTTGCTAAACGAAATAAAATCATGTAATGAAAATTATAAATTAATAAAGTCTGTCTGTTGAAAAAAACTAAAGGGATCAACATCATTTTAACTGACAGTAGAAAGTGCATTTGAAAAAAATAGAGATGTGTCTTGCTAAACGAAATAAAATCATGTAATAAAAATTATAAATTAATGAAGTCTGTCTATAAAGGTTTCTACCTGGAACCATTATGTGAGAGAAGTGCAAGAGGATGGTTTAGATTATGTTCACACAAATATCGTAGTATATCACATATAGGGGGAGATAAGCGCAACATGCTTACTATCGATTGCGACGTTAATTTGACTGTGTAAAGCAAAATAAATCTTATAGACATACAAGGACACATAGTCCACTACATGTATGATTGCTTACTATCGATTGTTTAAAACAACTATAAAACTAACTACAGAAAGAGTAAGTAAATCAACAAGTGCGTGATAATCTCACTAAACGTAAGTATTGTATTTCGGTGCATTAAACTTGATTGTATTTCGGTATTCACATCAGAGATACTTGTTGGAGAGCGCATTGTAGAAGCAGTCATATAAGATTAAACGCTGATTAAACGACCAACAGTTG
This sequence comes from Tegillarca granosa, assembly GCA_029721355.1. Taxonomy (NCBI): domain Eukaryota; kingdom Metazoa; phylum Mollusca; class Bivalvia; order Arcoida; family Arcidae; genus Tegillarca; species Tegillarca granosa. The sequence goes on along the minus strand of JARBDR010000708.1, from coordinate 422,702 downwards.
CAGTAGGTGTAATGTATGTTTTGGACTGATCACCAGAGGAGAGATAAAAAGCGGTCGGTGGTGATACGTCAACCACATCACTTGTCCCTGATTCACCAATATTTGTGATAATCTGATCTGAAAAAAAAAACCGACAAAGTTTTACTAATATTTACATTATAGGAAACAGTAAAAGCTATACTGTAAAAATAAAAATGAATCATGATACAGTCAGCACGGAAAAAAATGTTACATATTTTATAAGTTTTCCCTTATATGCCCGAGTAGCTCAGTTGGTAGAGCGTTAGACTGAAGATCTAAAGGTCGTAGGATAGAAACCAACTATGGGCGTGATTTAATTTTTTTAAAAAACGACATTACACCCGATAAGATCTAATTATATAAATTCATACTCTATTGATTAAATATATGACTGTCCGTTTTAAAAACTTTTCACCGGGAATCTTTCTGTTTATATCGTAATGCATTCAGTTTTATTTGACATCCCTGAACGCATAATCTAATTTCATTATATATGACACTGTTCACATAATCTCTCATCGGGAATCTTTTTGTTTATATAGTAAATTTGACATCCTTGAACATATGATCTAAGTTTCAAGTATTTTTGTGTTATTAACATTTAAATATGTAGTTGATTTTACGGTTGGTTAATGGGATTTAATTTCCCCCCCCCCCCCCCGACTATATAGTTAAACTAATTATAAAAGGACAAAAACACAAAATGTACAAGTCTTGACCGATTTTTAAAACACAAACGTATCTGTTGACAAGATAGATGTACAATTCACAGATTGTAAAAACATCGGCCTGTAAAATAACCGTCAGATGAATACGTATATAAGATATTTTATTCATTAACACATTATTTACTTTGAAAAATGTTCACCTGATCTCCCATCGGAATCACACTATTTATAATTATTAAATTTAATTTTAACAGACCACCTCTCCTGTGTATGATCTAATTTCAAAAACTAACTATCACGTTCAGTCATTTCTTTTTGTGTTATTTACAATGGTGAGTTGCTGTTAGTAAAAAATCGTGAGGGTCATCATGGAAACATTTAGATAATACATACATGTAGTTCACAGGTCTCTACATCTAGCTCAGTTGCAACAGCGTTAGATCTAAAAGTCTTTGGTTCGATCCCAGATCGATGCGTTACTTTTTTCACACATGCATATATCTCCCCATCCCCTTAACCCAATCACACACCCCCAAAATAAAATTAATATAAGATAATGTAACACTTACAACATCTGTGAATGTTATTGTAATGTTTGATGGCGTGAATGAAACTCTGACACATGGACGTCTGTGCCAGAGTTTCAACCTGTAACACATCTATGGATGTCCCATGCCTCGGTAGGAGTTTACTGGTTGTGGGGGCAATCATAACCACATGATAGGCAGTACCCTCGAGCATAATAGTACTGCAGTCTGTCTCTCGTTCTGACCCCCGGCAGTCTAAACGGACGGTGGTCCTTTGACAACATTGAGACCACGGCACAGCAATTGTTGGTGTAAAAAACAACAGCATGACCATCAACATCATCGTCGTCTCTAAAATCTCGGCTGTTATGTATAACTTTTTAAATAAGTTGGTCTTATTGTATGTATCTGATTAGATGAAGAACATTAAATCTTGATTTGACCATATTATCAATTAACCCCCAAGTTCATAATGTTACAATCTTACGACCTTCTGTTTTATCAACTGTTGTATATTTTAACACCTTTAATTCGCAAACTTCAGTGTCATACCCTATTTTATTTACAATTGAATTCGTTACCCTCACTGTCGTGTCGTATTTTCTTCACACCTTATTATTCTTAATGTATCGGATATCGTGTTATCATTTATTTTTCTAAATTTATATCACTTGCTTATAAATCGCACTATCGTTTCCGAATAACACGTGTAAATCGGTAACGGTCGAGTTTACTGAATATATCTATCTGCATTGTTAAAAGTATACTCATTCTGGCAAGATGGATACGTGTCAAAAAATGGGTTTTTTTTTTTTGTTTTTTTTTTTTTTTGTCAGAGATGTGACGATGCGCTGAGGGGTTTAAACTCCAAATAGCATAAGGACATTGTAATAATAATTTTGATTGCTTGGGCGCCTAGGCGCGACAAACCATACAACTTCTGAGATTGCAGACCAGCTGTCCTGTACAGACCTCCACAAAATATATGTTATGGCTATATGACAAGTGATTGAATAAAATTAATCACTTAACTTTTGTTTTGGCCTTCTTTTAAGATGGACCGCCAATCAATTCAAAAGTACACACACACAGAGAGAGAGAGAGAGAGAGGACTGATACAGAGAAAGAGAGAGAGAGGACTGATACAGAGAGAGAGGACTGATACAGAGAAATAGAGAGAGAGAATAACTGATTTTACATTTTAATTATCGAACCTTAATTAAAAGGTTCTCTCGTTGTCGGTATGGGCGGTCCGGGTCCGGAAAAAAACGTCTCAGTTACTTAACGTAACAACTCTTGGACATAGTATCCCACAATGCCATCACATTGACACCGTGGTTTTCTTGATACTAGCCCATCTTTTATTATGCATTGGAGCTGGAGATGTGTTAATGTTGTTTCCAGGTACGTTAAGGGAAAAAAATTCCCACACGTAAAACATTTTAGTTTTTAGTGGAATATGAATTATTGTAGGCGGAGGTGGAGGCTTATAATTCCAAGGAAGGATAGGTGGAGCTTTCCTTGAAGTCATGTTGTTGCAAATGATTTCAGAACAGAATGTATACCTTATCATGTGAATTTTAAATACGTCACAAATCCTAACGTGAACCACTGGTACTCGGCGATAAATCAAGCGTAGTTTTATCTCATTTACAACAATATACTCAAACTCCAATATTACATGTTATCGCTTAAGAACATGTATGTTTTTACTATTATATTTAGATTTGTATCACACAAGTGTGACGTACCAATAAACTAAACAATAAAGGCATTCAGATCTTGACCACACAATTTTCAGTATAAAGTAGCAAGGATTTCTGCTAGCTCACCCAAGATATCAAATACCTTTTTTACTCGTCATCAAGTTACACTTCCAAGAAGAAATGGAAAATTCTCAAAAGTAAGTTGTTTTTTTTTTGTTATTATTATTTATTTTATTCAAAAATATTTTTATTTGAGAGAGAGATAGAGAGGAAAAAGAAAAAGTGCAACATGTAAGTTTTATTTTCAAAAATCATTTTCATGAGAGAGAGAGAGAGAGAGAGAGAGAAGAAAAAGTGCAACATGTAAGTTTTATTTTCAAAAATTATTTTCATGAGAGAGAGAGAGAAGAAAAAGTGCAACATGTAAGTTTTATTTTCAAAAATTATTTTCATGAGAGAGAGAGAGAAGAAAAAGTGCAACATGTAAGTTTTATTTTCAAAAATTATTTTCATGAGAGATTACTTGAGGGTATTTTTATAATTTCCAAGAAAACACTTCTATACCTTTTCTTACAAATTCTGTATGTTTATCACGTTTTAATATCATTTATCTTACAGTGACATGTCTTCACCCATTTTACCTGGAGCCTCTAGGTCAACTCCATGTCAAGTACCTCCAGTGTCCATTCGGACGATACATTACACCCGACCAAATTATTATGTAAGTTCATATATTTTTGTTTTGTCATATTTCCCTTAATATTTTACTAACAGTAAGCATTTAACTGCTTTATACTACTATATATTCAAGAATGGCAGTTAAAACGGTTAATAAACCACCCCCCTCCCCCAACCGGTCCATTATTATGTCACCGGTTAAGTTGATAACAAAGTGAAATGTAGAATGTAACTTAAGATCACACATCATGTTTTCCTTGAGGGTGTGGGGATGGTGGATTTTGTTTCTTGTTTTCTCTCTCGGTATCATTGTTGATGTTATTGTACACTCACTATGTTGTATTTTTTTTTACAGAGCTGACATGTCAAGATTGATGAATTTCAGAAAACGGAGAAGAATTTGCCGGGATCAAATAATTGCACTCAATACTAAAATGAACATTATGATCAAGGAAATGGAAGAAATAGAACGATTCGTGAAAAAGGAATGTAGCGGAGAATTAGAAATTAAATGGCTGTAAAAATATAAACTTTATAACAAAAAAATGAATTAAGTGATTTTACACTGTGGATATTAAAGCAATTTTAAGGATTTCACTATTTGGATTTTTGTAAAAATTAATAATAATAATAATAATTCATGGCTGAATTGTTCAGCAAGGTAAATAATATAATTTAAATTGAAAAATAATATGTCGTCTATTAGAAGTATAACATATTGGGGGGGTGGTATAAAATTATAGGATGTTTTTAGGTTCCTTTTGTTTTAAATCTGGGAAGACAATTTCTTTCTTCCTCTATTTTTTGATGTGATTAAAAGGTATTTGATATTTTGGGTCATTGTATACATATATATCAAGCATCCTTTAAATCTTTAATGGGGGGCTGACACATTTATTTTGTTATAAGATTATTATATCCCGACAGTGGACTTTTTCAACTTCATATTTTCGTTTGATTATCACTACAAAACAACCCCTCGTGAAGACCAACATTGATCATATGATATCATGACCAAGTATGAATGAAACCACCGAAATGTAATAGATTTTAAAATGTTATGTCACGTGATCTAGAAAAATTCCATTCATAAAAATCACGTTGTTTTTTAAGCTTCCGAGTATGAATGAAATCACCGAAATGCATATCTATTTAAAATGTTTGTGTCACGTGATCTAGAAAAATTCCATTCATAAAAGTTCAATATTTAATATTTGCTATTTTAATACATCGTTGTGTTATTCAGAAATGATCACTGGAAATCTTTCACACGTTGTTTATGAATGCACACACACACACACACACACACATATATATATATATATATATATACATTCTCAAGTGAATTCATTCATAACACATCTTTTGTGAAGGACGCACGCATTTAAATTTACTAGCCTACATAATGCATAAACATATACGTTACGGGCGAAGATGAAGGGTACATGGGAGACGTGGAGGATACTTTGGACAACACAGATGGAATAGATATTAACGTTGTTATCCAGGACCATGACTTCACAAGCAGGTCATTGGACATTTGTCAGAGATTAAGAGACAAAAAATCACCTATCACAAAGATCTTAGTTATCGTTTTTACTGGCGTGTGGCTAGCAACACTTCTAGCTGAAATTATGAACTTTCCTCAGAAATTCAACACTACCTCAATTTCTACAGCTTTGGGATAATTTAATTCGTAATCTTGCTGTTTTTTTTCTGATTTACCATATCTGTTTAATTTAGGAATAAGTAACTACTTTATTGGTTACTTCATTGTTTACATTGTATTTCACGGCACCTCGGTAGTTTCATTCAGAAGTGGTCATGATATCATTTGAGCAAATTTAGTCATCAGTTATGTTTAATATGTATTCCTACCTTTACAAGTATTATGTCTTCAAGCTTTTTTTTTCAAGTTTGCGTCTTTAACTCTTTGATCGCTTTAAGATCGTTGGTTGAAAACCGTTATGATTTAAATTACATGCAACACTGTGTAATATACTTTGATGATCCAATCATATTGAACATTTTAATAAAATCTTTGATAAACAATACTTTTTTGTTATTTTTTTGTACATAACCACGCCTACCACGTCCCTTACCCTTATATATAAACTATACTTTTTTTGTTATATTTTGTACATAACCACGCCTACCACGTCCCTTACCCCTATATGTATGACGTCATAGTATCCACGATTTCCTTTTATGGTGCATTAATGATGCACATGTGATGAGTCATTACCACATCCGTTACACCCTTTTCCGGTGCACTTAACATTCCAGACATTCCAACCCTCCATAGTGTAGTATATGCTGCTAAGACATTATGAATACTCGACATAAATTGCAACACACGCAATGCATATTTAAAAATAATATGTAAACATTGTTAATTTGGCATATTCGAGGTAAAATAAAATTAATTATAATAAAAAAAAGTTAAAAAAAGTAAAAGTAAAATGTTAATAAAAGTTGGGGGCGAAGTTTCAAGAAGTGGGGGCGATTTTGAAGGGGCGATTTCGACATGGGGCGAATTTGCAAGAATTTATAGTGGGGCGAATTGACCATTATATAATAATGATATAATTGTTATGACGTTAAGTCACGTTCTTGGTCACGTGACTATGGCGGCCATCTTGGATTTCATGAATTTTTGCTCTAACTTTGAGTTTTCATTATGTTTATATGCCGATTCCTTCTTAAAATTATATTTTTTTGAATGTTTTTGTGTTTTTTATGTAATCTATGTTTGTTAGTACAAATAAAAGATATAAATTGCATTTATTTGTGTTTTTCAATCAAAAAAAAAAAAAAAAAAAAAGAAAAGAAAAAGAAAAAAGTGAAAACAAGTAATTTTACATTGTTAATATTGTTCTTATTATAAGTGCATATTATGTGCATTTACTTATTTTTTTCATTCACTGATTGACAAGTAAGTTTTCTCTGGCTCTTTTAAAGTCTTTATATGAGTGAAACATTTCAAAACACGGTAAAATACATAAGGGAGTATTACAATCTCGACAGTAATAGCATGTTTGCTTATGAATGCGAGGCCTAACTGATGCACATACTTTACAGTCTGGTTTGTACTTAGGATTGTCATACTTTGACAAGAAATGGCGTTCTTTCAGCCTAACATATTCATATGGAATAGTTTTATTCCTTTTAACTGCCACTCTTTCATAATTTTCAAGGAGACCATCGATGACATTCTTCCTGAATTTTAAAACGCTTGGCACTTTTTCAGTTTTTTCTCTGGACTCGCGATATAATATATACCTTTTCACTAATGCCGTTTCTATTACATTATGGTAGATTGCATGGTACCATTTTTGACTCTTGTGGATAAGAGTAGGTGCCCATCATCTGATCATAACAATCCACGCCAGCCATATATGTATTGTATCTTCAGCCACCACAGGTTTTTCAACAGTCCGGTAACCTCCTGGTGTGCCTCTTTGGCGTATCCGCTTGTCTTCGGGCAGTAAAGAGTAGAAAAATAGATCACCCCCTGATTCGTGATATTCTGGAACTGCATACATCTTTATCATGCCATGTTGGTATAAAAGGCAACAGTAAAGCCGATTCCGCTGCTAAAACAGCATTATCCAAGCCAATGACTAATTGTTTAATTCCTCATTCTGATTTAAAGCCATTGATATACAATTATATCAATAATCAATGGTCAAGTCATTGGAATAGCCAAGAACACAATAAGCTTCATTCAGTACAGCCCTGTCTGGGATTTATACCTTTATCCCAGTACAGTAGGCGCGAAAGTATTGTTCTTAGGCGCTGTAGAATCGGCCATAGTCATTTTACACACACTTTTATTTTAAAGGGTGAACAACCACCACAATGTATCCCTTGTCAAAGTCAACAATCTGTTCAGCACATGTTGCTGGATTGTGTTGACTTTGCAAATACAAGGGATACTTTTTATTCAGCATCATCGATGCAAGATCTTTTCAATAATGTCCATGGGCATCAAATTTTAAAATTTCTTCGGGAAATAAACTTGTTCAATAAAATATAATTTTTATCATTTATTATCCAGTCTTTTATGATAACTTATCTGTGATATTACTGGTTTTTATCAGTTTAGTAATTGCTTTAGAATCTATTCTATTTAGTTTTACATAAATTTTATTTTTATATATTGTTATATTTTTAACATTTTCTAGCCGCGAATAGCTGCAATAACGCTGATGCGGCTTAAAACCAAAACTCACTCACTCACTCACTCTAGTTCAACAACATATTCATCAGCTTGTCTCATAGGGTCAAACTTTAGCTTAAGTGCCTGAACCAAAGACTGATAATGGTTTTGGGTACGGCTATCTAGATCATTATATGCCTTCAAAACTAAACCATCTAGTCTTGAAACTAAAAACTTACAAGCATACCAATCACCCCAGTGATTAGCAATTCTAGCATTATCAAATGAAAAATACCAATCTTCGAAACCGATTTGACCTCTATACATAGTAGGCACAAAAAGTGGCTTATTTATCATAACAGATGAAGGGTTACTAACAATACTTCTAGATTGAACACAATTTGGTAATCACCTGATGAACTGACATTTGGCGTTCTAACTTGAGACATAATAACTTTATTTAATTCCCTATTATATGAAATATGACTGATGCATGATGATACAAGTGTAGAATAATTACTGGCACACGTGGACTTAGGTGCTGTCTTGATGTACTTATACAGGTTTTTGGAAGGTTGCTAAAAAGAATCCTCTAGAAAGTTCGTGACGTCACGCGAAGCTAAAAATAGAACCCTCTAGAAATTTCGATCTAAATTTAGAAATCTAGACAAAGAGGTCTAAAATAAGAATCGGTCTAAAAATAAAATTTTCAGAAAAATCTAAATTCCAAGGTTCTGTAAATTAAACAAAGAAAGACCCAGAATGTACTCAAAAGTTTAAGTCATTGTAATACAAAAGAGAATATTCCAGATCATGATGGTTCGAGAATGATCTTGTTTAAAGTAATTTAAAACCCAAACTTCTAGAATGATTATAAAAACAGCATAAAAAGGCGTTTGTTAATCTGCGATAGTAATAATTCAAGTCACCACAGACCGTGAAGACATCTGTGTCAAGTAACAAGGTTAGATTAATAATAGATAAATTATATCTAAAACGACTTTTAAATAATAATCTATTATTAACATCTAACCCATATTTTAAACCAGATAGAATTTAATACCGTGTGTTGACAGGTTCGCCAATAATATATATCATCACTATCTTCAAAAAATTTAGTTAAATGGTAAAAAATTAAAATCGAGATTCTGAATCCCTGTGAAGATTATTATACTTTTAAAAATGTTCAGAATTCCATCAAGATTATTTCACTAGAGTAAATGTTGTGGAATGATTTTTTACGGTCCATCAATATTATTTCACTTATAAAATGTCTAGTAGAATAGTGTTTTACGGTCCATCAATATTATTTCACTAATAAAAATGTTCAGAATTCCATCAAGATTATTTCACTTATAAAACATGTCCAAAATAAATTTTATTGAAATGGTGTTTTACGGTCCATCAAAATTATTTTACTAAGAAAAATGTCCAGAATAAATTTTATTGGAATGATTTCAATATACACATTTTTGAAGATTTTTATTAAAATCTTGAACACATAGATTACTGACAGATTTCATCAAATTTAAATTTTGAAAACACAATATGTACAACGTTCATTTTTCCCGATTTGATGTTAGTGAACTCGGGTCATTATGTAAAGTCCGTTTTCACCACCAGTCTATCATTTTGCCGTATAAATACATGTTTTACATCCACATGTCCACATTTTACAGTTAATGTTATTCAAGTTGTATTTTACAAACGTTTTTTCCCTCTAAGTTAATTTCATGTGTCCAAAAAGTTAACGAAAGTTTTTTCCTTCTAATTTTTCGAAAAAAATGTACACAGCTCTTCTTCTATTTCTTTAATGATGGCAGTCAACTCAACCGCCAGCCTAGTCACTGTTATGTGAAGACCCGTCTTTACCTCCAGCAAATAATTGAGGCGGTTCATCATTGTTTGTCTGCAACAAAAAAAAAGTGAGATCATTATCATTATATAAAATGACAGCATCCTGTTGCATATGGAGAGTCTTAATCTATTGTTTATTACAATATTTTTATTTTTACAGACTACCACAGAAAAGAAATCATACTTCACAAGAAATGGTGTTAAAAGCACAAAAGGAGACTTTGTAAGTTTTTATACAACTAATTCTTTATTTTCTGTAAGATTATAATAATCAAAAGTGATTATTGCATGTTGTGTGATAATAACATGACAATCCAGTGGTATACCCAAGATAAAAAGTGATTATTGTACAGTATATGATAATTATATGACAATCCAGTGGTGTAACCAAGATATACATATGGAAACTCCAGTGGTATACCCAAGATAAAAAAAAGTGATTATTGCACAGTATATGATAATTATATGACAATCAAGTGGTGTATCGAAGATATACATATGGAAACTAGAGATTTCATACTTTTTAGATAACATAAGAGTTATTACATCTGGAGGATTTTTTTTTATATGTTTATATATGTTTATGTCTCTCTATCTTTATTTGTAAACCTCAGATGACAAACAGATGACAACCACAGAATGGTCCATAAAAATATCCACAGCTTATGAGAAATCCTTCCATACTATCACCACCACAAAAGACCATACAATATCTGTAAGTAAAAGAAATATATAATGGAATCACAACTGGAATAAAGTTACAGTTATACATACTCCTTAGGTTAGATTTTCATTAATATTCAAGAATCATTGGAGATGGAGTCATTATATACAGAAGAACATTGTTATATTAAAATAAATTGCTATCCGACTTATTTTTTTATGTAGCAAAATATATTACAAACTAAATCATAAATTTGTATATTGATATTCTATTTTCAGATTAATTGGGAAAACCTTAGCAGAAATTTAAAGATTGTACTAGTATGTGTCATAGGTAAGTCCACAAAGTTTATAATAAGACTAAACAAATGTGAAATGATTAACACCTTGTAAGCATAATAAATTGATCCAGTAAGAAGAAATTTTATTATTAAATCTTTTTATTTATCATTTAAAGATATTGTTTGTTTATTCTAATTCTGTTTACTGTTGTTTTTTTCTTTTTGTAGTGGTACTTATACTAATAATTATAATCATCAACTGGCTAAACAGAAGATTCGCCAGACGGTGCTAACCCTCATGCTGTTGTGCTGCCCATGTGGTGAACGAGTTCTATTTCAGAGAAGAACTGACATTATTGAAATGAATTTATAACTGTGACATTATATTTCAGGTTTAATTAGAATATATTATATATATCAACAACAACATCAACTCCCACCACTACCCCCTCAAAATCCACAACCACCAGCACCACCTGCACAGAATAGAAGAAGATATTACAATTTAAGACCAAGAAATAGATAAAAATTTACATGTATATTATCTTCTTCTTTTTTTTAAGTATCGAGAGTGTGTAGGAATAATTTTGGAAATATATTAAAAGAGTATGTAACACATTATCAGTCAAGGACTACTTATTTACAATTCAGTTTTGAAACCTGACTTTATTAATAGACAGACCATCTTCATGTTAAAACCAATCTTAATGAACAGATCATGTAGAATTGCTTGCTATATCAGGTTTCACTGTAATTTAGTACATTATACCTCACATAATTGTATGCAGGTTTATTTATTTTTATCTTTGTAAATAAGCAAGAGTTTTAAAAACCAAACTTAATGAACAAATGATGTAGAATTGCCTGCAATAGCAGATTTCACTGTAATCGTAAAGCAGTTTATATGTATAAAAAGTAAGCAGATTTATTTATTTTATCTTTATAATCTTATTGTTATTAATTGTTTATGTTCAACTAGATTTACAGTTTTAGGATCTTTATAATTTTATTGTTTTTATTTCTTTTTAAGAATCCTTCGAGATATTTAATATGTTAATTTAGATTTACAGTTTTAGTAGGATGTGTGTAAACATTATGACTAGTCACATTATAATGTAATTCTTAAGTATTTTTGTGCCATTTTCTTTTTAATTGAATTTAAAGATTCAATTATGTATTCAGAGCAAATCACCTGATCATATTACATATAATGAAACTGTATATCTGATCAGTATGATCAATTTTGTTAGCTCCCTCTTAAATTGTTACAAATATGTGTACTCAATTTGTACTTACAATACAGTGTAAGGGAGACTACTCATATGAAAACTATAGACCTTGAAGTATATCTGTTTATTAAAGGCTAATAAGCAGGTATATTATATAATAATATATATGTTTAATGATCTAGTTGATACTCAGGTTGTAGAGTTTAATTAATTAAATAAATTACCAATGTTTTGTGGTAACGGATAATTAAATAAATTACCAATATTTTTGTGGTAATGGATTTTAATTTTAAACAGCAGTTTGCTAACTTACAACCACTTGTCATTAAGTCATGTTACATGATCTCTATGTACACATTAACGCCATTGTGTAGTTTTTGTTAGCTCACCTGGTAAATTCTTTTGAGAGAAATTTTCATTCTGTAATTAAAAATAACCCCGATTAAAGTAACCTGTGAAAGTGGTACGAAACGTTTCGATCTGTTTAGCTTATATAAAGGACGAAATGTTAGTCCGTTAAAGGTGTGGGTGAGGATGAGCACGCCTATTAATCGTAAGCAATAAAGAGATTAAGTAGCGTGGTTTGATCCATCATCTGATCATAACAATCCACGCCAGCCATATATGTATTGTATCTGTCAGCCACCACAGGTTTTTCAATAGTCCGGTAACCTCCTGGTGTGCCTCTTTGGCGTATCCGCTTGTCTATTGTGTTGTCAGTGTCAACTGAACTCAAGAATGTAACTCTTTTTGTGTCATGCCAAGCACAAGCAACTAAATTTCCACTTCTACAAAAATCTGGATCAAAACTTTTCCTTAGAACAAGATTTCTTGGCTTCAACATTTCTGGCATGTGTTTACGCAAAGGATTAACTGTCCCACATGCCCCAATGCCAAGTTGTTCAAGTTTCCTATAGAGAACAGGGTTAGAGTAGTAATTATCCATATACACAATATGACCTTTGTTCTCATACCCTTGTAATAGTTTCAGTACTACATGCTCTGCAAGACCAACATCGTCATGTATTTGGAAATTATCTCGCCCGGTGTATATACAGTGATACATCATCTAATGGTGCTTTTCTCTTGATACGTTTGGGTGGTGGGGTTATTGACGTTGGTCTTCTCATAATTCCATGTAGCGCCTCTAGTGGCAATAAATGAAAAATGATACAAATACATGTAAAGGGAAGCAACTCTTAAAGCATAATATTACATCTTCCTTCTTTTGAATGTCAACGATAATGTTATATATATGTAAAAATGTCAATATAACTATAATGTCACTCATATCCTTGAGATCTGTGAACACTTAATTGTCCAAATTATAAACTATTAATATGAAATGCTGAGAACTAACATAACAATTGTATGAAACATATTGAACATATAATTCAACTTACAATGTCAATTAACAGGAAATGTTATATAAACAGTATAAACAAGACCTATTTACATGTCAAATGTGCTACATGGAGGCAATGACCTTTGGTTTGACTTGGCGACCTGATTTGGTGACATAGTGAGGTTTATCAGGTGGTATAGGATTTGACACTGGTATGGTGGGTTTGTTGTCTATAGAAATAGGCATTCTGACATTGGTAGAAGGTAAAACCTCGGGCGAATTTGTAAGTATGTCATGTGACCTATCGGAATCTGCAATAGAACTATCCGCTTTCAATACATTTGGTTCGAAATGAGCAATAGGACCTTCATTTGACTTCAGCAAATCCTTGCGGTTACGGCGTAGATACCGTCCATCCTCGGTTCTGACTTTGTACGAGCGCGGTGCTACTTCTTCAAGGACAGTGGCAGGCTTCCATAACCCATTAAGCTTTATACGTACCGTTTCATCTTTAACTAAGGGTTTGAGCGGCTGTTTAGTACTACTAAAATTTAAAGCTTGTTTCGAACGACTAGCTTAAGTTGCTCATGGTATTTATTGTGATCTATATTGGTCAGGGATAACTGAAATTGCGTTGTAGGCAATATTGACCTTAGGCGGCGTCCCATTAAAACTTGTGCTGGCGACACATTTGCTTCGAGCGGAGTATTCAAATATTCGATAATCCCTAAATGTGGATCACGATTATCTGCCTTACATTTTTTAAATAATGTTTGACTGTTTGTACGGTACGCTCGGCTAAGCCATTAGACTGGGCATACAATGGGCTAGAAGTAACGTGATTTAAACTATATCGCTCAGCAAATTTTGCGAATTCCTGCCATGCATATTGAGGACCATTATCTGAAACAAAAGTCTCAGGAATGCCATGGTGACAAAATGTTGACTTGATCTTACTAATTACCGTTTCAGCCAATGTATTCTGAAGCCTATGAACTTCAAAATAACGACTATAGTAGTCAACAATAAGAACATAACACAGATCATCTATACTAAACAAATCTGATGCAACAACTTGCCATGGAAGTTCAGGAATATTGTGTGATAGCATAGGCTCACTAGGGTTATCCTTTCTCCGTTCCAAACAAATATTACACTGGAGGATTAGGTCCTTAATGTCAGTAGACATGCCAGGCCAAAACATAATGTCTTAACATCTTCGTACAAATTTGAGAAATTTGGTTAGGAACGGTCCAGTGCTACCGTGATGACCATCTTGGATGTAAGTGCAGTCTTAAACTTTGTTAGGCACTAGATATCACCAGGAATATTTTTATGTGACGTTTCATTGCAACCACGAAATATTTTCTGAGGAATATTGATAACCAGAAAAAATTATCGACTGAGGGACAGACTATGGGTACACTGTTAACAGACCACTATTAGCACCAGGGTGGGCAAAAATAAAAACTGAAAGCAAGATTGTTTTTTTATAAGCTAAATTTCTCTAAATCAATACATGATCAATAAATTTCACTCACACACGCATGGGTAAAAGATCAATACTGCAGTATTATTCACATACTAATATACTTTGCAAGAATGTGAAGTGTAACAGAAATGGCACGAGTTAATTTTATAAAAACATTTAATACAAAGTACAAGTTTTAGAAATGGGGAAATTTGGCATGTTTTGGCATAAAGTTTTATTTTTATTTATCAGTTCATACAAATCCCAAAAGAGGTCAAATAACTTATTTATCACTCTTAAATTTACCTAAAAATTACTTAAATTACCTTTTCTGTAAATTAATTAGTGATATTTTCTGGTACAAGACAAGGACACTGGTTTATTGAATGAAAAATAGTCAATAGAAAATGAGAAAACTATTTCTGTAGCTGCAAACTAATTCTAATTCATTATCATTATCATGATTAACGTCAGTGTCTTCTTCATTGTCAAAATCACTGCTGCCATCCTCCTCCTCCTCCTCTTCTTCATCATTAAAGACCTCACCCAATGAGGTAACCTGTTGAGAAACACAAATTTCAAATGAATCAGATATTGAAGCAAACACTGACACTACATTAATATATGGCTGAAACAAGTGACCTAATTCAGAGTTTAAATTCAATAAACAAAGCCTCTTTAATTAAAATGGATTTTATCCATAATTCGCAGCAGGCAATAGCTCCTTGTAGCAGAAATTGTTGATGTCTGTACCAATTAAACGTAGATTCCATTTCTACTTTGACAAGTTGCTGTTCCTCAACTGATCTGTCTACAAGGCATCACAATTGAATTGCTTGTCGTTAGGTTGACAATGGGATTTCTGGATAATTTTGGCTTCTGACTGGCTGTTTTGGTTCTGCCAGAGATTTTCTCTGTAGCCTTTACTTCCTCGGGTTCTTGGTCCACTTTTGGCATTATAAAGAGAAATATTCTCCTGTACTGTTTTTGTTAATTTCTTTACCTGCTTCGAAAGTCTTATAGCTACTGTCTGCCCCTCTGCAAAATGAAATTTATAAGTTGCTGAACTGTTTTATTATTAAAATAATACAAGATTGTATCGCTTTTCCACAAGTCAGTAGTTATGTTAAAAAAGTCCAAAGGGACATAAACATATACTTAAAATGAATTAATAAGAAAAATTGTTCACTTAAAAGTTAAATACAGCTGGCCTGGCAATGGACATACATTCAAGTTAAGCAAAATAGAATATGTGCATTATTTTATAACAATTGTGTATTAAAAAACCCCAACACATATTTGATTTAAAACTTTAAATTAATGTTGAAATTGGAGAAAATATGGAGAAAATATCAGTAACTTTCTAAGACGTGAAGATTTGCCAGTTTCACCTAATTTTTTCAGATGTGTAATTATATTCAAAAGTTAGTCTATAATGAAATATTAACTATGGCAAATTTTAGGAAAACTGTAATGCTAATTTACGAGTGAAAGAGTTGGCTGTTAAAACACCATTAGCAATATTTCAGCTACTAGCATGTAAATGGGGTATTTTTCAAATATGAATAGCTGTTCTGCATATTCTTCGTATGAGCAAGACTGAATCAAAAAATAGAAAAAAAAAACTGTTAGCAAAATAATGTATTATAAGAACATTAATACATTCTTTTTCAGAAGAAAGTCATTCTAGTCATTGTCAAAGTTTTTAAGTTTTTAAGTCGTTGTTCTTAAGTCCATTCATGGCAATTTTTACCATGCCTCGTTCGTTCATTGATGTAACCCCTAGACTCAGTTTCTGAACTGTTCAAATAATCACATCCTGCCTCATGTTCGTGTTGTTTCACCTTCAGGATTGAGTTATCACAGTGTGTGTCTTTGAATCTATCTAGGAGTGCTGTTTTTATTCCAGCAAGTGATGATTTTGTTTCATTGTCTAAAGTTTGAAACCACATTAGTGCTTGTCCACCTAGGTTGAGAGCCAAGCTTCCAATTGCTTTTTGTTCATTGAGTCCCAAGCATTGCTGGTAACTCTCAAATAACGACCACCAAAGAGCTGGAAGCTCAGTCCTCTCGTCACAAAACTTTATAATAGACCTATATGGGCCATTGTGAAAAAAACACTTGCCTCTTGTTGATTTATGGCTTCAGTTGCAGGCTCGTCCTCAATTTTAGCAATAATTAACTGTAGCTGTTGAGGTATTGGTGGTGGTGTTAATGGTGGACCTTGTGTTGAGCTCCTTGTAACTCAGTAATTTTCAGGTGTCGCACCTTTCATTGTTAGAGCATCTGGGATATGTCGACACGATGGATCCGGGTTCGTCGCCTGCTAAAATGATAGGTTCATTAGTTTCGTAAACTTACCGGAGATTCGTATCCTCAGTGCCATCTTCTCGTTCCCAGTGTGCTGGATTCTTTCCCCATGGCACGGGTTGCAAAGCACTGCCTACTTGAGAGTGTTGATGCATGCCATGACTCCACAAATCGTAACGATTATCAAACACCTCCATGCAACGACGACATCGGAATTGTTTCGGTAAGGTCCTCTGCTTCTTGGGTTTTGGTGTTGCTGTAACAGAGGTTTTTCTCTTTGACGTTTTCTTGGCTGGAGTATTTTTTGATAGCTTCGAAGAACCTTGATGCGTTTCCTCGTGGCACCTTAAACCTCCTGCATCGTTTCCCACACGTCGGACATGTTCAAAAACTGCCTCTTGGTGGTCACAATCAGGGTTTTTATCATGGTTCTATCACTTAAAATCAACTGATTTGTCTTTGCCGATAAAAAAACCATATCATACTGATGTGTAGGGAAAACAATTGTACTGCAATCACGGAATCTGGACATATCCTCAGTGCATCTTAATATAAGATCTTCTTGGTCGCAGCACTGCCCCCAGGGTGCACTTTCACCCGAAACACAGACCATAAATAATATGAAGAACATGCACAGAGTCAATGTTGACAGCTTGGATGATAAATAACTACTGTAACAATTTTAGCGCGAATCGGAGGTTGACCTATGGTCATCTTACGTAAGATCAGGATGTCCATCTCTAATGGTCACACTTCTTTCTATACATCAAAGGTAACCGACACGGTCAGTTGCGTGATAAGGGAGCAAGGGTTACAGAAGGTACAATATACATTTGCTATCTAGATAAATTAGCAATGATTATATACCAACCATATATAATATATAATTTCATAAACACAAATAAAACACTTTTTTATGATGATGATTTTTTTATTAATATTAATCTTACTTTCAGAATTATCACATTGAAAATAGGAACATTTCAATGTAACTAAAATTATTAGAAGATAACTACATGAAGATTTTAAAATTCTTTTTTTTTATGAAAATTTTAAAATTGTTTTTCTTTTTTTTTTTATGAAAACTTTAAAAACTATTCTTCGCTTAAAAAAATATTTATGACTGAAACTTTAAAATTGTTTTTTCTCTTTTATGAAAATAGGAACATATAAATATTTGTATTTATTTGTGTATTTTGACATTTAGGTTATTCATTTCTATGTAGACCTGATTAATACATCTTAGATCATCAACTTAGATACTTTTCGAAAAATATGGTTGGCCCTTAAAAGGGCCTTTTATTAAACTGGTACTGGTCAGTTAGACTTTCCAGTGATGCCAAAGTATGTCTTGATAAACCATGACATGGAAGCGTACAGGCTTGGGTAGGCATTCTTGTATGTCAGGATGCATCTTCGCGCATTCAGCAATGCACAACGCCAACAAAGTATTTTCACAATACAAAGTTGGTGGAAACCTGTTTCTATGTATCATCTCGCCATAGTTCATCCAAAACCAGGGCTTTTTCTACCTTACATTTATGGCCGAAATTCGGCCTCATTCCCAATGCAAAATATGGCTATTTTTTCCCAATTTAGGCTTTCATTTTCCCCAATTTTAATATGTCAAAAATACTAGGTTTTTTTGATGAAAAAATTATTTCTAAATGACTTCCGATTTATTCGATGTTCACTTAATCATTTCTGGAAGGATGTAACGGCAGCATCAAGTTTCCGGAAGTACATTCGAAATTCCTCGGTTAACTTTGTATAGTCCTATAACTGTATAAACAATACTGTCACATGTACGATACAAATGGCTACGACAAATTACAAACATGTCACACAACGGCAGATATTATGTGAAGAAATTAAGCAAAAAAGACGCCTCAAAATGCCAAAAACTTGATGCATTTGGATTTAAGAAAGGGGCCCCAATACCAGGTAATGATGTTACTTCTGATCTAGGGCTGCCTCAAATGGAAACAGAAATGGTCTGTAAAGTGAAAGAGGTTGACTCACGTACTGCAGAACCTTGCATTAGTAGCAGAAGTGTTTATCTAGGTACACATCCTACAAGGAAGTTAGAGAGGCATAACTCGAGTAAAATGCACTCAGTTTCATTTGAAGGTTATGTAAACTGCAGTATACATGTTAATGTATATCAGCAATTATGCAAACAATGCACATGTTCCAAAGGAAATGATAACTGTCTGATGTTCAGTTAGATGCTATGGTTGATAATTTTAAAACACTTAGAAAAATTATACCATAATAAATGAACTCATAAAATGAATCATAAAACTCTTAAACTCAGTAAACTGTTTTATTGTTCTTTCAGTTTTTCCCAATTTCTGTAGTTTACGCACTAACTTTCCCAAAGTCATGGGACCTGGACATTTTTCCAGAAAAGTAGAAAAAGCCCTGAAAACTCATCATCGTCTTCGTCTCTAATATATCGCAAAAACAGGTTGTTCCATGAGTAAGACATTTTCAAGACTGACTGTTTGAAAAATTATTTTGAAATTTATACTATAAAATTCCTCAGTTAGATGATAATGAAAGAGTTAGGGCTTCTTCTCACGGGAATCTAATTGCAAATTCCACAAATTAGCTTATTTCCTGATTATTTCAGAATGATGTCCCCCTTTGAACCAATATTTTATTTAGACATTTACTAGTTATGTAAATATTCTAGTTGACAATACCTCAAGTAATCACATAATACTGTTTATATCATAGTTTAATCCTCTTATTTCATAATCTTTATTACCCTATTGGTTAACGATCATCACATGATATGATTTTTTTTTTGGTTGGTCATTTTTAGGAGTTTTAATACTTCGATTACTTTCGCTTGTCATTCCATCGTTTATCGCACCTATTCACCATGGAACATAATTTGCAATTACATACAATGTCTTGTCACAAGAAACAAGTTGACCAAGTTTAAGATTAATCAGAAAAATGTGTCTTCAATGCATGGAAACCAAATTTATACTTATAGTTACTGTGACCTTGACCTTTGACCTAGTGACCCAATTTGCAATTCCATTCGATGTCTAGTCACAAAGAATAAGTTTATCAAAATGGAGATCAATTGGACAGACCTTGCAACTTTGAATGCAAGGATACTAAATTTATGTTTACAGTACTCTAGTGACATTATTTATAATCTCTTGTCACAAAGAATAAATCAACAAAGTGTGACATCAATCAAACAAACCACTAGTCTTTAAATGCATGTAAACCAAATATATATTTATAGTACCTGTTACTTTAACCTTTTGACCTGATTTGCAATTCCTTTTGATGTCTTATCACAAGCATTTAGTTGACCAATTTTGAAATCAAACGGACAAACTCCTCATTCAAGTCATATATAAGAGAGTGAATTCTTTCTCAGAAAATGCAAAAAGTTACAGCAAAAAGTGGACCAAGTTTGAGATAAATCAATCCACTCGTCTTTAAATGCAGGGAAACCAAATGTATATTTAAAGTACCTGTTACTTTGACCTTTGACCCAGTGACCCGATTTGCAATTCCATTTAATGTTTTGACCGAGTTTGATATCAATTGGACACACTACGTACTCTTCTGGTGACAGAATTTTTGTGTCTTAAACTTAAAATGAGTTAGCCATACATGTACTTCTAAGACTATCATCCAATCAGAATTTAGGAATCTGTCACAACATTGTTAATTATGCATGGATCACTGTCTGTTTTAAAACTGCATCCTATCAAAACTCATTGATGAAAACAGGTGCAAGTTAGACTGCAGAAACCAATCAAAATCCAGCAATCTGATGTAATGGTGTTGGTTATACAATTTCGACAATAACATGTATCCTATCATAATTTCATTGTTTACATTGATCATATCAGTTCAAAAGGAACCTGTATCCTATCAAAACATACCTTATAAACAAATTTGATAAAAATTTGTTACACTTGGAACCTGTATCCTATCAAAACACACCTTATAAACAAATTTGATAAACATTTGTTAACAAGTGTGCAAGCAAAATTATTGACCATTATGCATTAAGCAATCTACGGCAATGTAATGATATTGGAAATTATAGAAATTAAAAATCAAGATATTTTTTACAATTCGGTTAACTTTGGCTATTTGTATTTTAACTTTATTAAAACATTGTCAGGTATATCACTAAGGTAGGGAGAAAGATAAGGTAGAAAAATTTTTGACAATGAAATTTAAAGTCCACAAGTTTGAGAAACTTCATACACATTTTTGAAATTGTCACAGCTGCGTGCACATTGAAGTTTTTTATGGAACTAAGTCCATGTAAATGTGGAAGTACAAATCCATGAAGCACTAAAATAAATATGTTACACATAATGTTTATATCCGCAAAAGGTCCATGCTGATATTGAAGTCCAAAGTCAAGAAAAAAAAACACTTAAAAGTCAGTATGTGTTGCACAATAATGTTCATATTTATATTTAATGTTTATATGTAAATAATTCCATGTAAATATTGATGTCGAAATCAAGGATTGAACATTAGAAATATATATTAATATATGGACGATGTAATGGCTTCAGGATGGTATATAAATACACACCAACATTGTCCTGAATTATAGTTCTAATGATAATGTCTATACATGTATGTATACCTTTTGTCATAATCCATGGCATTAAAAATAGCTTTCTTGATTGTCTCCTTAAGTAATTCTGACTTCAGGCACAGACAACAAGCTTAAATTACATACAAATAAAATTAACAACATGCATTTGACCATATTCTCATTGGCATATTAGTGTGAATGAACTATCTTAAAAAAGAATATTTAGTTCTGAATAGAAATAAGTAGACTTACACAGGTTGCCAACTACATACACTTATATTTTTATATGCCTAAACTTAAAATTTGTTCCCCAATTCAAGTGTCAAAAACAAATGCAAACATTTTTAGCTATCAAAGCTAACTTTTTTCAAGTTGTATGTAGTTTTCCAGGTATCATAATTATTAAAACATTTAAAAACTCAGTTATTTGTCCTTTTGACCCTGTATTGAGGTCTGAAATTGAATCTTTTCGACTGTTTGCATAATTGACAGTACAGAAATTTTTATCGAACAAACAAAGCAACTTTTAATTCGACAGCAGGCATATTCAAACTATTAAAAGCATAATACAGCTAAATTTCTGGAAGCCATTACACCAGCTGGTTCTTTCTCACGGGAGTTACTTGCAATGCATTATTTGCTGTGGGAGGGTTTATATTTTTTTATTCCATCTGTTATGAATTTGGTTTAATTGATTGATTTACAACATTTATGAAAATTCAAGCTAGAATTTAAGAAATCATTTTACCAATAATGGCTTTAATTATCACCCGACCGTCCTTTAGATCCGATAATGATCGTGCTTTTTTAATCTCATCTTTAGAATAGAAAGTTCTTAAGAGTTTGGCAGCAAGATCGGTTCTGCTTCCAGCACCGTTAAATACAATCGTCTTCACCTGAACTACCAGAAAAACGCTGCTGCCAGGAAGCAAAGTTTTGTCTTTCACCTAATATTGTATGATGATGTTAAATCATAATCTTATCCTGCAACTGCTTCGCTGTATACGTTTTTCCCGTTTCTTTTAGTTTTCTGTCTTGCATCTCTTTTTTAGGACACTTGATTCCATTTTGTTTCTAATTTCTTAAGTTTAATTTGTCTGCAGTCTCCAAAAACGAGCTTCAATATTTCTTCTTCTTCTTTGGTAAAACCAGTCAGCTTTCCATGTTCCTTTTTCTGAAAAACCTCTTCTTTCTCTAAATCACTTTGTTTCTCGTCAAGAGTGTTTGGCCTTTCAATTGTAATCATCTGTTCTAAGATCCAGGCGTCTATAAGTAAAAATTAATTGAATGATAATGGCAATAAAAAGTAAATAAATAAGATAAAGAAATGGCACAACAAAATTAAACAGGTAAGGGTTATGTTAAGGGTTATTTTTATAACATATTTATTGATCCAATTTTACTCAGAAATATAGAATTTAATGTCCACTTATTAAAACGTGGCTAATAAATGATAAACTTATTTTCAACTGTTTGGCTTATATTTTTTATCTATCAAACTTTTCGGTCTTAGTGTCACTGATGAGGAATGAATTTCCGAAATGTGCACATCTGGCACATCAAAATTCAACTGGTATTTGAATTATATATTTATTACCCCTGAGCGGGTACCACTGCTGGTGGAGTAAAACTCCCCTAGGTTATCCATAACTCAGTAGGCAGTACTTTGCGCTGTCAGAAAATGTATCATTTAGCAAAATTGTCAGTCGTCTAAAATTTGAAATAAATTTAAAACTAAGGTTTGTTCCCTCATGCACAACATTCCTTAGCTGGATTTTGTTTTATATAATTTTGAAACTTTAGATTCATTATTTTCAACTGTTCGACCTATATTTTTTATCTATCAAACTTTTCGGTCTTAGTGTCACTGATGAGAATGGATTTCCGAAATGTGCACATCAAAATTCAACTGGTATTTGAATTATATATTTACCACTACCGCCGCACTTTTTCTCATAAGTGCTGCTGTCAGCCTTTTTCCTTTGTGTCCGATGGCTTTAAGCACTTTTGTAATGGCAGTAGTTGCAGAACTGTGTTGTAACTGCAATCCATTTAATGATGAGAAAACATACTTTGGGTGCTTGCTTATTCTTTTAAGCCAATGGATACAATCTTTAAAGATAAGTTTGGCTGCTGGAGTTGCTGTTCCAGAAACTTTTGTCTTATGTTGTGCAATCAGCAAAGAATAAAGCATGTAGCTATTCAATTAAAATGAAAGTGTCAAACAAAATGCAGAACAATGCTCTTATGGAGAAGATTTTGTTTTTATTTTATTAAAAAGAAAAAGAGGACGTGCCATAATTTATTTTTATGTAGAGTTTAGTTCATTTTTTGATATTAGTTAGTAACAAAATTACTATTGTCGTATGAAAAAAAAATAAATAAAAAAATAAAAAGAGTATTTTAAACTTTTGCAAAGACTCCTTCATAAAAACTTAATAATTAAATCTGTTTTAACATGGACAGATAATCCATCAGAATTGAAACCCCTCCCCCCCCAAAAAAAAAATTCTAGATGCATGCAGTTTACAACATGAGTTGTCTCTCTTGTATCATATGCTGACAACTTTGGTAATTTATTGGGGCTTTCGGAATCCCAAACTAGACTAAATTAATCTGTATATACTTAAATTTTGGAGATTTTGAAATCACAAATAATTTTTTTTTTTTTTCTTTTTAATGTTGTGCTTTGTTCCCAGTGTTTATCATAACATCATGACCATTTAAGTTAGATTGATTGATTTATTTCATTTCTAAACAATATGTTTGTTACAAACTAGTCAAAAGTAACATTTTATTATCACCCTTATTGTTATTATTAATAATAGTAGTAGTAGTAGTAGTATATTGACATTACATGACTAAATCTGATTTGACAGAGAAACGATTATATTATGTACATCTCTTTTCAATAATATTTTTTAAAAATACTCTGAATTTTTTTTTTTTTTTTTTTTTTTTTTTTTTTTTTTTTTGCTCAAACTTGACAATATCTAATGTCTTTACCGGTGATAAATGTCTTTCGTTGTGTGAAATATGTTCTCATTGTAACTACCTCTCTATGCGACAATTTTACAATTTTTGTATGATATACAAATTTTATATTATCATATTATATTCAAAGTCAAATATTCTTTTTAATGATTCACATATCATCCTCAATTTATCATAATCATTTTACAATGCATGATGTCTTAGTCTAGGTGCAATAACTTATTGTCTATTATGATTTGAGAACGCTTGAAGCAAACAAGTACCTCACTATGCAATATTTATTACATGTTAATGATGTTGATGACTTTGTTATATCAAAATTGTCAGTTTATCAACTCAAGTTATTTTTAGTAGAGTTACTTTATACCAAATAAATATATGGATGTTTTAAATATTGTCTCTTATTATTTGTGGAATCATGCTTAAATTTAGCACGTTTTCCCCCATTATTAACGGTTAAATCTATCTCAATTACTTAAAATGGTGAAACTGTAAAAAAAAAATGATTATGCCAAACACATCGTGATGTGATATAAAGTACAGGTCTGTTGAATGTTTAACACAGAGCTAATGAACAGGAGTCAAATTTTGACTTTTTAAATGAAGAAGGTTTGAATTGTCAAATTTTGAAATTAGATAGTAAAATTAGATAGTAACTGTTGAGATAAAGGTAACGAAGCAACGTAAACAACCGCTAATGTGATATCATTTGGTTAATTAAATATTGTTAATTCTTTGTATGGTAAAGTTGGAACAAAATGTGAAGCTTTAAATTCGAGTGAACTGCTGGGGTCTTAAAGGTTTGTCAAGGTTTACCAATTATTTCACATAGTTAATACCTGCTAGTCATTCCAGAACACCAAATTGTCTGGGTGTTTTGTTGACTAAACACATCCGGTGTTGTATTGGAGTCGGTTGGAATGCTGATCCTAAAAACGATGCTGGTGGAGGTGTCGTGGTGGATACCTGACCTCTAGATTTTGAATATGGTGTTTATCTACGTCCATTTGAAAAACTGGATGTTGTTGATCTGGGTGGTGGTGATGTTGCTACTGATGGCGATCTCGTTCTTTGAGATGTTTTTTCGTTACTTGATTGATCTGAATTTTCTATTAAGTTCTTCAGCAGCATAATGAAATATATGATAAGGTCATAAACATTGACATCTCTCAAATGAATACAAGGTCCGTTGCATTCGAAGTGATTCGATGAATATGCACAGTCGGATATATTTGTTATATTGTTTTAGATATGTTAATAAGCCATTTCTTGAGACAAAAGAGTAGTGTAAAATTTATTGTATCCGCGTGATAAGACAGTTGTCATTTTAACAACTATTTACAGTAATATATTTTACACATTTCGGAGCGCTGTTGGACATTATTTTATCAAACATTCGATTGAAAAAAAAAATCTGACAGTTAATGTGTGAAACACCTAGTCAGGGAATATGTTAATTACCCATGTCACTAGATCGCTGATATTCAACGTTAACTTTTAAGGCTAATAATTTACACAGTTAGTAACCTCAAATCAAAAGAATAATAGGAGTATAATAATAACCTCTAGTGAATTTCATTCAATTTTATTTATTTTAAGGACTCTCTCTCTCATAAACGGAAATATGTTGAAGTGACCATCAAATGGGACGCTATAAGATCATATATGGTGACGTTAGATTAAGTTTGATTGATTAGCATAGACACCGGTGTTAGTAAAACTTATTTCAGTGCAATTACTATTATTATTATTATCTTTCTGTGCAAGGCAAATATAGGATAAGATTAAACAGCTCAAAACATTGCGCTTTATCTCCATCAATTTATATTCCCTGCTAATTAACATTAATATGTAATGATCATATATATATATATATCGCTATTTATTTCTACAACTGCTCAAGCATTTGACTTGATTTTTTTTAAAATTTATTTTCAGAGTTCTGTGGGAGTATAATAAGTGTTTTTTATCAAAGATTACATAACCTTTGGTTAATAAACAGAAATGTATAATAGTCACAATAGGACAAGGTCTAATCCCTTTTATAGTAGAATGTAAAATGCTTTAATATCTACAAAATCCCTAGTAAATTGGTATGAATACGTTATGCTCACAGTAGGTCATTTCGTATATAATGTGAGGACTAATCCCTTTAACAATAGAATGAAGTGAGAAACAATCCCTCAAACAATAAAGTGATTTAATCATAACAAAGGGATCCCAGTAGGGGTTGTGTGCCAGACACCACCAAAAACATCTACTTTGAATAATTTTTAGCTCAACTGGCTATAGCCAGCTGAGCTTATGGCATGGTTTTGCGTGCGTCCGTGTGTGCGTAAACTTTAATCTTCTCCTCTGAAACCACTGTGGCAATTGGGACCAAATTTGGTGTGGAAGGCCCCTAGGTGGAGTAGACTAAAGTTTGTACCAGGCGACCCCGCCCAACATCCAAGATGGCCGCTGTTACTATAAATAGCAAAAACACATAAATAGCCATTGTTGAGTCATTTTTTAACCGTTTTTTTTTCAAATTTGAAATGTAGAGAGTAGATAGCGGGGCATTAAACATATGTAATGGGTTTTTATGAGAAATTTTTCGTTGACCCGATTTTTACGTATGATGCAAATGAGGTGTTAATATTTAATCAATTTTTTGAAAATCTTCTCCTCTGAAACCACTGGGCCAATTGGAACCAAATTTGGTGTGGAAGATCCCTAGGTGGGGTAGACCAAAGTTTATACCAGGCGACCCTGCCGACATCCAAGATGGCCGCTGTTACTATAAATAGCAAAAACACACAAATGGCTATTGCTGAGTCATTTTTTAGCTCACCTGACCGAAAGGTCATGTGAGCTTATGGCATGGCACAGCGTGTGTGCGTGCGTGCGTGCGTCGTTAACACCTATTTTCGACTTCTCCTCTAAAACTGCTGGACAGATTTCAATGATACTTAGTCAGAAGCAAATATGGGCCGGTGCAATTCAGATTTGTTCATGGCATTGCCATGGCTACCAAAACTAGGTCAAGGTGACCTAGTGGTCCAGAAATCTTAAAAAATCTTCTTCTCCGAAAGTAATGATGGGAGAAAAAATCTGATGTGATATTTGGCTTCTCTAGGGTCTTAAGCCTATAGTTTGTTCATTTCGTGAAATTTGGTTGAAAAATGGGTTACGCGTTTTTGCGTTTAATTTAAAAAATTTCGTAAAATGGCTTCAGATTGTTATAACTTCACTATTTGAACAGATATTGACATGAGGTTTTCAGTTTTGACTTTTTCTTGAAATGACCTTTAAATTAGGGTCAAGGTCACAAATCAAGGTCATGACCTAATTTGTGATTTATGCAGTTTTAGGCAATTTTCTTGCAAATATTAAGAGAAATATCAAATCAAAACATTGTAAAAATGTTCAGCATGATAAAATTTTTAAAGGTACCAAGTTTCGTAACTATATGATAATTCATGTAGGAGTTGTTGCCCCTGAAATGTTATTTTTGGCTTATAAATACTAAAATTGCTAATTATCTTGAAAACTGTTAACTTTTTGTATAGGCATGTATATTAGAATATTGTAGGTATTGTGACAATGATCATTTTGATATATGGTTCAAGGTCATATGTTCAAAGGTCAAGGTTACAGCTGCAAAAAAGACTTAAATTGCTAATTATCTTGCAAACTGTTAACTTTTTGTATAGGCATATATATTAGAATATTGTAGGTGTTGATATGACGATCATTTTGATATATGGTTCAAGGTCATATCTACAAAGGTGAAGGTCCACAGCTGCAAGAGAAGACTTAAATTGCTAATTATCTTGAAAACTGTTAACTTTTTGTATAGGCATGTATATTAGAATATTGTAGGTGTTGATATGACGATCATTTTGATATATGGTTCAAGGTCATATCTACAAAGGTGAAGGTCACAGCTGCAAAAGAAGACTATAATTGCTAATTATTTTGAAAACTTTTAACTTTTTGTATAGGCATATATATTAGAATATTGTAGGTAATGATATGATGATCATTTTGATATATGGTTCAAGGTCATATGTTCAAAGGTCAAGGTCACAGCTGCAAAAAAAGACTTAAATTGCTAATTATCTTGAAAACTGTTGACTTTTTGTATAGGCATGTATATTAGAATATTGCAGGTATTGATATGACGATCATTTTAATATATAGGTTCAAGGACATGTTAAAAGGTCAAGGTCACAACTGTAAAAGAAGATAAAAATTGATAATTAACTTGAACACTATTAACTTTTTGTATAGGCATATATATTAGAATATTGTAGGTAATGATATGACGATCATTTTGATATATGGTTCAAGGTCATGTGTTCAAAGGTCAAGGTCACAGCTGCAAAAGAAGATTTAAATTGCTTATTATCGTGAAAACTATTAACTTTTTGTATAGGCATGTATATTAGAATATTGTAGGTATTGACATGGCGATCAATATGGTTCAAGGTCATATATGTTCAAAGGTCAAGGACATAGTTGCATAAGTATACTGAAATTTGTGACTGATTTGGAAATTATTCATTGCATATCAGTTACTTCATGCATATTATATAAGCGTCTTATAAATGAAATGTGAGTGGATATATTTCTGATTAAATTTTGTGGGAGTTCTTAACTTGAGAAAACTTGTAAAGTTTCTGTACCTAATATATTGTCTTTTTGCGCTTTGCAAACAAATTTTGGAAATATACTCAGGTGAGCGTTAAGGCCCATGGGCCTCTTGTTAACCGTTTTTAGCTCAACTGGCTATAGCCAGCTGAGCTCATAGCATGGTTTTGCGTGCATCCGTGCGTCCGTGTGTCCGTGCGTGCGTAAACTTTAATCTTCTCCTCTGAAACCACTGGGCCAATTGGGACCAAATTCGGTGTGGAAGGTCCTTTGGTGGAGTAGACTAAAGTTTGTACCAGGCGACCCCGCCCGACATCCAAGATGGCCGCTGTTAATTTAAATAGCAAAAACACATAAATAGCCATTGTTGAGTCAATTTTTAACCGTTTTTGTTCAAATTTGAAATGTAGAGAGTAGATAGCGGGGCATTCAATATATATAACGGGTTTTTCTGAGAAATTTCTCGTTGACCCGATTTTTACGAATTATGCAAATGAGGTGTAATATTTAATTAATTCTTTGAAAATCTTCTCCTCCGAAACCACTGGGCCAATTGGGACCAAATTCGGTGTGGAAGGTCCTTAGGTGGAGTAGACTAAAGTTTGTACCAGGCGACCCCGCCCGACATCCAAGATGGCCGCTGCTACTATAAATAGCAAAAACACATAGATAGCCTTGGTTGAGTCAATTTTTAACCGTTTTTGTTCAAATTTGAAATGTAGAGAGTTGAAAGTGGGGCATTCAATATATAAAACGGGTTTTTGTGAGAAATTTTTCGTTGACCCGATTTTTACGAATTATGCAAATGAGGTGTAATATTTAATCAATTCTTTGAAAATCTTCTCCTCCGAAACCACTGGGCCAATTGGGACCAAATTCGGTGTGGAAGGTCCTTAGGTGGAGTAGACTAAAGTTTGTACCAGGCGACCCCGGCCGACATCCAATATGGCCGCTGTTACTATAAATAGCAAAAACACATAAATAGCCATTGTTGAGTCAATTTTTAACCGTTTTTGTTCAAATTTGAAATGTAGAAGTAGATAGCGGGGCATTCAACATATGTAACAGGTTTTTCTGAGAAATTTTTCGTTGACCCGATTTTTACGAATTATGCAAATGAGGTGTAATATTTAATCAATTCTTTGAAAATCTTCTCCTCTGAAACCACTGGGCCAATTGGAACCAAATTTGGTTTGGTAGGTCCCTAGGTGGGGTAGACTAACGTTTGTACCAGGCGACCCCGCCCGACATCCAAGATGGCCGCTGTTACTATAAATAGCAAAAACACATAAATAGCCATTGTTGAGTCATTTTTTAACTGTTCAAATTTGAAATGTAGAAAGTAGATAGTGGGGCATTAAACATATATAACGGGTTTTTCTGAGAAATTTTTCGTTAACACGATTTTTATGAATTCTGCTAATGAGGTGTAATATTAAATCAATTCTTTGAAAATCTTCTCCTCTGAAACCACTGGGGCAGTTTGAACCAAATTTGGTGTGGAAGGTTGGTCTGACTAAAGTTTGTACCAGACAATCGTGTCCAACACTCAAGATGGCTGCTGTTACTATAAATAGAAAAAACACTAAAATTGCCATTGTGGATCCATTTTTCAACCAATAAATCTCAAATTTGAAATATACAAAGTATATCGTGAGAGATTCAACATATTTAACCGGTTTTTGTGGGAAATTTTTTGTTGACCTGATTTTCAAGAATTATGCATAAGGTGTAATATTTAGCAAAATCTTTGAAAATCTTCTCTTCTGAAACCACTGGGCCAATTGGAATGAAATTTTGTGTGGAAAGTCCAAATGTCGGCCTGACTAAAGGTTGTACCAGGCAACCTGGCCTGACATCCAAGATGGCCGTCATAGCTAAAAATAGAAAAAAAAAGAACAAAAATTACCATTGTTGATCTTTTTTTCCACAAATTGAGCTCAAATTTTAATTATAGAAAGTATACTGTGTAGGATTCAAAATATATAATGTTTTTTTCTGAGAAAACTTTTATTGACCCAAGCTTAAGCTGATGAACCAATTATGGTAACCACATTACATTGTCTTACAGGCGCCACAATGGCCGAGTGGTTTTAAGAATTCGATGTTACGAATCACAGCACCTTTCACCCCTGACACTGTGCATTAATGCCAAGTGGCGCTAGCACTTCATCTTTCTTTGAAAGTTTATATGTTAACTTGCTGCTTGGTCGTGGTTTTCTCTAGTGTCCTCCATCATTTCTAAAACTGACAGTCTCCGTATAAGTTGAACGTTAAACAGCATTACAAACAAAAACAAACATTGTCTTACATATTATATTTATTTTGTTGTTTTAGGAGAAAACAGATAACAAAAAAACAAAAATTGAAATAATAAAACCTACTGACAGAGTGGAAACAGAACCAAACCCTAGTGTAGAAACATATGACAGTATGGAAACGGAACACAACAGAAGTGTTGAAAAAGAAACTAACTTTAGTGTTGAAACTGAACACAACTCCAGTGTTGAAGGAGATCTTAACAGAACTTTGGATATAGAACCCAGCGATACTGTGGAAGTAGAACCCTGTCATACTTTGGAAGTAGAACCCAGCCATACCTTGGAAGTAGAACCCTACCATACTGTGGAAGTAGAACCCAGCCATACTGTGGAAGTAGAACCCAGCCGTACTGTGGAAATAGAACTCAACAACCTTGTAGAAATGCAACCTGACCACAGTATGGAAAAAGGATCCAATCTGACTATAGAAACTGATACCAAAAACAGTATGGAAAGAGAACCTAACTATAGTGTAGATACAGAACCCATTGAGACCAATGAACTCAGTTACATTGTAGAAATAAAACCAAACCTCATTTCAGAAACACTTCACAATCGAAGTGTTGAAACAGAACCTGACCTCATTTGGAAAATAGAACACAACAATATTTTGGAAAAAGAAGCCATCAACATTGTGGAAGTTGAACCTAAACTTCATGTAGAAACAGATCACAGTTACAGTGTTAAAAGATTATACAGCCATAATAGAGAGACAGATCTAAACCCTATTGAACCAAAGCACAGTACAGAAAAAGAAATCAATCTTGGAGCAGAAACTGAACTTAACAACATTGCTGAAGCAGAACCAAGCAGCCATGACGACATTGAAACAATTCTCAGCATGGAAGTAGAGCCCGAAAACTGTTTTGAAAGAGAACCTGAAAACAGGTTGGAAATAGAGCCCTTTAAAATTACAGATATAAAAACAAGCCACACTGTAGAAATAGAACCCTGTCCAGTTTTGGGAAGTGAATTTGATC
The DNA here is from genome assembly GCA_029721355.1 of Tegillarca granosa. Taxonomy (NCBI): domain Eukaryota; kingdom Metazoa; phylum Mollusca; class Bivalvia; order Arcoida; family Arcidae; genus Tegillarca; species Tegillarca granosa. Next base: position 390,257 of record JARBDR010000708.1, on the reverse strand, counting down.
ACAGTATGGAAACAGAACCTAACCTCAGTGTGCAAACTACACCTAGCGATATCACAGAGCCAAGTCACAGTACAGAAGTAGAACCAAGTCACAATCACAGTATTAAAACAAAAAGTACAACAAAAATGGTGAAAAGTAAGTCCTGAAAAATGTACACTGCCATTCATAAATAACTTTACACCAGCAATTTATTCTAAAATTTATATAGTGTGAAAGATGATAAAATTGAATATTTACAAAAATGATTTTAACAATTCCATTACCTGTTTTTTGATTTAGAATCAAAGTTAATATCAGAATTAATATCAGACATTTTATCAAGGGAAAATGCCATAAAAATAACAAAGTGTATAGTTATATATGGATGTCTGTCTAGTTAATTTATCATCAAAGATGACCATATGTTGTACTTTATATAGTTACTTTGTTCATATTGGAATTGATTTCCATTTGAGATTTCAATTTTCTAAAAGTTTAATAATGATTCACCATCCATCATATGTCATTCATTAACATTTAACTTTTTTATCTTCTCCTCTAACACTACTTGCCTCCAATTTAATTAAATTAGTGGATATAATGACTGGTACAGGGCTATCAGATTTGCAATAGTAGCCTTATGTCACCATAAGGGGGAAATAAGAATTTATATAAAAATCTTCTCTTCAAAAACTTAAGACATTTCATGCACAATATCCTTAGGTATCTAGTTTTAGCTTTACACAAATGGTAGCCATTGGGGCTTAAAATTGGGAAATGGCAATGCACATAGTGGATAGTATATTTGTCAAGATTTCTTGGATAATGTAAATTTTTATATTGACATATATAATTGAGTATTGTAGATATTGATATTATCATAATTTTTGTATAAGGTTCAAACATTATATGTTCAAAGGTCAACGTCACAGCTGAATAGGAATACTAAGATGTTAATTATCAGGAAAACTATAATTTTTTTGTACATTTTGATATATGGTTCAAGGTCATTTGTTTAAAGGTGATAGTAGACACACTAGAATGCTGAAATGGTTATAGGCCTGTAGGTTAGATTATTGTAGGTATTAAATAAATATTACAATCACAATAATTTTGATATGGTTCAAGGTCATAGATTCAAAGGTAAAAAACATAGCTGAGTAAGAAAACTGAAATGAATAGTTATCTGGAAAACTATAAATTAGAGTATTGAAGGTACAATAATTTTATTCAGGTTAATGGATTCATATCTGCATAAGAATACTGAAATAGTTAATCATCTAGAAATTACCCATTGTATTTGAGCTACTACATGTATTTAAGCTTTTTATAAATAAACTGTGAATAGACTAGATATTTCCAACTGAAGGAATACAGATATTTAGTAAATACTGTAACTGTCTATTAATTGTACCTTGAAAAGAATTTTTTTATTTACATATCCTCAGGGGAGTGTTAAGACTCGTGGGCCTCTTGTTTAAAGATTTGCTAAAATTTATTTTTATTATAATTATTATTATTTTTTTTTTTTTTTGATGACCATACTTTAAAGTGTTAGGCAAAAAGTTATAAAATAATTAATAAACCTAATGTAAGATTTTTTCCTATTGCAATAATGGAATGAATTGATAATCAGCACCTGTTTAAATAAGAGGGTCATTTGGCCCTGGGAGGTCACCTGACAAAAATTTGCATGTAGCTCAATTTGGATGGGATTCACTGAACATGAAACATATACAAGTTCAAATGATACAATATATACTATATGAATAGTGTCATGGGTTTAAAGGGCAAAAACAAAGATGCATAAGAAGACTGAATTGTTCAATTATCTTGATAAATATTTACTTTTTGTATTTAGGCATGTATATTACAATACTGTGTGTATTGATTTAACAATCATTTTGATATATGATTCAAGGTTATAGGTTCAAAGGTCAAGCTTATAGTCCCATACCCACACTTAATTTGTTAATAATTAAAAAAGACATAATTTTGTGTATAAGATGTATATAAAAATATTGTAGGTATTTATACAGCAATAATTTTGATACAAGTTTCAAGGTCATGGTTTTTAAGATTAAGGTCAAAGATGCATGGAAGACTGAAATGTTTAATCATCTTGAAAAATGTATACTATTTGTATAGGTTTATATATGTATTAATATATAGTTCAAAGTTATAGGTTTAAAGGTTATTGTCATAGCAGCATATGAAAAATGGAATTGTTAATATTCTGGAAAGCTGATAACTTTTTGCACAAACATGTATATTAGAAAAATGTAGGTTTGATATGACAATCATTTTGATATATGGTGCAAGGTTATTTGTTCATAAGTCAAGATCATTATGTACCGAAGAATGAAATTGTCAGTTATCTTGAAAACTACTTTTTTGTGATAGGCATGTATATGGGAATATTTTAGGTATTGATATGATAATCATTTTGATATGATTCTAAGTGATAGTTTCAAAGCTGCATAAGAGGACTAACATTGTTAATTATCTTAGAAGCTATAATCTTTATGTATATGACTGTATATAACAGTATTGTAGGTACTGATAGAGTTAAATATTAATCATCTAGAAATTATCTGGACTTAATGTGCATTTGAGCAATTTATAACTCAACTGTCTGCTTAAGTATTGTGGCCATGGTTACAAACTGGGAAAAACTTGGATAGTTTCTGTAATTTCTGCTATTGTCTATTGTTATATTTGCCAACAATATGGGTCATTATATCCTTAAGGCCCATGGGCTTCTTGCAAAAAAAAAAACTGTTTCGAGTTTTTAATTTGGAAAAAAAATAGCACTTCAACTTATGACATGCATTATCAGTGGCTGGAGCTAAATACATTTCAAACTAACAATCAACATAATCACCAAGATCACTTGTATCTGAACCAAAAAATTAATATTAAAATGTAGAGACACATAAAATGTCAAAATAAGTACTATACCAGAAACCCAAACATTATACGTTTATATTTGTAGGACAAACTTTTCATGGAAATTTTTAAAATCACTCGATTCAATCATTATTAGGCTCTTTCATCAATATTGAAGTATAATAAAAAGTTCAGAGGTCATTCCTGTCATTTCACCATAATCAGAACTAAATAGATAGCTAATATAGTACATGTATATATATTTGTTTTAATTGTAAACTTCATTTTAAGGCAATTAAGAATTTCAATTTTCATTGTAAAGCCATGAAGTACTTATACTAGTAAATAAAAATTAATTATTTGGAAATATATATTTTAGCTCCTTAGACAAAGCCAATGTGAGCTGGTGACATAGAAAAATGTAAATGCATGTGCATCTGTGCATCCATAACTTGAACCTTTTACTCAGAAATTAATAGGACAATTCAAATAAAATTAGGTATGGAAGATCCTTGGTTGTTAAAAACTAAAAATTGTTTCAGAAACCCAAGATGGTGGCCAATACTTTAAATAATTATAACCTCTAAATTGCCATTTATGTACCAGTTTTGTTGAAAATTGAAACAGAGAAAATCAATGTTAGCAGATAAAACAAATGCAGTAGGTCTTTCTGTAAAATTATTTATTTGCACAGGTTTTAGGTAATATGCATAAAAAAATTTAAAAAAGGTGTATTTTTAGTTAAATATTTGAAAATCTTCTGTAAACGTATTTAGCAAAACACATATTTATGTACTTAGGTTAGATATTTTTTGATATATCAGAATATCAAGTTACTGAGTTACCATGTGAATTGTTGTTTAAAGCTGCATCAGCAATTTTACAGCTTTTCAAGGCTAGAAAAAAGTAAAAGACACAAAAGTATTAATACGCATCTAAATAAATGTAAAATTCAGCAGAGGTAATCTGATAGAATACCAGTAATATCACAGACAGGCTTTAAATAAAAGACTGTAAAATATTTAACAAAACAATTAAATTTACTAAACAAGTTTATTCTCCAAAACAAGATCCCAACCAGATGTTCACTGACATTACTAAAAATATCTTGCACTGTTTGATAAAAAATAATTCCTGTATCTGCAAAGTCAACACGATCCAGCAAAATGTGCTGGATAGATTGTTGACTTTGACAAGAGACACATTGTGAGGGTTAATCTCTCTTCAAAATAAAGGACTGAGTAAAATCACTGTGGCTGATTCTACAGCACCTAAGAAAAATACAATCACATCTACTATACTATACTGTGATAAAGATATTAATCCCAGACAGGGATTGTCATAAAATCAAGATATTGCTACTTATTTTGTTAAAAATTAAATAATTGGATATTTAAAAAAAAAACAAAAACAAAATAAACTAAAATGTTTTAAGCCGAGCCAAACATATGTAACCAGATGGGGAAGCAGGCTACACAAAATACAATAACTTGAAGATTGATCACTTTTAAAATAATAATTTAATTATACAAAATCACATGTTACAATCCTGAACCTAAAAGGTCTAATATATCCTCTTCTCTCTCTAAAGGTTAAAGGGTTTCTTTTTTAGCTCAACTGGCAATAGCCAGCTAAGCTTATGGCATGGCGAAGCGTGCGTGCGTCCGTGCGTCAGTGCATAAACTTTAATCTTCTCCTCTGAAACTACTGGACCAATTTCAACCAAATTTGGTGTAAAAGGACCCTAGGTGATGAAGATTAAAGTTTGCACAAATCAACTTCCTGTGGCATCCAAACTTTTTAAGGGGCATGTTTTGTATGTTGTGTAATTGTGTTGGAATGGTGAGATTATGATGTTGTGGAAAAGCAAGGTGAAATGGTTTCCAGATGGAGATTGTAGAAAAATTGATGCGTGTAAATGCAGCAGAGAACTCGTGTAAATATATTATATTTATATTTATAGCTTAATATATATAGCTATACAGAAAAATTTATACCTGAACAAAAATAGGTCATGATCCGTGAATATTTTTCTAAACAAATAAATTTTTTACACCATAATCCAGGAATGATTATTATTTGATTTTATACAATTTACTTTTAATTTTTTATCAATTTCATAAGGTCTTTTTTTCTGGTCTCCGTAATTGCCAATTGGGCTTCCAAGGCCTCACGTTCCTTTTCCAATTTCTTGCAGCCGGTGATTCAACGGTTGGACTGTTCTCCCCTGTAAAGGAAATTGAGATGATGGATATGACTGCAAAAATAAGATAAAAATAAATCAATATCAGTTCAGGTAACCTAGTCGTTTTATACAACATGCTTCATCTCCCAAATGAAAGTTACAGATCTCCACATTATCCGGGCGTACTTTAGGTTTGTCCAGACATCTTTCAGTAACTGGATCATCATCAATTATAAGTGTCTGTTCTTCCTTCAGTTTACTTCCATTGCACTCCTCTTGTCTCGGGTTTTTCTTAGACTGACTTTATATTTCAGATCGATACTTTGTCTTTTATATTTTCATGGGCCCCCCTGTTGTAATCGATGGTCAAACTGAAGTTGACGCTTTTGCTATACATGCTGTAGTCGTTCCACTCTCAAGAGTAATATAGCTTAAAACCGTCTCACCTTATATATAGTAAGAGTATTTACGTTACTATAAACATAAAGACTATGTTGTTAACAACCTTAATATTGCAGTCTATGATCTACTAGGGTCGTTTCTAACAACACAGCATTTGACACACCTCGTATCCATATGCTTTGTTCATTGTTGCTACCAACATTGCGTTTGGACACGCCTCGTCTCCATACGCATGCTTGGTGTTGCTAACATCTTTGTATGTGACCTTGGGTGTTGGTAACAACACGGGGTCGTCGCCTCGGTTTGTGTTTTGTTGTTTCTAATAACACCTAAGTCCTAGCAACTACCAAAACAAAGTCGCCATTACCCCCCCCACACACACACACACACCTCTATACAAGCTGCTTCTAGATAAACATTTGTTATACTGCTTGCGTTTTGAAGCACAGCATACAGAATTTCCAACTGAGGGAGTGGACGATATTCTAGAGTTAAGCGATTTTTCAAAGCAAATGCGAGCAATTTAAGATGACTGTGAAGATTTAGAAGATCTAATATCTAAAGGAAATACAAAGACGAAACAATTTAAAGCATGCAGTTTTGGCTATCAAATTGTTTACGTCTTAATTTTTGAAATTTATTTAAAACTAAGGTCTGTTCCATCATGCAAAGCATTCCTTAGCTGGATTTGGATTCATACAATTTTGGAACTTTAGATAAAAATTTTTTTAACTGTTTGGCTTATGTTTTTATCTATCAATTTTTTCGGCCCCTAGTGTCACTGATCAGGAATGATTTACCTAAATTTGCACATATGGTACATATAAATTTAACAGGTATTTATGTTATATAAGTAAAATTTCACTTGATGAAAACTTTAAAAATTTATCTTTCGCTATGTGTAAAAAAATGGGAAAATAGAAAAAAATTACTAGTATTTATTTGGGGAATTTTAAAAGTTGGTTCTGACAAATATTTTGTATTATTCATTTCTATGCAGTCGCGATTAATATGAACGATTTTTATACATATATGAAATAACAATATAACTTTACGTCATTGTATGAACTAGGGTAGATTCTTGTGAGAGAAATTATCATTCTGTAATTAAAAACAACCCCGATAAAAGTAGAAACCTGTGAAAGTTGCACGAAACGTTTCGATCCGTTTAGCTTATATAAAGGAAGATATGTTAGTCCGTTAAAGGTGTGGGTGAGGATGAGCACGCCTATTAATCGTAATCAATAAAGAGATTAAATAGCGTGGTTTGCTTTGCATATCGCATTGAACGGCAGAAAATTATATGTATCCAAATTTTGACAATATTGTATACAGTCTGAAAATCGTTTGGATATAAAATTTAACATACTAGTCCAGTTATTTCATGAAATGTCTATTGTGTGTGTATTTTTTTTTTTACTATAAAATTATTAGATACTTATCCAAATCACGCCTTAAAATTATGTTTGATGATTTCACTTGAGACTGTAATTTAAAAAAAAAAGGGGGACGTTTTTTGTTTTTATATAATTTTATATAAACATGCTTAAAATTTATTCATGTTATGTGTTTGAATGTGTCAGTGATGACTATTTAAAAGTGTAAACTTTGATGGTAAATGATATAACAATAAAAATAAATAGAATTGGAACGAAACGTTTCGATTTTTAGCTTTAAAGAGGACGAAATGTTAGCCCGTTAAAGGTGTGGTTAAGGATGACCACGCTTAAAGCGGATTAACATTCTAAACAATGAAAAGATTTAAGTAGCGTGGTTTAGTTTACTTATTGTTATCAACAGCACAACAGCGCTTTCTACAACACAAAATAATATGGTATATGGTATCACAGTACAAAAACTGTTAAAAATGCAATTACTTCGTGCTGTCAGAAAATGTACCATTTAGCAAAATTTTCAGTCGTCTAAAATTTGAAATAATTTAAAACTAAGGTTTGTTCCCTCATGCACAGCATTCCTTAGCTGGATTTGGATTTATATAATTTTGAAACTTTAGATTCATTATTTTCAACTGTTTGGCTTTTATTTTTTATGTATGAAACTTTTCGGTCTTAGTGTCACTGATGAGGAATGAATTTCCGAAATGTGCACATCTGGCACATAAAAATTTAACTGGTATTTGTATCATATATTTACTACCCCTGAGCGGGTACCGCTGCTGGTGGAGTAAAACTCCCCGAGGGTATCCATAACTCAATAGGCAGTACTTCGTGCTGTCAGAAAATGTACCATTTAGCAAAATTTTCAGTCGTCTAAAATTTGAAATAATTTAAAACTAAGGTTTGTTCCCTCATGCACAGCATTCCTTAGCTGGATTTGGATTTATATAATTTTGAAACTTTAGATTCATTATTTTCAACTGTTTGGCTTTTATTTTTTATGTATGAAACTTTTCGGTCTTAGTGTCACTGATGAGGAATGAATTTCCGAAATGTGCACATCTGGCACATAAAAATTTAACTGGTATTTGTATTATATATTTACTACCCCTGAGCGGGTACCGCTGCTGGTGGAGTAAAACTCCCCGAGGGTATCCATAACTCAGTAGGCAGTACTTCGTGCTGTCAGAAAATGTACCATTTAGCAAAATTTTCAGTCGTCTAAAATTTGAAATAATTTAAAACTAAGGTTTGTTCCCTCATGCACAGCATTCCTTAGCTGGATTTGGATTTATATAATTTTGAAACTTTAGATTCATTATTTTCAACTGTTTGGCTTTTATTTTTTATGTATGAAACTTTTCGGTCTTAGTGTCACTGATGAGGAATGAATTTCGAAATGTGCACATCTGGCACATCAAAATTCAACTGGTATTTGTATTATATATTTACTACCCCTGAGCGGGTACCGCTGCTGGTGGAGTAAAACTCCCCGAGGGTATCCATAACTCAGTAGGCAGTACTTCGTGCTGTCAGAAAATGTACCATTTAGCAAAATTTTCAGTCGTCTAAAATTTGAAATAATTTAAAACTAAGGTTTGTTCCCTCATGCACAGCATTCCTTAGCTGGATTTGGATTTATATAATTTTGAAACTTTAGATTCATTATTTTCAACTGTTTGGCTTTTATTTTTTATGTATGAAACTTTTCGGTCTTAGTGTCACTGATGAGGAATGAATTTCCGAAATGTGCACATCTGGCACATCAAAATTTAACTGGTATTTGTATTATATATTTACTACCCCTGAGCGGGTACCGCTGCTGGTGGAGTAAAACTCCCCGAGGGTATCCATAACTCAGTAGGCAGTACTTCGTGCTGTCAGAAAATGTACCATTTAGCAAAATTTTCAGTCGTCTAAAATTTGAAATAATTTAAAACTAAGGTTTGTTCCCTCATGCACAGCATTCCTTAGCTGGATTTGGATTTATATAATTTTGAAACTTTAGAATTATTATTTTCAACTGTTTGGCTTTTATTTTTTATGTATGAAACTTTTCGGTCTTAGTGTCACTGATGAGGAATGAATTTCCGAAATGTGCACATCTGGCACATCAAAATTTAACTGGTATTTGTATTATATATTTTAAACTATTAATTGCTTTAGGCCCACTAAGATGACTTTGTTCTGAATATAAAACTACTAGTGGTTGAAAATCTTTTTTGTTTATGTTTTCCTTTATCTACCTCCCCTACTTTATCACCAAACCCCTTAATAAAGATTCAAGATTTCTACATCTTTCTGTTCTTGGCAAAATTTAAATATTTAAGGCTCTTTGATTAAAACTTTAAACTTCAAAAGGTTTGGACTAGGAAAGATACCTGCTGAGTTTCAATATCATTGTTTTATTTAGTCTTGAAAAGAAATTACGTTGTTCAAGTAAAAAGTATACATAGAATGGACAACAAACTTCTTTAACATTTGCACAGTAGAGCTAAAACTTTTAAAGTCAAACAAAGTAGATAACCTGGATATCTTATGATTTTAATATTGCCTTATCTATAATCATTTAAATAAATGCTGAATTATCCTCTATTACTTTGATTGTTGACATGACTGTGGACCAGGCATCATCTGTAAAATATTCTCTCATCTGTGCCTGTATTACAGGATCACATAAAACATCCTTTGAATCAAGTAAAAGTTCAGGTGTAGATTCAATTTCATCTTCATTAACCAAACCTCTTCCAGTGACAGCTCGTATGAGTGCAGTCTGAGTCACCAAAGGTCCAAAAAATGCTATTAAAAATATAAATCAAATTATTTAATAAATAATGCATATAGACATTTCATAACAAATTAATTATGCTTTTGAATAAAATGTCGCTTATGAGCCAGTAGAGCAATACAGGTCCTACTGGGTCTCTTTTTATTCCTCCAATATTGCTATCAATGGAATTCATTCACATAACACGTAATACCCCATAACCTTTGTGCAGAAATATTATTTCTATTGGGTATGGAATCATGTAAGTGGGCATTTTCCTATAAAAACAACGTTATTTCAGGAATTTTTAACAAATATTTCTAAAACATTCTGCAAACATTATTGGGTACACATCACGTGGTATGTGAATGAATCCCATTGTTGTGCAATATTTTAGCTTCAATTAGCTGTAAAATCATCTTGGTGTGTAATTGCAGATACCTGTGAAAAAGCAAATTAGCTAAAATAGGTTAAACAAAAGATTTCTCAGAAACACTGATTAAATATTTCTACATTTCAAATTTGAAATCAAAGCACAAAAAGTGCCCAGCCAATAGATAGTTTAAACAAAATGAAAGCATCTTTTAGAATAATTATGTACCTATCATCATGAAGGATGTTAATATTATAACTCACTACTGATATTTGTCTTATCCTAATCTAAATGCAACACATTGAATCTGATTGACCAATGGATGGTGATCGCAGTTCCATCTTTACAAAGCACAACCATGGCAAACCCTATTTCAAACTTATGGAATTAATAAACATGTTTCATGACATATTTCCTGGTTCTAGTCTATACTGGTACCATGTACAGTTGACTGTCCTGATCTTGAACTCGACAGGGAATTGCAAAAAGTTCAACATATTGGGAGTTCGAGATAAACCATGTTGAAGACGACAACAAAAGGGAAACAACGAGTACATGCCTAAAGTCACTTCTAGTTTTTCTTGTCAAACTGTATTGTTGTTTTATCATATACCGTATGTATTCTAAGTTGTGGTACTTGAGTTCGAAGTACCATTTTCCAGCTACACTTGTTATTTTCTTAGGATTGTACATCAAGGGGCGAAAAATTGATCAACATATCCAAAAATTTGAGATATCAGAGTTTGAGATAACCGAATTTGTTGTGGTTTTATAAAGAACAGCTCTGTTCAGACTTTAAAAACAAGTTTAAGAAATACGAAGGTTCAAGATATCCGATTTTGTTATAACGAGAGTCAACTATATGTTGCATCAATACCAACAATATTCGAATATACAAAAAACTGTAAAGGAGAGGGTGAAATAATATCTGAGACTTGGTTTCAAATCTTACCATCTATACCGGTTAAAAAGCCACCAACTACTGTTATTTCTTTCAGTCCTGTACGACACTGATACACATTTTCATTAATTTCTGCAGAGTGTCCCATATGTTGGTAAAAAATCTTCTTGTCACTCTCAGAAACATTACGGCCTGCGTGAATTGTAGATGCTCTATGTCTCATAGAGGTTGCAGTGATTGTTCTACTTAGTCTAGCACTTTTTGAGACTCTTTTACAACAATTCCAGCCACTAACATGTGTACCTGGTTTTTCAGTACCGATACATGAAATAAAAATTCATTGTTCTTTTGAACACCAACAGCTGCCCTTATGCCAGGATCAGCAAGTTTTTCCAATGCCAGCCAACAAGTCTTCTGGAATAAGATTAGGAATATCTTTCCCCACAGATTTTCCACTCTGATATGCCAGTTTTAACCTTTGTAATAGCCTTTTTTCTAAAGGATTTTTGTGACATTTTCACAATCTTTTGTCAACCACTCTTTGTTATTAGCTTCGTCCCAATGTCTTAAACGCAGACTGCTGGGCTCATTACCTCTTCTTGCATTAAATAATGTAAGTCTGCAACACACATAGTCTCTTAATTCATTATATTCAACAGAACTTGGTAGTTTGTACTTATCACTAGAAAGTCTTTATTACTGCTAAGAGGTGATCTTTAATCTGAGCCACTTCTCTTTCTTCAGGAAGTTCAGCTGGCCGTCTTGGTTTTTCATGTCGAGCCTTAACACAGTTGTATTCAGCCGCATCAAATAGAGAAGATTACTTGTGTTTAAATAGAGTCATAAATCTCCCCATTTCTTTACTTTCTTCATCTCTCCTCTGTTGTAACAATTGGCCCTTCCAGTTATATGCAGCTCTAGAAATAAGATAGCCTAAACGTCTTCGTAATCCTGACTTTAATTTGCCATAACTGTCTATTGTATGTGCATCTAATGCATCTTGCAAGTACCCGAAATATGGTCTGTTAAATAAATCAACTGCTGACTTTAATTCAATATTATCTTTCAAAGCTTCTTCTTTGAAACATAAATAAAATGCTGCCAGTCCTCTCATATCTGACATGGTATTAGCTCTTACTTCTAATTTCTTATCTACTCTGGAGAATGCTCGCTTATACCTAGATTGTCCTTACTGGATTATAAATGGGTCAGTTCTACAAGAGTTACCAACATCATTATTTAAAAACTTAGCAAGAACACTTTCTTTGAAGTTCTGATTTAATTTTTCTTCACTAGCAACTAAATGGTACTGCGACAGGGTTTATCTGTATTTGATTCTGAAACTTTGCATATCTTTTTGTGTCTACTGATATAAGCTTTAACAAAGACACCATTACACAATGAGCAAAAAGCATGCTCCTTACACTGTCCTCTTTTACGTTCCGTTATTATGTCAGCATCATCACCAGCATCCCTCATTCTCTGTACATTAACATTGAAATAACCTTTACGCCTTAGCATTTTAAAAGCATTGCCCCTGTCCTTCTTTTTCATTTCTAGGGCTGCCTTTACCTATTCTTCATCTTTGTGAATCCTGCTCCGCAAATGTTTGGTTAAATCCCCAACAAACTTTCCACAAAAAGGGCCTTTTATTAAACTGGTACTGGTCAGTTAGACTTTCCAGCCATGCCAAAGTATGTCTTGATAAACCATGACATGGAAGCGTACAGGCTTGGGTAGGCAGTCTTGTATGTCAGGATGCATCTTCGCGCATTCAGCAATGCACAACGCCAACAAAGTATTTTCACAATACAAAGTTGGTGGAAACCTGTTTCTATGTATCATCTCGCCATAGTTCATCCAAAACTCATCATCGTCTTCGTCTCTAATATATCGCAAAAACAGGTTGTTCCATGAGTAAGACATTTTCAAGACTGTTTGAAAAATTATTTTGAAATTTATACTATAAAATTCCTCATTTAGATGATAATGAAAGAGTTAGGGCTTCTTCTCACGGGAATCTAATTGCAAATTCCATAAATTAGCTTATTTCCTGATTATTTCAGAATGATGTCCCCCTTTGAACCAATATTTTATTTAGACATTTACTAGTTATGTAAATATTTGACAATACCTCAAGTAATCACATAATACTGTTTATATCATAGTTTAATCCTCTTATTTCATAAGTTTATATCATAGTTTAATCCTCTTATTTCATAATCTTAATTACCCTATTGGTTAACGATCATCACATGATATGATTTTTTTTTTGGTTGGTCATTTTTAGGAGTTTTAATACTTCGATTACTTTCGCTTGTCATTCCATCGTTTATCGCACCTATTCACCATGGAACATAATTTGCAATTACATACAATGTCTTATCACAAGAAACAAGTTGACCAAGTTTAAGATTAATCAGAAAAATGTGTCTTCAATGCATGGAAACCAAATTTATACTTATAGTTACTGTGACCTTGACCTTTGACCTAGTGACCCAATTTGCAATTCCATTCGATGTCTAGTCACAAAGAATTAGTTTATCAAAATTGAGATCAATTGGACAGACCTTGCAACTTTGAATGCAAGGATACTAAATTTATGTTTACAGTACTCTAGTTACATTATTTATAATCTCTTGTCACAAAGAATAAATCAACAAAGTGTGACATCAATCAAACAAACCACTCGTCTTTAAATGCATGTAAACCAAATATATATTTATAGTACCTGTTACTTTAACCTATTGACCTGATTTGCAATTCCTTTTGATGTCTTATCACAAGCATTTAGTTGACCAATTTTGAAATCAAACGGACAAACTCCTCATTCAAGTCATATATAAGAGAGTGAATTCTTTCTCAGAAAATGCAAAAAGTTACAGCAAAAAGTGGACCAAGTTTGAGATAAATCAATCCACTCGTCTTTAAATGCAGGGAAACCAAATGTATATTTAAAGTACCTGTTACTTTGACCTTTGACCCAGTGACCCGATTTGCAATTCCATTTAATGTTTTGACCGAGTTTGATATCAATTGGACACACTACGTACTCTTCTGGTGACAGAATTTTTGTGTCTTAAACTTAAAATGAGTTAGCCATACATGTACTTCCAAGACTATCATCCAATCAGAATTTAGGAATCTGTCACAACATTGTTAATTATGCATGGATCACTGTCTGTTTTAAAACTGCATCCTATCAAAACTCATTGATGAAAACAGGTGCAAGTTAGACTGCAGAAACCAATCAAAATCCAGCAATCTGATGTTATGGTGTTGGTTATACAATTTCGACAATAACATGTATCCTATTATAATTTCATTGTTTACATTGATCATATCAGTTCAAAAGGAACTTGTATCCTATCAAAACATACCTTATAAACAAATTTGATAAAAATTTGTTACACTTGGAACCTGTATCCTATCAAAACACACCTTATAAACAAATTTGATAAACATTTGTTAACAAGTGTGCAAGCAAAATTATTGACCAATATGCATTTAGCAATCTACGGCAATGTAATGATATTGGAAATTATAGAAATTAAAAATCAAGATATTTTTTAGAATTCGGTTAACTTTGGCTATTTGTATTTTAACTTTATTAAAACATTGTCAGGTATATCACTAAGGTAGGGAGAAAGATAAGGTAGAAAAATTTTTGACAATGAAATTTAAAGTCCACAAGTTTGAGAAACTTCATACACATTTTTGAAATTGTCATAGCTGCGTGCACATTGAAGTTTTTTATGGAACTAAGTCCATGTAAATGTGGAAGTACAAATCCATGAAGCACTAAAATAAATATGTTACACATAATGTTTATATCCGCAAAAGGTCCATGCTGATATTGAAGTCCAAAGTCAAGAAAAAAAAAAACACTTAAAAGTCAGTATGTGTTGCACAATAATGTTCATATTTATATTTAATGTTTATATGTAAATAATTCCATGTAAATATTGATGTCGAAATCAAGGATTGAACATTAGAAATATATATTAATATATGGACGATGTAATGGCTTCAGGATGGTATATAAATACACACCAACATTGTCCTGAATTATAGTTCTAATGATAATGTCTATACATGTATGTATACCTTTTGTCATAATCCATGGCATTAAAAATAGCTTTCTTGATTGTCTCCTTAAGTAATTCTGACTTCAGGCACAGACAACAAGCTTAAATTACATACAAATAAAATTAACAACATGCATTTGACCATATTCTCATTGGCATATTAGTGTGAATGAACTATCTTAAAAAAGAATATTTAGTTCTGAATAGAAATAAGTAGACTTACACAGGTTGCCAACTACATACACTTATATTTTTATATGCCTAAACTTAAAATTTGTTCCCCAATTCAAGTGTCAAAAACAAATGCAAACATTTTTAGCTATCAAAGCTAACTTTTTTCAAGTTGTATGTAGTTTTCCAGGGATCATAATTATTAAAACATTTAAAAAATTAGTTATTTGTCCTTTTGACCCTGTATTGAGGTCTGAAATTGAATCTTTTCGACTGTTTGCATAATTGACAGTACAGAAATTTTTATCGAACGAACAAAGCAACTTTTAACTCGACAGCAGGCATATTCAAACTAATAAAAGCATAATACAGCTAAATTTCTGGAAGCCATTACACCAACTGGTTCTTTCTCACGGGAGTTACTTGCAATGCATTATTTGCTGTGGGAGGGTTTATATTTTTTTATTCCATCTGTTATGAATTTGGTTTAATTGATTTATTTACAACATTTATGAAAATTCAAGCTAGAATTTAAGAAATCATCTTACCAATAATGGCTTTAATTATCACCCGACCGTCCTTTAGATCCGATAATGATCGTGCTTTTTTAATCTCATCTTTAGAATAGAAAGTTCTTAAGAGTTTGGCAGCAAGATCGGTTCTACTTCCAGCACCGTTAAATACAATCGTCTTCACCTGAACTACCAGAAAAACGCTGCTGCCAGGAAGCAAAGTTTTGTCTTTCACCTAATATTGTATGATGATGTTAAATCATAATCTTATCCTGCAACTGCTTCGCTGTATACGTTTTTCCCGTTTCTTTTAGTTTTATGTCTTGCATCTCTTTTTTAGGACACTTGATTCCATTTTGTTTCTAATTTCTTTAAGTTTAATTTGTCTGCAGTCTCCAAAAACGAGCTTCAATATTTCTTCTTCTTCTTTGGTAAAACCAGTCAGCTTTCCATGTTCCTTTTTCTGAAAAACCTCTTCTTTCTCTAAATCACTTTGTTTCTCGTCAAGAGTGTTTGGCCTTTCAATTGTAATCATCTGTTCTAAGATCCAGGCGTCTATAAGTAAAAATTAATTGAATGATAATGACAATAAAAAGTAAATAAATAAGATAAAGAAATGGCACAACAAAATTAAACAGGTAAGGGTTATGTTAAGGGTTATTTTTATAACATATTTATTGATCCAATTTTACTCAGAAATATAGAATTTAATGTCCACTTACGTAGCTAATAAATGATAAACTTATTTTCAACTGTTTGGCTTATATTTTTTATCTATCAAACTTTTCGGTCTTAGTGTCACTGATGAGGAATGAATTTCCGAAATGTGCACATCTGGCACATCAAAATTCAACTGGTATTTGAATTATATATTTATTACCCCTGAGCGGGTACCACTGCTGGTGGAGTAAAACTCCCCGAGGGTATCCATAACTCAGTAGGCAGTACTTTGCGCTGTCAGAAAATGTATCATTTAGCAAAATTGTCAGTCGTCTAAAATTTGAAATTAATTTAAAACTACGGTTTGTTCCCTCATGCACAGCATTCCTTAGCTGGATTTTGTTTTATATAATTTTGAAACTTTAGATTCATTATTTTCAACTGTTCGACTTATATTTTTTATCTATCAAACTTTTCGGTCTTAGTGTCATTGATGAGAATGAATTGCCGAAATGTGCACATCAAAATTCAACTGGTATTTGAATTATATATTTACCACTACCGCCGCACTTTTAGTCATAAGTGCTGCTGGCTTTAAGCACTTTTGTAATGGCAGTAGTTGCAGAACTGTGTTGTAACTGCAATCCATTTAATGATGAGAAAACATACTTTGGGTGCTTGCTTATTCTTTTAAGCCAATGGATACCATCTTTAAAGATAAGTTTGGCTGCTGGAGTTGCTGTTCCAGAAACTTTTGTCTTATGTTGTGCAATCAGCAAAGAATAAAGCATGTAGCTATTCAATTAAAATGAAAGTGTCAAACAAAATGCAGAACAATGGTCATTTTGGACTTTCCTGTTAGGAACGTGCGTCTATTTCAAAGACCTGCTATTTAAAAGATGCTTAAGTGAATATACTTACGGGAATTACAATGCTGTTGGGCATTTCTCTTGCCTTTTCCACTTCTTTTGTCATGTTTATGATGACACCTGATCTTTGGGCGCTTCCACCAATTATTTCGTATATCAGTATGTCTCTTATTGTGAAAAAAATTCCAGGCTTCATTGTCTAATCTAAAATTTAATAAACAAGTATTAAAATATCAAAAGTAAAAATCGAATATAGATTTAATGAAGTCATGTCACGATACTTTTTTAACAGACCTGTTAAATAAAAATGCAAGAAAATAAATGAAAACATTAGAAAGCTATAATGGTAAACATACTTTCTTTCTCCCTTTGTAATTCTTTTTCAATTTGATTCTTCAAAGCTACACATTACGCTTGATTGTGGAAGCTGTACTGTAAGAAAAAAAAAGCCAATATGTTTTGGATAACTAATATTTTTGAAATCAGGTTCTACTGTTAAAAAAACTTTTATACTTAGAATAAAATGGTTAATATTTGTACTCAGTTTCAAAGCACTTGAATTAGTGGAAGTTTATCTGATTTACATTATAATGCCTTGATTGCATCTTCACTAACATTGATAATATGAACATTGCTTGTGTGTTGTTATCTTATTTTTCAGACGATAAACCTATATTTTTGATTCTTAAAAATGAATCTTCTACCAGTTTATATCATTAACATGGTTTTCGCTCATCATGTTTTACTTACAAAACTATTACTAACTGTAATTCAACTACCCTGTTTTAAATTATTCTTTACTAATTATATAACACAAATACCACTTGAATTTTGATGTGCCAGATGTGCACATTTCGGAAATTCATTCCTCATGTAATATATGCCAAACTATATACAATTTCAATTGAATCTTTGTTGAAAATTTTCAAATAATACAAACTTCATTATTTGTTGCTCTTCTCCATGATATTTGATCTGCTAGGAAATTTCTTGTTATAATTAGCATCAGTCGAAGTATCCCTTTTCTTCTCAAAGACAAGAAGCATATATTTGTAAAGTAAATTTTAGATTCAGAAATTGTAGTTGAAAATATACACTACAAACAATAACTCTTAACCTGATATAATATTTTGGTTGATATGTTTATGTTGATTTTTTATGTTACATTTTGAGTCATTGAATAAATTTTAGCTAATGTAACTTTTAATTATTTCATGTTACTAAAATAGTTGTAAATTACCAGTGCTTTTAAAACTTTTTTACAGTTGTGAAATTTAAGGTAATGGTGTTTGCTGTGTTCAACTCCATTAAGTGATAATCAATTTTGTTTTGATTATACATGAATCTTTCTGTATGTGTTGTTTATAGAAAAGATGCATTTGTATATCTGAAAATTTCAGATGCTGAATTTAAAAGATTATGTTGGCAAGACATTGTCTACAGCACCATATACAAAGTCTGTGAAGGCTTTGAAGGCGAAAGTGATTTGTGCTGAAAGCGCAAGAAATTATCAACAGAAAAGGTGAAGGAAAACAAATGAAAGTTTGTGTCGTTGGAGACCGTGAATCTGTAGTTAAAGTTATACCCTATGATCATACTAATTTTCATTTCCTATGTCCAGGAAACAGTCTTGTTATCAGAAATTTCATCCCTAAAGAAGATAACATCGTTGTAACAAAAACTTCCAAGTTATGATAACGTCAGATGTAATGCTACCTGAAAACATTATTCAAACTGGAATTAACATCTTATTCCCTCTTCCACCTGCAGTTACAAGTTTGAAATCTGCAAAAACATCACCTTTTAAAACCCGGTTATCAGTGCGTGGAAAAGTGGTCCAGGTAAGATTTGAATAAGTACAGTAGAACCTGTATAAACTGTACACCTTCTGGACTGAAGATTAAGTTCAGATTAAACAAGGATTCAGTTTACACGGATTAACTTAACAAAGAATATCACATTATTTCTTAAAACTAGTAATCAGTACAGTTTAAAAAGGTTTTAGGTTTACTCAGGGTTTTCTTTGTATATCACCACTATTCAGAAAATCAATACAGAGCTCATAAATAACATTAAATTTCTCCATGTCTGACTAATAATTTTTGATTGAAATGTGATATATAACAAATACAAGTTAAATTTTGATGTGCCATATGTGCACATTTCGGAAATTCATTCCTCATCAATGACACTAAGACCGTAAAAGTTTGATAGATAAAAAAAATTGGCCAAACAGTTGAAAATAATGAATCTAAAGTTCCAAAATTATATAAATCCAAATCCAGCTAAAGAATGTTTTGCATGAGGGAAAAACCTTAGTATTAAACAAATTACAAATTTTAGAGGGCTGAAAATTTTGCTGATTGGTAAAATATGTAATGACTAGCCGATTCTGTAACATCATATCAGTGCATTTGCATTGCCATAAGAAGTTAAGAAGTACTTTCAAACTTATCAATAAAGGATCAACAGCATGTAAAATAGTCATCCTGTTTTAATATGGTTTTCAACAGGACTAAATTATTAATGGATATGCTACCAAAACATAACCAGTTATGTAACAAATGACCAGCTAAAATTTGTATGAGAGCAGCAAGTTTAGACAATGTTTGCGAAATGGATATGCTATCAAAACTTCACTTTAGAAGACACATTATTTTTGTCGCATGATTTGTAATTTAACAACAATCATTTCACTCAGTATATCGACGTGTGCCTATCGAACAAGTAACAAAAGTGTCGAATGTTAGGTACTGATAGTGTAGATATCCCGATTGGAAAGAGAACACCCCTTTTTAACACATTTCCATGTTATTGAACTACTAGTGTAGAAAATAGAAGTGGTACGAGAAAACCACATTTATGTGTACATCTGGAGCATCGAAATTTAACTGGTATTTGTATTATATATTTACTACCCCTGAGCGGGTACCGCTGCTGGTGGAGTAAAACTCCCCGAGGGTATCCATAACTCAGTAGGCAGTACTTTGTGCTGTCAGAAAATGTACAAATTAGCAAAATTTTCAGTCGTTTGATTTAAAACTAAGGTTTGTTCCCTCATCCAAAGCATTCCTTAGCTGGATTTGGATTTTGAAACTTTAGATTCATTATTTTCAACTGTTTGGATTATATATTTTTTATGTATGAAACTTTTCGGTCTTAGTGTCACTGATGAGTAATGAATTTCCGAAATGTGCACATCTGGCACATCACAATTTAACTGGTATTAGAGTATTAACCAATAAACCGAACTGATAGTGTGTTAAACCTAGAAAGAAAACCACCACATAACAGAGATATTTTGATTGACAAGCCATTGAACTAAACGTAATGAAATGGTCCTACCTGGGTTTCGTTAAATCCTAAAGAATCTAATAAAACAACACGAATTTTATATTTAATTTTTTTTTTTTTTTGATAACTAAATCATCGATCCTGTTTTTTTTTACTGTCCTAATTGTTCAAGCAAATCTTTTAATATCACTCACCCTATTCATTATTATTGTTAATTGGACTTCTAATTAATTCTTCTTTGAGATTTTCACTGAAAATATAAATATAAGAAATCACAAACACATGTAAAATAACAACCTCTAAGGTTTTCATTTATGTGTAGGCGGTACTGCGTAGATTTGACAAATCTATCCGATTTGTGAACTTTATAAAGTTCGGTTGACATCACTGTCAAAATAGTTAATGGTCAATATAAGTAAACTCGAGTACCTCCGAAAAATATAAACAAGTGAATTGACACATCTAGAATACTGATTACAAAATTAAAGACTAGTAGAATACTTACATTACGTCTTCTGTCTTTTCTTCCTCATCCGAGGAAACAAAAATAGTGGAGTCATCACTACAAGATAAAATAAAATAAATAACGTATTAACGCGAGTTCGTGCTATTGATCAATACACTTATGTATGAACCTAATAAAAAGAGGGGTAACTCAGAAATATAACGGAATAAGCCAAGTGTAGCGGTACTTAATGATACAATCGCTAGCAATCTGACAGATACCCCAATAATAACATTATCTATTCTAAACATTATTTTAAGAAGTTAAGCAGAGAAGAGAATGAAGGTTTCTAAACTATCTAAAATAAATAAAATAGACTTCATCGATTTAAAGTAACAAAGTTTTATATATTGTGTGTTTGTTACGACTCCCATAGAATGGATGGGGAACTTGGGGGTGTTCCCTGGGGGGGGGGGTTCCAGTCCCATTCGAAATGGGAGTGAACCCTGGACTGCTAAAAAGTCTCCGACAGAGACCGTCTGGCGTTCCTCTGAGGACCCCGCACTTGGTGTGCTGAATGGTGAGGAAAAAGCACCGTCCCTACAAATAAATTAATTAATTAAAAATAAATAAATAATAATTTTTTATAAATAAACTCTAATGCATAAACCAAATAAAATGTTTTAAAAAAATTCTTGCGACGAAATAATGTTCTTAGATCAGCTAGTGATCTTTTAAAGGCTTAATTAATCAAAGTACTTCAAATTTAAGTTAGATTAGAAAATGCGCGGGTTGATTCTATTCTAACAGATTATGTTCTGATTGTGCAAGCAAAGAAGATAGCACGTGAATATAGTTGTGATAAGAGAGTGTTCATAGATTACTTTGATTTGGATACAATGACAGGAATTGACGAATTTCAGAATAATTACATCGCTCCACTTTTGCAAATTCAGTGTAAACTTATCTGACTGGGAGTAAAATCTCTCATATTGCATAAAAATACATTTGTGAAGTGAAAGTGCTAATATCATATCTTTGCATTTTTCTAATAAGGCAACTAAAATCATTGTATAATGGTTATATTTTTGTTCATTTTAATCTTTATAACCCTTTTTGTTCATCACGTAAGCATTATAAATCTTTAGTGCACGATATAATCATTATAATCCTTTTTGTCTGGCTTGGAAAATGTGAAACTTAGCAGACTTGCTATCGTTAGCGTCGTCTGTAATTTTGAATTTTGGTTAAGTTTTGTCATACTCCTGCAGCTACATTTGTGGCGATTTTATTGATATAAAATTTCACTTATTCATTAGAGATGTCACTTTTTGCATATATGTATTTAGTTTAAATATATTTGTATTGCTTATTCGTTATGATTCTCTTTGTAAATTATGATCTTTATAATTTGTTATGTTCATATTGAAAAACACTTAAAACAGTATACAGAGCTCGAATTTTAGCTACTTTCCACCGAGTGTTAAATTTTCAACCTGAAAATATTTCTGGTGGAAATTTTTTACCAAAACTTTTCAATTGAAAATTTTAAAATCTAAATAGTTTCAACTAATTTGCTCCAGTAAATAAAACAATGTCATACATTTCACACTTAACAAGCAATTTTGTCACTTAGAATTTCATTTTGGATGTGTTTGACCACTCGATTTTCACCATTCTTTTGAATATTCTATCAAATGAAATTATTGGTGGATATTTTTTTTTTCATTTTTCCACTGGTGAAAACTTTTAATTTCGAGCCCTGGTATATAATCATTTTATTTTTGTTCATTATAATCCTTTTTGTTCCTTATAAACCTCATTGATTATTATAATCATTATAATCCTTTTTTTCATTATGATCATTATAATCTTTTTTGTTCATTTTAATCATCATAATCTTTTTTGTTTATTATAATCATCATAATCTTTTTTGTTTATTATAATCATTGTATTCCTCTTATCATTGTATTCCTCTTTAAAAATGTAAGTGATGCCCTATCAAAATTGTGTTCAAATGATTGGTGTATTGGTCGGAGATTTTGCGTCTTTACTTTGTAGTCCCTTATTTTCATTTTGTAGTCTCAAAATTTCCCTTTTAAGCTGCTGTATATCTCTGTCCTTGTTGCTTATTCTGTTAGCCTGGTGTTGGCTTGCCTTCTCGGGCACCGTCTCGACTTTAATCTCACGCAATGCGTCCCATGGTAAAAGCCTCAAACGCTAAAGCCAGGCTCTGTGCTTCCTCTATGCTCTTCGGTTTTCCTAAGTAAACTGCCCATTCCAGATCATAGTCATTCAATGCCGGTACAAAAAAAAAAATCGTTGGCAAGGTGCTCTCGCATCTGTCTTGGGGTGTTCGGGTATGCCCTGCGCACCATCCACTTGATATCCTGGGGCAAATCAGACAGGGACTCTCCTTTGTTTCTAATGTGTTTCAATCTCGTTTTATATAATTCGCCCTTGTTCTCGGGTTCGAACATGTCATGCAGAGCTTTAACAAGCTCATCGTAATCGTTTCTCTGGTTGGGACTAAGGTCACTTAGTAAACCTTGGGCAGGGCCCCTTAAGTTTATCGCCAGCTCAATCGCATTATCGTCTTCATCCCAACCATTGCGCTTGGCCACTAACTCGAAGTGAACCAAGAACTCATTCCAGCTTCTTTTTCCGTCATACTTATCTGGTTTCCGATAAATTTTGGGCTCACTTTGGTCCCTCCAGTTTCCGAATCTGTCTGGTGACCTACGGTGAGCGCTTTGAGGAAATTCGTCATCCCATAATAACTCGCTGGAATCACGATAATCTGCAAACGTTGCTGAGTTTGCTTGATTACTCTGTCTAAAAATATCACCCCGACGAATCTCTGCGATCTATATCCCTTCTGTCAGCTGGTGGCGCTGACAACCTCGGGGAAACATCATCTTGTGGCAGCAGACGGAAGCGACGGGATTTTTGGCTTTCCTCGAGACGTCCCTCAAGCCACTTTATTTTATTACGCATATGACATGTTTCTACCCACCCGAGAATTTACGGTTTCTTGGTCGCGATTAAAAGGCGGAATTCTAAAAGTTATCTCCCCACTGGGCGTCCCATCAGTAAACCTTGATGCCCTGGGTAAACCCGATTGGACCGATTTCGGGTCAGGTTCAGGGGAGCGGTCTGATTGGTCAGTTCGAACACCTGGTCTCACATACATAGGATCATTCTCTCTATCCATTGTAACTAAAGATAGTGTAAAAAATTAAAATAAAAAAAAAAAAAAAAAAAAAAAAAAAAAAAAAGCAAAAATATCAAAAATGATATATCAAATGAAAAGGTACTAAAAAAGAAAATGAAAAGAAGAATAAATCTCCCACATTTCCTACCACAGACACAAAATATATTCACTCCGCACTGTTTGGCAGTGATAGAAAAGAAGAATAATTATCTCTGGTAACGAGACAGCAAAGAAAAACCGACACTGAAATATTAAATTGTATCCCACCGCTGCCACCACTGTTTTAAGTACGAGGCACCCCCTAGCGAGATTAAAGGGTTGATGATGTAACTCCTAATCACTCTAAGTGACTTCAATGATCTCGTGGTGTCGAACCTGATTGACGTAACCTAGATCAAAACACCCAAAGCATTCTTACTCGACATATTGAAGTGTTACACTTTCAAATTACTTATGACAAGTTTTTAAAAAGTTTTCCATTTAAATAGTTTGTCACTAAAATTTCACTGAGATAAAACACATGTTTCAAAAGTTTCTCAATAACATAGTGTTTATAACAGTTTTTGACTTCAAAAGCACAGAGTCTGCTTCACACTCTTTACTGTCCGTCACCCATAACACGATCAAGTTGGATCAATCTTTCCACCATTTCAAATTGTTTGTCCTTCCATTCTTCATTTTGTAAAATATTTTCCTTTCGCCAATCCTCATCCTGGAGTTTGATAATAAAAGTGTCGATAAACCATGGTGGTATGTTTGTACAAGAATAGCGCAGTATCAATCTTCAATAACATCACACACTTCAACGTTTTCAATAGTCTTTTCAAAGTAAAGGTCTAATTGAATCTCCTGATCTAACATAAGGCAGTCATGTTTCCGACTGCCATGGTTAATTTGGCAGCCATAGCAGTTCTCTATAGCTGTCTGACGTAAGGTCTTTCTGATCTCGTTCGCAAACACAAAATTGTAAAGATTCACACATCTAGTGTAGTCTTCATCTACTATTACTTGTTTCATTTTGCTCATGAATTCGTTTGCATAAATCATGCCTCTGAGCAAGCCAACACAATTGTGGTGAAATCGAACCGACAACCTTAGTTTAAAAAGGCATTAAAATATGTGAAAAATTAGGATAATTTAAGGAATGTACATGTTAATCCGAATCTGAATTCCATTTAGTTACAATAGTATGCCAATCAACATGTAATGTTTCTGTTTCATCGTCAATGTTCTTGATTTCTAATTTAATCTCAAACACTATTTCTTTTCCGTAATGCTACTCTTTTATGTATTTTAATTTACTTTTCAATCCTGCGAGATCTTCATCAAGCTGATCCATCTTTGTCAATGTTTTTAAAATGTTTCAATCGAAATTGTTTGATATTTAACCAAACTCATGAACAAAATAGTGTCAGGGTATTTCAAACCAGTATCTATGGAATGTCAACCATCTTGCTATCTATGGAATGTGTTGAGGTACCTATGGAATGTCAGCCATATTGTAATCTCAAGAATGTCGACCATCTTGTAATTTCAGGAATGCCAGGTATCTACATACCCTGGAATCCTCAGGCGTACCTGGGTATCCGGTACCCCTTCCAGAACCACTTATACATCACTATTTTTCATCACCGATAGTAATTTGTTGCAGAGCTTGCAGGTATTCTCTTTGATTTCTAAACCTAAGTTTAAAAATATTCATATTTTATTTATCGTTGCATAATGTAGTATATTTAAAACACCTGAGGATTTTGCCGTCTTAAAATAGACCAGGCTCTAGTTTCACAATCATTCACTCTGTTAAGTACATGCATTTAACTCAAATATTCATTTTTTCCCCTGAAATTTAAAGTTTATGTCCAACTAACTTAAACCATTTAAATTTAACAAAGGTATTTAATTTTGACTGTGTAATGTCTTAAAATTGAAATATTTGAGTTACTTGTGTATTTAATTACTGAAACATTTCTGAATCAGTATTTTGTATATCAAGAATTTTAAAGTGGCACGTTGTATTTAGGTTGTTGAGTAGAGCTATTGAGCTTTTTTTCTGCAAACAATATTACTCTGATTCAACATATTTGGAATCCTATTGATTGTTGATATTCAACATCAATTCTTGCAATGTTACTGATTTGATTACCAACTATCTTGTATGTGGCACATTTCTTAATTTTTTGTCTTTCAGAGTATGGATTCAATTAATATATAACACAACTACCTGTTAACCTGTAAAGTTTGATTTGCCATATCTGTTGATTTCAGAAAATCATTCCTCATCAATGACAACAGGGTGAAAAGTTTGAGATAAAAAAACATAAGCCAAACAGTTAAAAAGAAGCAGTCGATATAAATGCATTATTGGACTTACATATAAAATAGCGAATGATGCAATTTATCAGAAATATATATGACGTAGAACATGCAGAACTTAAAATCACTTACTCAAGACAAACTTGGCTCCTTTAAAAAAGATAGTGCAATAATTTAAAAGAAAATATCAAAAGACAAAACTCAGCAGTGACAGTTTTGAAGAAAAGTGTAAAAAAGTCAGAACTGAATTATATTCATGAGTGTCATAGAGTTCATGCACCAACACTCAGAAATCCAGATGATGCATCAGTATTGATTTTAGCTCCAACTGAAAATGCTACATTTAATGTAGGTGGCAAAATGGCTATTAGTAGTGTTCCTTTATCAGATGAAAAATCAACACCTTACCTTCAAAATCGGAATGTTTTCAGATTGAAGTAATCAATATCAATGATAAGCAAAAGTCTTCTAGAATATATCAATGGCAGGTTAAAACAGATAAAGAAAACGACTGATGAACCATTTAAATGTGTATCAATAATTACTTTAGTTGATTTTTAGCTACCGCTTGTAAAAGTTAAACCGATGTACAAGACTGACCCTACAAGAGGTAGAATTCTGTGCATTGATTATTTTACAATATTAGAACTAGATGAAAAAATGAGCCAAAAAGGCGATTCAGAATTTCCAGAACTCCACGACAGGCTTCGGATAAGGCATAAGTTACAATCTATTCCTATGTTTTTCAATCTATCAACTTTTTCGGCCCCTAGTGTCACTGATGAGGAATGTTTTTCCGAAATGTGCACATTTGGCACATCAAAATTTAGCAGGTATTTGTAACATATTTACTACCCCTGAGCGGGTACCGCTGCTGGTGGAGAAAATCCACCGAGGGTATCCATAACTCTGTAGGCAGTACTTTGTGTTGTCAGAAAATATACCATTTAGCAAAATTTTCAGTCGTCTTTATTTTTTAAATTTATTAAAAACTAAGGTCTGTTCCCTCATGCAATACATTCCTTAGCTGGTTTTGGGTTTACATATTTTTGGAACTTTAGATTCATTGATTTGCAACTGTTTGGCGTATGTTTTTAATATATCAACTTTTTCGGCCCCTAGTGTCACTGATGAGGAATGATTTTCCGAAATGTGCACATCTGGCACATCAAAATTTAGCAGGTAGTCGTTATATAGTTACAATCTATTGCTACTGAGGATGTTGAGTTGCTTAAAATAGAGAGGTACCAAATAACCCGGATGGAGTCTTTCATGCATTTGTAACAAACGATGAAGTAAATCTTAATAATCGAAAAATGTTAGAAAGTTATGGACAAGCGCAGGACTTCCATAAAGATCCAATAAGTGGTAAAATGTTAACTTGTAATTCTCCATATCAGACAGGAATATTTACCTACCAAAAAAACTTACAAATTTCCTTAAATTCGGGAGTAATGATCAGTATTCATGATGGACTGGCAAATAGCGCTACGGGGACATTAGTTAAAAAAAAAACAGCATCACATACAAACTAAGACATATCAATGCCACCAATTCTCAGCATAAAACCTGATAATCCTTAAGTTGAGTTGACAGTTCAACAAATACAAACGTCATCTTTTCCTTCGAAACGAGTTGTTAGCAACACCAGACATGTCTATAGAGACGAGACTTGTAAAACGTCATGTATGGATACTAAGGTGGGGCAAACGCATGGTTGCAAAGTGTTTTGATTTGTCAAAATTTGGCATCGTTATTCCAAACAAAAACTGAAGATAAAAACTTACGAAAACAAATTATGAAAAGAAACGTGAAAGGAAGTTTTTAGACAGTTAGCTGGTTGATTTCACCGGTCTCGTCTTTGAAAATACATGTGATGATGAGACGATGTCTAACAATGGGATTATGTACTGTAGCGTGTCGTAAAAACCCCACTATTGCCGACAACTCCTGTTCACTTTTTTAGGCACATCGACTTTTAGCAAAGATCCCTAACTGCGCATTGGAAGAGAAAATCCCATGTTCGTTTTAATGACGTCAGTCAATTCAAAATTAAAGCAATCCAGGAAAACCGGGCTGAATTCATTGGCCCAATTATTGATTGTGTAAATAAAATAAACTCAGATTTTGAGACAGTTTTTGAGAAAATTGTAAACGTGTATTTTGTTTGCCTCTTTCCCTAGCCTTATACAACTGCAAATGAAAATGGGTTAGACATGGGGATCGTATACCACAATGATTATGCTTGCAGAAGGTTTGTTTGTGAATGTTATAGTACCCAACCTTGTGCTACAAAACAACTTTTTCAATTATATTAACTTAATTTGTATAATCTCTGATTTATTAATTTCTAAATCATATCTTGCTTAAATATGTGACCTTTCTGCAAAAAGCTTAATAGCTTCTTGGCCTTAATATAATCTGCTTGAATTGTAAATATAATTGTGCATGTATATGATTATTATTAATGTGACAGTTTGAGTAAATGCTTGTTATTGTACTTTATTTAATTGTAAGTTTGTCTGAAGTTTGTTTCATGGTGTGTACAATGTGAGTTTGTCTTTGTATTCATTTCAGCACAGGTTTGTCAAGCACATATATAATGATCTCACCAGCACAGCACTGAATAACCTAAACAAGAAGCATTTCTTCTCATTAATTATTGACGGGGCTACTGACTCTTCGTTAACAGAGAATGAACTGATTTATATACGAACTGTACAAGATGGTGGTGTTCCTGTCAATCATTACATTAGCTATGAAGATATTAAAAATGCAAATGTTAAAGGAATCAAATATTGATTATTGGAAAAAAAAGGTTGTAGGATTTGGGTCTGATGGGGCACCCGTTAATCTTGGTTTTAAAGGTGGTGTGGCTGCTCTGTTGAAACATAATCTTCCACATTTAATATCTATGCATTGTGTTGCCCACCGGTTAGAGTTAGCAGCAAACAATGCTATAAAACATCATGCTTTTATGAGGGATTTACAGGACATGCTTCAAAATGTTTGTAAGCAATACCATTATTCCCCAAAAGGCTTAAGAGAAATTTAAGCAATAGAAGATGCCCTTGAAGAAAAAGTTCTAAAGCCTACTAATTTACAAGGCACTAGGTACCTGCGACATATTAGTAAAGCCCTTGAGGTTCTGACAAAAATTTTTTACTACAATACTAACTCATTTTAATCATGAGAGCATCAAGAGCAGGTACTGTCGAAGTCCAATGTAGGGGATCTAATATCAGTAGGAAACTTGAGAACTTTCCTTTTTTTGTATATGGTATTTTTCATGTTAGATATTTTGAAAGTGCTTGGTAATTTAAGTCTAAGATTTCAGGAAGATAATCTTACTCTGAGTAAGCTCTGCGATTCAATTACAACTGCATCCTCGTCTTTTGTGGAGTTAAAGTATAGTAATGGAGGAAACCTTGATGCGTTCATTTCTGAGATCCATAATAATTAATATAAAACAATTGAACTGAAAAATGTTGATCTAAATAAGACTTATGCTCAAGAAAAAGAAAAAAAATTGTTGATGCAGTAAACACTGCTATTGATGACAGATTTAATCCCATGTTAAATGATCCTGTCATAAAAGCTAGTATTGCCCCATTAGATATTGTTAGTTATCCTGAAGCTAGAGCAGAGTTGGCACTTAATGGCAATGTTGAACTCAATATTGTAATGCAGCATTTTCATGCTGTACTTGAAAACGCTGGGTGCAATATTGCACCTGTTGGTCAGGAGTTTAGAGAATTCAAGGTTTATGTTTGTAATCACAGAAATACACAAATCCATCAGTATTTTGTTAGCAATGATTTGAAATACAGATGTAAAAACCTTCTCATGTTAATTGAAATTTTACTAGCATTGCCAATTTCATCATCTGTGTGTGAAAGAGGATTTTCTGCCATGAAGAGAATAAAATCTATTCTGCAATTTCTAATGCACAGTTATTGAAGGACCTCCATTTCATAAGAATTCAAGAGCTGCAGTTCATAGGTAGTAGACTTGTTACTGAAGGACCTCCATTTCATAAGAATCCAAGAGCTGAAGTTCATAGGTAGTGGTGCTCTGTCTCAAAGACTTTGAAACTGACTCTGACTAGTAGGAATAGTTCTAAGAAACTTTAATTTGATAACAAATGTTACCATAAAGTGTAAAATTATACATTCTAAAATGCATGAATATAAGTTTAATTTGTTCAACTGTTATGTTAAAATCATGTCAATGGCTAACTGTATGTTAGTTACGAGTCACTGTTCACTAATATGATTAAACTTGTTTATATGTTCTATTGTAACTGTTGTCTTCTTTTATATCATTAGCTCAACTGGCTATAGCCAGCTGAGCTTATGGCATGGTTTTGCGTGTGTCAGTGCGTGCGTGCGTAAACTTTAATCTTCCCTTCTGAAATCACTGGGCCAATTGGAACCAAATTTGGTGTGGTAGGTCCCTAGGTGGGGTAGACCAAAGTTTGTACCAGACGACCCCGCCCGACATCCAAGATGGCCGCTGTTACTATAAATAGCAAAAACACATAAATAGTCATTGTTGTGTCATTTTTAACCGTTTTTGTTCAAATTTAAAATGTAGAGAGTAGATAGCCGGGCATTTAACATATGTAACGGGTTTTTCTGTGAAATTTTTCGTTGACCCGATTTTTACGAATTATGCAAATGAGGTGTAATATTTAATCAATTCTTTGAAAATCTTCTCCTCTGAAACCACTGGGCCAATTGGAACCAAATTTGGTGTGGAAGGTCCCTAGGTGGGGTAGACTAAAGTTTGTACCAGGCAACCCCGCCCAACATCCAAGATGGCCGCTGTTACTATAAATAGCAAAAACACAAAAATAGCCATTGCCGAGTCATTTTTTAACCGTTTTTGTTCAAATTTGAAATGTAGAGAGTAGATAGCGGAGCATTCAACATATAAAACGTGTTTTTCTGAGAAATTTTTCGTTGACCCGATTTTTACGAATTATGCAAATGAGGTGTAATATTTAATCAATTCTTTGAAAATCTTCTCCTCTGAAACCACTGGACCAATTGGAACCAAATTTGGTGTGGAAGGTCCCTAGGTGGGGTAGACTAAAATTTGTACCAGGCGACCCCACCCGACATCCAAGATGGCCGCTGTTACTATAAATAGCAAAAACAAATAAATAGCCATTGCTGAGTCATTTTTTAACCGTTTTTGTTCAAATTTGAAATGTAGAGAGTAGATAGCGGGGCATTTAACATATAAAACGTGTTTTTCTGAGAAATTTTTCGTTGACCCGATTTTTACGAATTATGCAAATGAGGTGTAATATTTAATCAATTCTTTGAAAATCTTCTCCTCTGAAACCACTGGACCAATTGGAACCAAATTTGGTGTGGAAGGTCCCTAGGTGGGGTAGACTAAAATTTGTACCAGGTGACCCCACCCGACATCCAAGATGGCCGCTGTTACTATAAATAGCAAAAACACATAAATAGCCATTGCCGAGTCATTTTTTAACCGTTTTTGTTCAAATTTGAAATGTAGAGAGTAGATAGCGGGGGATTTAAAATATAAAACGTGTTTTTCTGAGAAATTTTTCTTTGACCCGATTTTTACGAATTATGCAAATGAGGTGTAATATTTAATCAATTCTTTGAAAATTTCTCCTCTGAAACCACTGGGCGAACTAGAACCATATATTGTGTGGAAGGACCCTAGGTGGGGTAGACTAAAGTTTGTACCAGGCGACCCCGCCCGACATCCAAGATGGCCGCTGTTACTATAAATAGCATTAACACATAAATAGCAATTGTTGAGTCATTTTTTAACCTTTTTTGTTCAAATTTGAAATGTAGAGAGTAGATAGCGGGGCATTCAACATATATAATGGGTTTTTCTGAGAATTTTTTTTGTTGACCCGATTTTTACGAATTATGCAAATGAGGTGTAATATTTAATCAATTCTTTGAAAATCTTTTCCTCTGAAACCACAGGGGCAATTGGAACCTAATTTGGTGTGGAAGGTCCCTACATTGGCCTGACTAAAGTTTATACCAGACAACCTTGTTCAACATCCAAGATGGCTGCTGTGTCTATAAATAGAAAAAACACTAAAATATCCATTGTGGATCCATTTTTCAACCAATTAAGCAAATTTGAAATATACAAAGTATATCGTGAGGGATTCAACATATTTAACCGGTTTTTGTGGGAAATTTTTCATTGACCTTGATTTTCAAGAATTATGCATATTAGGTGTAATATTTAGTGAAATCTTTGAAAATCTTCTCCTCTAAAATTACTAGGCCAATTGGAATGATATTTTTTGTGGAAGGCCTGACTAAAGGTTGTATTAGGCAAGCCGGCCTGACATCCAAGATGGCCGTCATAACTAAAAATAGAAAAAACAAAAACAAAAATGACCATTGTGGATCTTTTTTTCCACCAATTGAGCTCAAATTTTTCAAATTTCAAAGTATACTGTGTTGGATTCAAAATATATAATGTTTTTTTCTGAGAAAATTTTTATTGACCCAATTTTCAAGAAATATGCAAATTAGGTGCAATATTTAGTAAAAATCTTTTCCTCTAAAACCACTCGGCGAATTGGAACCAAACTTTGTGTGGAAGGTTACTACCTCGGCCTGAGAAAAGTTTGAACCAGTCTAAGATGCCTGTTGTTACTAGATATTAAAAAAATAGCCATTGAGGATCTATTCTAAGCTCAACTGGCTACACCCAGCCGAGTTTATGGCATAGCATGCATGCCTGCATGTGTGTGTTGCAAAGTAGGCTTCATTGAAGAAAAAATGGTCATAAGCTCAATTTATTTCACATCTTTAGCTGATGAACCAATTATGGTAACCACATCACATTGTCTTACAGGGGCCACAGTGGCCGAGTGGTCTTAAGCATTTGATGTTACAAATCACAGCGCTTTTCACCCCTGACATTGTGCATTAATGCCCAGTGGCGCTAGCACTTCATCTTTGAAAGTTTGTCAGTTAACTTGCTGCTTGGTCGTGGTTTTCTCCGATACTCCAGTGTCCTCCACCATTTCCAAAACTGACAGTCTCCGTATAAGTGATATATTCTTGAATTGAACGTTAAACAGCATTAGAATCAAAAACAAACATTATCTTACATATGCAGCCAGTTGAGCATCACAGGCCCTATTGGGCCTCTTGTTTTAAATATGATGATGCTTCTGCTGCAGGTTCATCTATTGGCATTTCTAAAACTTATTGTATATACTTCTTACTGCTTGCTGTATTATATTACATATTTCCTACTGTCAAAAGTTCGGACAAGTGGATTTTTCATTTGGACAGGTTAAATTTTTCAAGACTTGTCCGAATAGACAAGTGTAAAAACAGTTATTGTAGAGCCCTGACAATGCCAGTATAATATACCTGTGGTTGTGGGATGTTTTTAGGGTGTACTGACTGGTCAGCTGGAACCTTAAAGTGTTGCCCGAGTGCGCGTTAGGACAAGACAGACCATAAAACACACACATAACACGCATACACGAACTAGTTTTAGATAAATCTTTGGAGCCTAATGAACTTGCTTTTGTGTGAACAGCTAAAAAATTAGTGATACAGCCTTGATAATTGAATAATTCTGTTTTTCCGGAATTATATTTGCATACATGTCAAAGATGCTTACTACGACTCTCTTCCACAAGGAGTTATAAGTGTACGGTCAGATAGAATCAAGAAGGGACATTGCTTTTGTAAGTGTTTTGCGGCAGCTATAAATACTCTTTAGAAGGGTTATACAGACATACAGATCATTGATGCAGTAATTAGAGCTGTGCCTAGTGGAACAATATAATAGATATTTTTTTAAAGAAAAGTCATAATTGACCCTGTCAACACAACACAGTATTAATTTATATCTGGTTTAAAACACTGGTTAGATGTTTATAATAGATTATTATTTAAAAGTCGTTTTAAATAACTATATATATATAACACAAATACCTGTTAAATTTTGATGTGCCATATGTGCACATTTCGGAAAATCATTCCTCATCAGTGACTATGTATGTATTATTTATCTATCCTTGTTACTTGACACGGATGACTACTTGACACCAATGTCTACACGGTCCTTTTATACTTTTTTCATAATCATTCTAGACGTTTCGGTTTTAAATTACTTTAAACGAGATTTTTTATACTCATCATGAACTGCATATTCTCTTTTGTATTCACGACAATGATTAAAATTTTGAGAAAATTCTGGATCTCTGTTTAATTTACAAAATCTTTCAATTATTTTTTTCTCGAAATTTCTAGAAAACTCTTTAAATTTAGACCGAAATTTCTAGAGTGTTCTATATTGAGCTTCATCCACCTTCTGGTGACGTAACGAACTTTCTAGATGGTTGTAGTTTTAGCTCTTTCTGGAAGGTTCTAAAAATCTGAACGGACATCAAGGCAGCAATATATTTATTTTAATATGGACCCCTTTGAAATTTTAAGGTCTCGTAAAACTGTCTTGCTACTCATTTTGTTTTTCTTGCTAAAAATGTTGGGATGTTAATAGTTTCATCATACGGGGCAAACAGATCCTGCTTGAACATTAAAACCTTTGTAGGCCATTATTGTCATTTTTTCCCAGTAAAGAAATATTTTACTTATATCGGAACGTCAATTTTCCACGTGAAAATAGACTTTAAATTGTTGGTTTTTACTTCTAAAAGTAGACTTTAAATTTAAATTATTGGTTTTAATTATTATTAATTCATATAATTTTGGAACTTTTTAGATTAATTTTTTTTCAACTTTTTGGCTTATGTTTTTTATCTATCAAACTTTTCGGCCCTTAGTGTCACTGATGAGGAATGATTTTCCGAAATGTGCACATATGGCACATTTAGCAGGTATTTGTTATATATCTGTAGATATGGTAATAGACATGTTGTATGTTGAAAATGTAAAATAGGGTGCTAAAGCATTCTGTGTTGCAAAAATAATATAAGTTGGTAACACAAACATGTTTTCCCCCAGCAGAAACATAATCAGAAGCAGAAAAGTTTGCATGAGCTACAAAAAGCTGAAACGTTTCAAATGCCGCCAACAACAAGCAAGCAATTTGATGTTTTTAAATGCCAGCGATAAGCAATGATAATTTATTGTTTCAAATGCCTCTAACAATCAAAATTTATTGTTTCATATGCCACAGACAAACAATGAGAATTTAATATACCAAATGCCGCTGACGTATCTTATGCCACTATCAGCATCCCGTCAGTAGTATGAGAAGTAGGAAGTGTGGTGCAAAAGCCCGAAGCCGAAGCATTTTTTAAAAAATTAAATGCAAATATAAAAGAGTTCTGTATGCAGAAGCAAAAATTTAAATTTTAAATGCAAATATAAGATTTATAAAAATAGGTTGTATATGCTGAAGCATTTTACAATGATTAGGTTATGTATACAGAAGTTATCATGCAGAATATAAATGTTTCGGAGCAAATGTCATATGGTAGTTAATCCTTTTAACCTTTATTTATATTCTCTATCAATTACATCAGTTTTCAAATATTTAACTCTAATATTAAAAACACATAAGCCTGAGTTTACATCATTTTCTCACCCTCATAACTATCAGGGTTAAAATAAGAGGTGACTCGGGGATTACAGGAAATGCCAAGCTTTTACAAATCTGAAGTAAATCTAAAATTTACTTCATTATCAAATGTTAAAGTTGGTGAATGTGATACAGACTGAACACAAAATTTATACAATTGTGTACCATATATATTAAACATGCGCTCCACATGTTAACTTAGAAATCTATTTTGTAGTTCTCAAGGCAATCATGACAATGACATATTAAAATGCATAACATAATATCACATCTTTGGTTTTTGTTGTTGAGAATGTTGTGGTATTAAATTCATTGACCACTTCTCTCATATTTCGAATAAACAAAATCCTTAACAATTGCTCATTGTATTTTTCTTTCATTTTTTCTCAAATTAGAAATGTGAAATACCGGTGTAGGAGAAAGTTGCCCCTATACTTGGATGTAGTGTGCAAGACCTGGATGTGATTTTCCTCTTGGAAGATGATGATCCCTATTGATCTGTTTCCAAACAGAGGAAGACCCGGAAACATACATCATAGGTTTATGTGTATGTGGACTTACTTTAAAAGTGACATTGAAAGGGCCAGAAGTAATAAGTATGACCAAAGTTTGATTGTACCTATGACTTCTGATGCAGTGGGTTTATGACCAACAACTTCATTGCTAATTTGCATGAACAATTAATCTCTTTCCCACTTCTGTGGAGTGAACTCGACACCAATATAGTAAGCATGAGGGTGTTGTCCTTAGACGCTGTAGAATCGGCCACAGTTATTTTACTCATTTTTTTATTTTAAAGGGAGATCATTTTTTATTCAGCATCATCGATGCAAGATCTTTTTGATAATGTCTATGGGCATCAAATTTTATAATTCCTTCGGGAAATAAACTTGTTCAATAAAATATAATTTTTATCATTTAATATTCAGTCTTTTATGATAACTTATCTGTGATATTACTGGTTTTTATAATTTATTATCCAGTCTTTTATGATAACTTATCTGTGATATTACTGGTTTTTATCATTTATTATCCAGTCTTTTATGATAACTTATCTGTGATATTACTGGTTTTTATCATTTATTATCCAGTCTTTTATGATAACTTATCTGTGATATTACTGGTTTTTATCATTTATTATCCAGTCTTTTATGATGAATAATCTGTGATATTACTGGTTTTTATCAGTTTAGTAGTTGCTTTAGAATCTATTGTATTTAGTTTTACATAAATTCTATTTTTATATATTGTTATATTTTTAAATTCTCTAGCCGCGAATAGCTGCAATAATGCTGATGCGGCTTTAAACCAAAACTCACTTACTCACTCACCTCCACAAAAAAAAAAAAAAATACTTGCATGATTAGTGCTTAATTTTTGCTGCTGTTGTTAGTTGTATTATATTTTGTAACCTTATTTTACACTTGTGAACCATCACTAGTTATTTTATTTATGTAATAATAAGTTTCAAATTAAAAAACAACAACACTAAAGTGAGGATACATGTAATTGGGCTTTTGACATTCTTTTGTGTTACACTGAGAGCATTGTTCTAGGAAGGTTGGCCAGACTCAAAGGCTTAACATTCTGATTATAGTTTAGTTTTGTTAATTTGAGCTTATGAAGTCATAATCAATTTACAGAGCTAGTGTAAGTTAAACTTGTGTAGTTAAAATGTGTGACATATAGCAATAATCAAAAAGAAGAAATGTAACAGATTTTTCTTTTTGTCAAATAAATTTCATGAAAAATGGATAAAAAATTTTGTGTCGCATGAATTGCTTGAAATATCCAGGTGACAGGCTATGAAGCAAATTAGGTCCAAACGGAGGAGGCACTGGTAGTTAAATATTGATATTATATACTAAATTATGCAGCTTTCAATTAACACATCTGTTTATAAAAAATAATTATAGTAATTGTTTGGACAACTTTGATTTACTTACATGTATCAACATTATCTGCAGGATATTCAACACAGGAAACTGAAACCCTTGAGCTCGAAACAAATGACACAACAAAGTCATCTAAGGTCCAGGAAATCAATGTACTTTTTACCCAAAAAAAATTTAGAGCTAAAATAAACTTGCCTATGGAATTGAAATGGGAGATAACTCTTTGTATTGTCTTTTTAGTAAGTATAGTAAGTAAAAAATTTAATAATTTGACCAAAAGTGAAAAGTGTATTTTTTGTTTAATCAGATATTCGTGCCAGCATACTGAATGGGTATTTATGATGCACATATTGCACATTATCTTATGTAAAGGTTCATGTTTCTTTTTGCAACTAAGCAGGGCTCACTCAGGAGCATTTTCAAACTCTCTTGTCACCCTTCTAAGGCAAAAAGATGTGTAGTTTTCAGGTGTGTACAGACAAAACTGATTACAATTTTGAATTTTTGTTATGAACTGTTATTATCTATGAAAAAAGTACATTCACTTTTCATAAAATCGTTTTGAGAATATGTGCTAGATCCTATATTTGCTATACATTTTTTCTCCGTTTTTGTTTTCTGCCAATCAAGAGAATACTTGATATTCCCAGCTGAGAATACTTGGTACTACCGAATTTTCAAATTATTTAAAACAAAAGAATGGGACATCAAACTGAGCATTTCAAAAAAAATTAACAGAGTTTATTAGAGCTGAAACGAATATCCGAATGCTCGAATACGAATAGAAATCAACTGGTATTCGAATTGTAAAATTGCATTCGAATATTCGTTTTGAAACGCCCCCTGGTTTCACTTTGAACAAAAAACATGGATGCCAGAAGAAACTCAAAAAAGTCCGATGTTTGGATACATTTTGACAAACTTCCAGAGGACAAAAAAGCAAAATGCAATCTATGCGATACCAAATTTGTGTACACTGGCACAACCAGCAACATGCTAAACCACTTAAAAAACAAACATCCATCTCTTTCTTCCAGGTTAGCATAGTCAAAATGCGATGATCGTTTACATGCATATGAATTGTTCCCGATACCTCTTTTCTCTAATTATAACATGAAATGATGTTTGAATCTAGAATATATATACACATGGATTTAAATCATTTAATATCCAAATAAAGTGTGCTTCCATTGAATTTAATAGATTAATTGCTTTAATAAATGCCGCTAGCTTTCAATGACCAATGACCCATATATACAAGTTACCAGCTGATCTTGAAACAGCCTGTTCACAGATATACATAAAACGTAAGGGGATCTAGAAACTCCAAAATACGACCACGTTTCACGATTTTCTAGTTTTGTTTCGTATTTTCTTCCAGTTCTTTGGGAGAACCAAATGGCAAATTGTTACAGTTTGTAAAAAAGACAACACAACAAGATGTTGGTTCCTTTTTCAAGAGACCAATGCCAACAGTGTCCTGGCAAAATATCACAAAAAGTCTCGTTGAATTTTGTGCTACTGATCTTAGGCCTCTTAGTATTGTTAACGGTGATGGTTTCAAAAAATTTGTATTCAACTTAAACCCGTCATATAATGTGCCAAGTCATACCACCATGAAAAATTATACTAGATATTATTATGAAAACATGAAGCAAGAAGTTGTGTCTACCCTTAAAAAACAAAAGGCCATAGGTGTTACCACTGATACTTGGACTAGCTGTGCTAGTATGGGCTATATATCTCTTACCTGTCACTTTATTGATTCTAACTGGATCATGCAACATCTGACCGTGGCAACAATCGAAATCAAGACCACCACACTGGAGTTCATTTAGCTAAGTTGTTCGGGGAATATTAGTTGATTTGGATATAGATGAGAAAGTTATCTGTGGGATCACAACTGATAATGCTGCAGATGTTGTTAATATGTACAAGCAGTTGCAGTGGCCCCACATTAGATGCTTTGCACATACA
Source organism: Tegillarca granosa (assembly GCA_029721355.1). Classification (NCBI taxonomy): domain Eukaryota; kingdom Metazoa; phylum Mollusca; class Bivalvia; order Arcoida; family Arcidae; genus Tegillarca; species Tegillarca granosa. The sequence goes on along the minus strand of JARBDR010000708.1, from coordinate 350,341 downwards.
TTACCGCTTAGTGTTAAAGCTGGTTCACAACTACCCGCTGTTGCTACAGCTGCAAGTTGTGCAAGGCGTCTTGTGGGCCACATCAAGATGTCTACTCTTGCAAGTAATGATTTAAAAGAGAAACAAAATCAACTGAAACTCCCAACACACTCCCTTCTTCAGGATGTGCCCATGCGCTGGAACTCCACATATTTTATGTTCAATCGTTTGCTAGAGCAACGACTTGCCATGTTTGCAGTTTTGCACAATTCTTCTGTCACTAGTCTATCAGACGCTCGTACACTTGAGCTATCTGACAAGGTCTGGCACACCATTGAGGAAATAACCCCTGTTCTGAAACCTCTAGAAATTGCAACTCGCACGGTTTCTGGTGATACATATCCCACTCTAAGTATACTCAAGAATCATTTGGTCATGAAAGATGATGATGGACCAGTTGCAGCTGCTTTTAAGGCCACTGTTAAAAAGGATCTGGAATCCAGATTCCCTTCTTAAGATGACCCAGCCCTAGTTGAGCATGCAGCTGTAGTTGCCTCTGTTTTGGATCCTCGGTATAAGTTAAGTAAGTTTCTGGGTGATGAGCAGAACACTGCACTGCATGCTCATCTATTGTCACTTATATCTGAGACTGGTAGTTCTAGTACGGTACCAGAACAACCTCCAATAGTAAAACAGGAAAACTGTGATGGTGGTATCACACAGTCAATAAAACAGGAAAACTGTGGTGGTGGAGGTGATATCAACCCATCTGACGTTAGCGCCATGCAATTTATTTTAGGTGACATGATTGACTTGACGGGACAAGACAGGTATGACACTCTCAAAATGCAACTGGATAACTATTTTAATGATCGGTCTGTAGGTTCGAGCCCCACAGAGCCAACACAAAATTTCCCCTCGTTGCCAATTTAGCCAGACGTTATTTATGTATCCCTGGAACCAGTGTACCATCAGAAAGGATTTTTTCAGAAACTGGCAACCTTATCACCAGAAAACGAGCCAGTTTAGATCCAGACACTGTGAACCAACTTGTTCTTATTAAAAGTCGCCTTTCTGCCGGAACCAGAATGAATTCAAGCAATAAACCATTCATCAATACACACATTCTGCCTGCTCCTTTACAGTCATGTGTTCCAGTTTCCTCCAATACTACTGTGTCATCTTCTGTTTTGGAATCTAATTCATTACCCCAACTTCCTACTTTGCCAGACCTTGATACTATCAGTGACATGGACATGTAGGCCCGATTCTTGAAAATCCAACTTAGTTTGTTCCCGTTGAGAGTTTCGTTTGTTTTTGTTAAAACATTTTTATAACTTGCAGACTGTTTTGTTACTGTTTTGAGAATTATGATTATTAGTGGATTCGAATTGTTGAAACATTTCATTATTTAATATTGCTGACTGTTTAAAATTGCTAAACTGTGAATATTTGACTAGCTAGTCCAAGTAACAATGTCAATTCTTAGTTTTAACTTGGCCGTCTTTCGCGTTTTGATGCTAGTTTTCGTTTGTTCTTCAGTTGCAATTCTTTTTTTTTTATCTTTCCTGTCGTTAATTTGCGGTATTTTGCAAGTTCGCCTACTGTGACACTTGGGTTTGATAATTGTCTTATTGATTTTATATTTTCTGTAGTTGCTATTACTCTTTTGTCCGAAGATTTTTTTTGCATCACGGACCTTGGTTTAGCTCGATTGTCAACTTTATTACGATGCGTGCAATATTTTATTTTGTTAAACAATTAGCTTTTCTTTCTTTCTCTTTTTCATTTTATTTATTTATTTATTTATTGATTTTAATTTTTATTTTTTTTTTTTTCGGAAGTATTTATTCAACTTTATTGTTAATAAAATCTTAACTGTTGTAAGTTAATAAAATTATGTGCAAAAATTACGTTTCTGTCATAATCAACTTGTCAAGAATTCTGAGACGATCCCCAGGTAAGTTGATCCTTGCTTCCGATAAGATAGCTAACATTTATTAGTAAACACAGATACAGACAGACGACAGAGAAAGAAATCATCAGATACAGGTAAAAACCGTAAATCTTGTAATATTTGCATAGTAGATAGTATATATGTACCATAATACAAGACATATTGATCAGGTAGACAAGTTTAACTGACAACTTCGTTTCGTAGCATTGTAACTTATAGCGGGTGGGATGTGCTGGAAATAACGAGCATTTATGTATTTCCTTGTTAAAAGTAACTTTTTCGAATATTCGAATACGAATCGAATATCACCTTACGAATATTCGAATGCCAAAATCTGTATTCGTTTAAGCTCTAGAGTTTATTTTTTTAGAGAGCATTTCAAACAAATATTACAGAGTTAATTTTTTTAGAGAGCATTTCAAACAAATATTACAGAGTTTATTTTTTTAGAGAGCATTTCAAACAAATATTACAGAGTTTATTTTTTAACATTTCAGAAATGGAAAAAACATGTTTTGCAAACACAAAACATAGATTTTTAAAGCTGCATAAAGTTTACCAATTTTCTGAATTCTAAAAATATATTTTTTTAAAAGTAGATATCTTCTAACCACGATCCGTGACATTCATTTTCTAAAATTTCATTCTTTTAGCTGTAAATAAACGGAATCCTCTGACCGGTTGGTCAGTAATCTAGGATGATAATTATGAGCTTGGAGCATGCGCACGGATGTAGGGAAAAGCCTAGAATCGAAGGTGAAACATGACAGATTGCATTAATTGTCCTTCATTAATATCCAGATGTATTTGAAATGGTGTTATTTATCCCTTACTAAGTCACAAATGACAAATTCAACGAAGTTCTGTGTTTAATTTATCATATTTCACCGTTTTGAAAGTTGTGTTAAAATGACCCGGGTTTTGATGACGTAACCATGTTCTAATATTAGATCCCAAATGCTGCATCTCGCTGGGTAAATACTGTAATTTCTGTATTTATTCGCGCTTTTATCGTTGAACCAAATGTAACATTGTTCATTAGGAACATCATTTATTAGATTAGCACCGTTTTAATTTTTTCTTTGGAAAACTTAATGCAGCTTTAAAATGATTCTATTTTAAAAAGTGAATATATTTTATTAGTAGCTAGGTGCTGTTAGTGGGGAGTTTTCATTATTTATCAGCTGGGTGGGTAATTTTTGGCATGTTACGCTTGGACATATCCCCAATAATCATCAATGGTTATAAAAAAAATTTCGACCCCCCTCCCCAAATATGTTGTTAAACAATTTGTATTTGTAAACTGTAAACATAATTGTTCCCTGTAATAATTTCCATGTTAACTCTGAGTAAAAATGTTTAATTGAAGAAAAAACACCAAAATCTGTTTTCGATGTTTCCTGCTATGTATCCTTTCATTTTATTTATTTTCTTTGTCAATTTCCCTTATCTATTTCTAGATTTTGTGACGAAAGCACACAATGTAATATACAAAACTAAAACGGAAAGGAAAAGAAAAATTCCGATGATTGAATGGATTATGATTAGACGCCACAAAACGAATATGAATGAACTTAAAAAACGAACCAGAAATTTTAGTATGCACAATACTGTACAATATTGTTATTGCTTCTGTCCAAACACAATAAAAAATTCAGTAAAAGTTTTGAAGAAGATTTGCACGCTAGTGACGCTACTAAATCCCTTTGTTGTTTATCCGCTGTAGGCGTTGTCAATAACCACATCTTTAACGGACTGTCATTTCGACCGGTTTATAGTCATTTCTAACCATAACCATTTCGTACCATGACAATTTCGTACCATAACCAGTTCGTACCATCTTATTTGACCATATCGTACCAAAGTGTAATGCTAACGTTAAGTATGATTTTTCTTATGCTTTAACACTATTACCAATTCGTACCATGTTATTTTTCTACCATATGCAATGCATATATTTTTCGTGCGTAAATGTTTTATTTTTAAGTAATTGGTGCATGATATATTCATTGTTCACAATTCCACACACACACACACACACACACACATACGTACCATCGCCTTCAACTGAGGACATAGAGTAAAACACCTCCAAACGGGGACACAAGGTTCCTATAGAGATATCAATATGAAATTTTAAAGTAAACTTCTGTGACCCCTTACGTATATATTTCCAACTTTTTGTATTATTAGCACTTATATTAAATATGTGACATTTTACCCCCCAATGAGGACAGTGTATGCAACTGAGGACTGCTGTGTTCATTTAAGACAACACGTTTAATTACGTTGTAACTCTGTTTTATTAATCCTTATCACCCAGGCTCTTTACATGCATGTGTAATACATAGTAAGCTATCAAACATTTATGTGATAGGTATATTACTAATAAGTGTAACACGTATTGGTTCTTCAAAGTGTAGCACATAATTAACACGACATCCTTCCTTTTTTGACAAAAGTAAAAGTTTATACTAAAGTTCTTTTACGTCTTTGTTGTATGAAAACACTGTATCAAGTACAACGTATTTTATGTGGAAATACCATATGTAATCAACATATTATGCAAATAACTAATAAAACATAAAAAACCTATTTCAAACATTAATTGAACGTAGACAATAAAATCAATTCGAGTCAATTACAAAATCTTTGTATTTTTGTGGAATGGAGGTGGTTCTACCAGAACGAGTTTGACGACAGAGTAATGGAGCATGCGGTATATCTACAGGGGGTGGTTTTGGTAGTGGTTCGACTGTCTCCGGGTGAGACTGATGTTTGTGTGGGTCTGCACATTCGGAAGCAGCATTATTAAGGGTAATAGGAGGTTCAACATGGGGAGACAACTCTTGAGGAGTTGAACTAAAGTTTGCACCGGTAGGACGTATGTGTTTTCGATTACGCCTATAATTGCGTCCAGATTGTGCTTTAAGAATGAACGATCTCGGAGTTCTATGCTTCGACACACGGTAGCAGGAGTCCATTTACCCACACTGTCATGCATGATGGTTTTTTCACCTGGGTAAAGATCACGAAGTTCAGAGCCTGCATGAGCATCTTAGTTAAGCTTATGCTTATACTTTTTAACTTTGAGACGTTCTTTCACGTCTTGTGAGCATACTTTTTCCGACTGCAACAAGGGTGCAGTGTTTGGGAGATCGGTTTTAAGTCTGCGACCAAAAAATAGTTGAGCAGGTGACCTATCAAGTATGTCAATTTTGGTGTTACGATAAGCAAGCAAAGCTTTGTATGGATCGTCACTTTTGTGCAAGAGCTTTTTTACGGTTTGCACAGTGCGTTCTGCCTGGCCATTGGACTGAGGAAAATGCGGACTCGATGTGACATGAATAAAACCATATTCCTTAACAAATTTATTGAAGGTTTCACATGAGAACTGCGGTCCGTTATCCGAGATAAATTTGTCTGGAATTCCATAACGAGCAAACTGACTTTTTAAGTGCGTTATTGTGTTAGCACTCGACATATTTTCAAGTTTTGTAACTTCCGGCCATTTGGAAAAATGATCAATAGTAATGAGATATGAGTGACCTTGGAAATCAAACAAATCTGCGGACACTATGGACCACGGACGGTCTGGGGTTTCCGTTTCGATGAGTGGTTCCTTGGAGTTCTGATTAGCATGAAGAGCACACATATCACATTTGCCTACAACTTCCTTAATATCAGAAGCTAGGTGCGGCCAATAAAGTATTTCACGAGCTCGGATAGTGCATTTGACAATACCAAGATGCGAGCTATGGATTTTATCCAGCATTTCTTTACGTAGTGAGTGAGGTACAATAAGTTTATATGCCTTGAACATAAGACCATCAGTACATGAGATCTCATCTCGAAATGGCCAATACTGGTGTATTTGTTCAGGTACTTTAGCTCTATTGTTTGGCCAACCAGATTTAACAATGCTTTGAAGCATCTGAAGTTCTGGGTCTTCCATAGTAGCAATCTGAAATTTTTCATATTGCTCTGGAGTAATGGGTAAGTATGATAATGAGCTAACCATAATATCTGGTTCGAGTTTCTCAACTGACTCGTTTAAGTAAGCACGACTTAAAGTGTCTGCTAAGTGCATGAGTTTACCTGGCTTAAACTCTACTTCAAGGTCAAATTTTTGTAAGCTTAGCAATAATGACTGAAGCCTAGCAGGTGCTTGGTATAAAGGCTTACGGAAAATTGATTGTAAGGGTTTATGGTCGCTTTCTACCTTAACATGCCTACCAAATACATATGGATAAAATTTAGTACAACCAAACACGATCGCAAGGGTCTGTTTTTCGATCTGAGCGTAGTTTTGCTGACATTTAGTGAGAGCACGCGATGCATATGCGATTGGCTGGTCATCCTGTAATAGGGCAGCACCTAATCCTTTCGAGCTAGCGTCAACCGTTAGAACCAGTGGTTTACTTGCGTCAAAGTAACGTAGGACTGGGGCTTTACTGACCAATTCCTTAAGAGAATTGAAACTGATTTCTTGACTATTTTCCCAGTGCCATGCGACGTTTTTTTCTAACAATGTGCGAAGTGGAGCACTCACTTCCGATAAATTCGGAATAAATTTACTCAAATATTGAACAAAGCCCATGAAACTTTGAAGCTCTGTGATGTTTTGAGGCTTTGGCATTTCTAATATTGCACGAACTTTTTCATCGCTGGGTTTGACTCCTTCCGACGTTAAAACTTGACCAATGTATGAAATACGATCTTTACGAAATTCGCATTTATCAGGACTTAGCTTGAGATTGTGTTGTTCAATGCGTTTCATGACAGGGTCGAGCCTTTCATCATGTTCGGACATGTCGCGTCCCCAAATTAATATATCATCAATAATGGCCTCACAACCAGACAGGTCTTGGACCATGTCAGTGATTGCACGTTGATAAGCTTCTGATGCAGAGTTTATCCCGAAGGGGAGTCTAGTGAAGCTATACCTGCCAAAAGGGGTATTGAATGTACAAAGTTTAGAACTCTCAGGATCTAAGCCAATTTGCCAAAACCCACTGGTGGCATCAAGTTTAGAGAAGACCTTTGCCTCTGGCATCTGCTGAACAACATCTTCAATTGTTCGAAGAGGGTAGTTTTCCATTTTTATTGCCTTATTTAAGTCCCTGGGGTCAATACATATACGCAACTTGCCATTAGGCTTGAGCACAGTAACCATTGAGTTCACCCATGGGGTAGGTTGGTCTTGTTTTATAACTACACCTTGATCAACCATGCGGTCAAGTTCAGCTTTTATTTTGCTTTTTAAAGCAATCGGAACTCGTCTGGGAGGGTGTATGACAGGTTCAATGGATGGATCAACTTTAATTTTGTGGAGAATGGGCATGAGACCTAACCCAACAAAATTATTATGATATTTGGTTAAAATATCATCAGGAATTTTACTTGTGGTTGCTTTTACCAAACTACTTGACGACTGAACGGCATTTAAATCAACATTTCGACTGACAAGACCCATGGCAGTACACGATGCTGAGCCTAAAATTGGGTCAGACAATAAATCAACTACCTCGAAGCGAATATCACGGGTTTCGCGTTGGTATGAACGGTAATGTAATGGAAACCAATGATTTGACTTTATGACCACTATAAGACCTAAGTGAAGCATTTGAGGGTTCAATCTTATCAATGTGAGGGTCGAGTGTTTTTAAAGTTTTATTGGGCAACACATTACATCTGGCTCCTGTGTCTAGTTGAAATGTCACAGGTTTGTTGTTCACTAATACTGTCTCTGTCCACTCAGTGTCAATAACATTAACACTGTTTATATCTGAATGTATATATCCAAGAAAAAGTTCAGATGAGTCATCACTTTCGTAGTTGTTCACCGTGTTTACAGTCTTTGCTCTGTCGTTTCTACGAGTCGAACATTGTTGTCTGGGAGCGACATCGCGACACAATTTCTGGAAGTGGTTCTGCTTCCCACATTTGTGACATGTTTGTCCTTGGGCTGGACATTTAGTCTTATCACGTGTATCGTGTTTGTAACCACATTTCATGCAAATGTCTTGATTCACATTCCTTTTTAGGTTTGGCACATTTTGTCCATTTCTCTGGTTATTCCGTTTTCCACTAGTTTTCTGAGGACGGGCGTTTATCTTATTAACTACGGTAACAGAAGAATCTTCTCTAGACATCAATTTGGCCTGTATTGTCGATTGTTCATGTAATCTAGCAATGTCTACTGCTTTCTTCAGAGTTAAGTCATTTCCCACATTTATGAGTTTTTCTCTAATTTTGTGATTTTTAACTCCAATCACTATCCGATCGCGCACCATTTCTTCCATGTCCGTGTAATTACAGTCCTTTACCAGTAACTTTAAGTCAGTCACAAACTGGTCAAAACTTTCTGTATCACTCTGATTCCGGGTGTGAAATTTGTATCTGTTGTAGATAACATTGGTGCGGGGTTTAACATAATTTTCGAACTGTTCATAATATTTTTTAAGTTCTTTTTAATCATCAGCAGACATGTTCCAGGTAGAAAACAGATTTCGACCTTTGTCACCAACCCATAACATTAAGTAGGAACATTTTTCCGGTTCACTTTTACCTTCTAGAGGTCCGGAAAAAATGAAATCCACGTGTTGCTTAAAAGCTTTCCAATCACCTTCTAAATCAAGGCTGTCCCGATTCATATGTGGCATCGGGCCTATCATGTGTTCCATTGTCCTTTTTAGAGACGTTTCAGGGAATCTTGATGGCTGATGGTTTCGATTTATCCCGATTTTGAAACCATGCTGTGTTCATTTAAGACAACACGTTTAATTACGTTGTAACTCTGTTTTATTAATTCTTATCACCCAGGCTCTTTACTTGCATGTGTAATACATAGTAAGCTATCAAACATTTATGTGATAGGTATATTACTAATAAGTGTAACACGTATTGGTTCTTCAAAGTGTAGCACATAATTAACACGACAGGACTTCTATACACAACCAACTGAAGACGTATACACAACCAAATGAAGACTTATACACAACAAACTGAAGACGTATACATTACCAAAGGAGGACTTTTACACACAACAAATTGAGACAACCAAATGAGGACATGACACACTTCCAATTAAGGACGAATTATACACTAAGATCATTTCTTCAACTAATTTTATTACATGTATATTCACATAAATGTCTTCATTTTTTTCTTATTCAATAAAACAGTAATGTTGCAAACAGCTTGCTTAAAACATAATCTGACTTTACAATGTGATAACACGTATATAAATGGTCTATAATACAAAAGATAATACATAGTATAGTTCAAATACGAAAGATCCGATATATTACTTTACTGTATGATATTATATAGTTCCAAACAATAATTTATATAATACAATATTTTATATTTATTTCTTGCATAACGATCGTACCTATCCAGTTTGAGAAATAAATAACTACAATCTTCTCCTCAGAAACTACTTGGCTTATTTCTATAAGATATGTGTTGAAAGACCTTGGATTGAAATGAACAAATAAACGGCTTATATAGATCTATTTATCGACCAATAAGTTAAATTTTAACAAAAACACTTAGACATTAAACATTAATATGAGTTTATTATTTCCATTTAATGGCCGATAAAATATTAAGGTTAAAATATAAAGAAATTCAGAAATTCAAGAGCCGGGTGAGCAGTGCAGGACCTTATATAGTATGTAGCGCTCTCCATATGGTATGTAGAGCGCTTTATATGAATATTCCCGCGCTTTTCCGAAAAAACGTAGGGATCATGTAATTTATTTGTTTTTCTTACGTGTGCCATCACCGCTATCTCCTCCTACACCGTTTGATATATAAACATCATACCTGTGGATATGATAGATAAACACCTACATATGTGCGCAACACTCGAAAAAAAAATGAGCACAACTGTAAAAATCCCAGCGCCGGAATATGCAATGGCAATCCATAGCCGACTCTACTTATTTGGAGCGCTGTACATACTATATGGAGCGCTCAACATTTTTTTTACATATGTCCCTTCCCAGCCACTGTTAATATCATTATATTGTAATTCAATAAGGCTCATGTAAACATAATTTGATTTTCATAATTATCTAGTCATTTCACTGTCTCATTTACTGTCAATTTGCAGATAGTTTGATTGGTTGTTATGTTGTTTCACGTCGGAAATTTGGCTATTTGCGACGAGAGCAAGGTGTATGTGCGAGATTTGCGAGGGCGGTCGGGTAAACCAGTCGATATGTCCTCTTAATGCCAGGCGAGGAAGTAGTATCTCAAATTTTAAAGGTTTTTGTAATCACTTGCTTCACTTTGTTCGATGTTTGGTGACAAGATGAACGTTCGATTCCTACTAGATTATTCTATCGTACCAGCAAGGACCACCAATTAGGTTCAGGTACTTGCACAGTGACAGACGGTTGATTCTTTTCTACGTTATTAACTGATGCATTTCTATTTTTACATTAAATGCAAAATATTGCAAATTTATTATGCCGTCTTGTCCAAAAAACAGTATTTTGCGAAAAAAAAATCATTAACCCGTTTCCTCAGACACAATGGATTTTTACGAACAGGGAAGGTACTTCCCTGAGAGTATTGTCATAATGCGTGAAATGCTATTCACCCAACTTCTGCATTAAGCTTTTATCCGTGCGTCTAAAAATAGTTCGCTAGATCAGCGATTATTTAGCATGCAGATGTAATGAAAAAAGGATACCTTGATTTTAAGAGATTTTAAACTGTTTAAGTTTTAAAAAAGATCGTGATAATCGTGCGTCGTCGTAGATTTATAAGTTTTGATACAAGCATTTGACCATGCAGCGCATTATTCTATTATAAAGAGGTAACATGAATATTAATTAGCAACTAAGTACAAGCTATTTGTAAATATCGACATGTGTTAGGGATATCCCGACTGAATTTATTTTGGGATTCTGTCGATATCAGTGGGTTAGATTTATCACGTGATGCAAGGAGCAGCAAAAACCCGCGCTTTTGTTTTCATTCGTAGGGATTCTCCTGATTTCATTGGATGGATTGCATCACATGACGCGTAGAGCAGCTTGAAGTTGGTTTCACTCAGTTCATGGTTCAAACATTCAGTACATCGTCGTGAATGTTTGGAATGCATTTCGAAGATATTCACGAATAATTTTTAAAAACGCCGGAAATCGTTTAAAGTCACTGAATTTTTCAGCAACCACTGCATAAACGAATTCCTCTCTATTTTTTTCACTTAAAAGCTTCGCGGAAAATTTACAAGTAACTTCTCTTACCTTATCATAAGACAAATGTTATTCGGAACTTCTCGTTGTCTTCCCCGTTCTGTACTTCGACAGCAGCGGTGGTTGTGTTGTTGAAATACTGTCAAGCAGTTGTTTGGTCATGAAGTGTTTTGATAGACGAAAAGAACAATTTGAGACGAATCGAACGATACCAACGGTTTAAGAAATAAACGAAAATTTACCGAGTTGGAGTTGGGATTCCCTCGCCAGGTGATTTTTAGATACCTTGTGTTTTTTGGTAATTTTTTCGACTTTGTTTAAACGTATCGGAGTTGATTAAAATGTGTTTGGATATTATTGCCACATCATAAGAAACTGTTTAAAATTCTAATAATAATAATCCAAAAGTCTAATAATTTTTATTATAATGCCTAGAAAAGAAACAATGAGGAGGAGAGGGGGGGGGCGTCCCCAAGTACCTATGATTCCACACATATGATTCCATATAGCTTTTCCGGAAGAAATTCTGATTTTCTTTCTAATTTTTATTTTTTTCAATATCTAAATTTATGATTGAATAACGATTTCTTTGGTAGAAGAAAAAATAATTTAAACCCGTGCGTTTAAATTTGTGCTAGAGTGTAAGAACTTAAAACTTGTAGGTGAAACAGCAAGTTAAGGCTTCTGAAGAGTCTTGATTTTAATTATTAGAACTTGGAGTTTGAAAGCATGCAACGGGGGGGGGGACTTGGAGTTTAAACATTAAATTTCAAACAAGTTTTAGAATACAAAAATTTTCAGTCTTGGAGAAGGACTTGAAGTCGTACTTTAAAATTTTAAGGGTGGCTGTTAAAATCAACAAGAAATTTATCTTGTGATAAACTTGGATTTACACAAATTCATAGATAACTGGGAGCCAAATTGCATTGTTTGATTGACAGAAATTTTTGATAACATAACTTAAAGCTGGTGTTTTAATTTTTTTTTTTTTTTTTATATTATTTTTTTTATGTATATCAAAAGGATGATTCTCAATAAGCTGAGAATACGCCTATAAGGAATAACGTCAAGAAACAAGGTAACACCTTTTGGAGACCTCTATACGCAACACTGGTTCAGGACCATATATAAACAATTCTTAACACTGGTTCAGGACCATATATAAACAATTCTTTGTGTAACGATATGGAATATATAGAGTAACACTGCATTTAAATAGGACTGGTTGGTCTTGGTGCTTATACGCTTTGATATTTTTTAATGGTTCAGGTTCGACTTAATGTGATATTACTTGTCGGGGATCTTCAACGGTTGATTTAGTGTTGTTTTAATCTGAAAAAAAGTTTCTACATTTCTAGTTTTATTATGTGACATAATGTCAGTACAAAGTAGATATTTTTATCAAATCCACGTGCAGCTCATTTGATTTGTTTAAAAACCTACCTGGGGATATAAATATCTCGTTCTTGTTAAAGTAGAGAGATAGAAATATTCAAATGAATTGAAACTCTACAGATTTTGTGGCCATGTCCAACGAGATCAAGATTTATTTATTGGTCAAAGCAAAACAATAAGTTTTTGTACAAAGCTAATGCAAATGGTTTATTACCCCCACTTTTCGCCTATGGCCTGCTTTGGTTCGTGAATTACAGTAACAACAGTTGTTATGTTTTGGCATTCTGTTTTCTATACGTGTGCACGAAACAAGCGGATGTTTACTGGTGGCCTAAAACTGGATTGTCATGTCGTTATATATCACAGTGTGCAAAATTATGCTTATGTATACAGTGGAAATTATTTAGGGAAGATGTTGTGTTTAAATGTACAAATAAATTCAAACATAAACAAGTAAGAAGAAAAAAAAAGTCGTAAATAGGAAAAAAATAGTTTTTTAAAAAGCTTCGGCAAAAAGGTGATTCGAACCCACAACATAGATGTTTCTAATCCATACACTTAACCATTACACCACCGAGTCGATGTTAAAATGTTTTCTAATCGATATGAAGTATATGCATTATCTGAGGCAAATAAAGGGTTGTCATCTTAATGTTTATCCCCAAATTTCAACACCAGCGCACCCCTCTCCATCAACCATAATTTACATATACGAAGATAAAATCAAGAAGTTGCTGTGTAAAAATATTTTTGATGGATAGGGGTGCGCTCTATATGTATTTAATAAAAAATGTTGTTTTTAACATTGAATTAATCAGTATCTGTATAGAAGTATATGGATAAAAATATACTAAAATTTATGTTTCAAACACTTATGCAAAATTTTATCAAAGTTTTAGCAATCCCAACATTTTCACACTAAACATAACTTAGCTTTTTAACAATTTGAATATTTCAAATAGCATTTTTTTAAATTTTGATTTCTATAGGCGGATGCCTTGGCTTATTGAGAATTATCCTTTTATATCATTAATAATTTCAGAAAAAATAAACATTGTAAAAGAATATATTTGTTAATTCCTCTTTCCAGTGCTTTCCTTCTTTCCTAATGCCATATGTGAGCACATGCCATATTCAGTATAATGATAAGTTGGTCATCAATGGAATATGTCACAGTGATAGCCCAGGGAGACATTCATCAAGGCTCTGCACTTTTTACTGCCAATTCATTTGGCCGACAGTGTACAGCTAACACTGCCATAACACTACATTTGAGTTGCAATTGAGAAGTTCCTTACTCTGATCAACAACTGTGATTTCTCTATCCTGCATGGATTCTCATAATCTTTGTTTTTGCTTAACCAAGTCTCTTATATATGTCAATTAATCACAAGAATTTCAAATTAGCTTGGTTTGAGTCTTTTTTCTTTTTTTTTTTTTTTTGCATTGCTATAACAATACCTTCACCAAACACATTTACCTTCCTTTATCAAGACTTCCTTCAAATCATGGCTTAATATGAACTACCTCATTTATTTTAAGTTCCCATTTGAAAGAACCTTGACTTTCTTTTCGTAATGCCGAGTGCTTTGTGAAAGAACAGTCACTAACCATTTTGAAATCATGGGTCACACCCGGCCAGGTTCGAATCAAGGCCTCCAACTTCAAAAATAAATTGTTTGAAATCGGATTCTGTTTTCCTTAAACTTTCCACATAATTAAATGTAGTTCCAAGACCATTTTTACTTTCCCCATAAGCGCCAACTAATAACCTAACCTCTTCTTTCAGTGCCCACCCCAGACTCTTTTCAAAGCCTTCTTTTCCACATTCCAGCTCTCACTTCAAAAACTTGATTTTAATTGCTTAATTATAGAACCTCTTCCATTCCATATCCATGTTCCCTGTTCGGTCAGCACCCTCTGTGCTTTGATTTTTACTGACATGGAGAGTGAAGTGTGACACGTCTCTCTGATACTATTTGAATCACTGCGGTAACTCAGTTGGTAGAGTGCTCGCTCGTAAATGGAAGGTCGTGGGTTCGATTCCTGGCCGAGTCTGACCCAAGACTTGAAAGTGGGTAGTGACTTTTCTTTCGCTAAGCACTCGACAAAATGAGTTACGGTTCTTTAAACTGGAAACTTAAAATAAACGAGGTCCCGTGTTGCTGTGGGTTTGGCAGGCTAAAAAACCATGTTGTATAATGCCATCACCGCAACGCATAGGCAAAATTTCTGCACCTTCGCCTAAAGCTGGCGACGTCTAGATATAAGTGCAATATTTTTGACTTGGACGTAAAACACCATTACTCAACTCAACTCTGATCCAATAAGTAAAAAAGTCGGTTGGTTTGTTGCTTAACGTCGCATCAGCAATTTTCACCTATTCGCAACGAGAACAGGTTTTTATTAATCTCTAAGGATTAATCCAAGAACAATTTCGTGTATGCGTGAGATGTGCGAGTGTGTGTCTGGTCTACCTTGTACTAGCGCGCACTCAGGGTGCTAGCTCACCGAGTCAGCATGCTGCAGACAAGCATACCACTCCCGAAGTCACATTATCCTGGCACCTGGTGAACCAGTCGATACTCTGTCCTCTTTTTACCGAGCGCCAGGCTAGGAAGCAGTATCTCAAATTTTAAAGTCTTATGTATGACCCGACTGGGGTTCGAACTCCCACTCTCGAGTCAGACGCTCTATACTGAGCCACTGAGGTGGTCTGATAAGTAAAAAAGAAAATATGGTTAAACTCTTGTCGTTTGTTAAATTTAAACACATTTTATTGTTGGCGAAGTATACAAACAATGGGATTGGACGTAAGTTTTCCAACATTATTGTTTTTCGCTCCCAAATGAACATGAATGTGTTTTCCCCTATTTTCATGGTATCTAGGCTCAGTCATATCAAACTTGGAAACTGGGAGTGACTGCTCTTTCAAGAATTCAACATTCAGAAACGATGGTCACCTATGTCACAGGTGAGGTCTTGAAAACGGTAGGCAAAGCACCCTAAAAACCATCATTGTACATGTTCCTAAGCACACCGCAAAGGTATCAATTTCTGTCACTTCAAGAAAGAAATTTGACCGGGACATACAATCATATTTTCACCTGAAGGCATAAAGTTATGTCATTTTACAAATAAACCGGTGACCTCTGTTTCTACTTAGATATTCCTAGAGGTAGATTTTGGTATGAAACTTTTGTAACAATAAATTAAAGTCCAAATCACAGTTTTTTCGTTAGGGAAAAAATGCAGGGAAGATCATTTCAATCAAGCCATAAATGTTGGTTATAGAGACCATCTAAGAATGAAATAAAAATGAAACAAAAAGACAAATTTTTCAATCAAGTGTTTTATTGATGAATTTCATTTTACAAAGATTTGTATCCAGATATTAGTGGGGAACCAAAGATAATTCCTTTCGTTTGAAAGATTAGATTAACATCTACAAATATTAATGATTTGTACCAAATGTATTGAATTAATTGAGTCTTTCATTTAATTTTCTTAATGCATCATTTTCTTTTTCCAAAGATTTTGAAATAATTTGCAAAACTGTATTCAGATGTTGGTAGGATTTACTGATAAAAGCAACATTAACTTTTGTTGAAGATTTATAATATGACTTCAAATACATGTATAACATTTTCTTGCATGATTCAGACCAAATGTAGTATTGAATTAGTAACAACTTTCATTAAACTTTCTTAAATCCATCATTAATGTTTAATTACTTTTCTGTACACATTTCCTTTCTCTTTAATACAAAAAAAAAATAAAATAAATAAATAAATAAAAAAACCTTTTCATTCAGCAAAAACAATTCTTCAAAGTTTATAACATTTTTTCAGCCACATTACAAACTCTCAAGATTTGAAACATTCATTCAGTGTCACAGATAAACTATTGAAACTTCTAAGCTCAATAACAAAATCAATAAAATTTAATCCATTAACAAAGGTATTTCTAACATTTTCTTTTTTAACATTAATTCAATATATGATATAAACTAATTGACAGTTAATTAACAAAAGATAGTATCCAATCAGTGTCTAAGATAAATTTATTTCATTTTTTCACAACTTTTTTTCATCAATTAACAAAAAATGATTTTTAATCAACATTTCTTTTACTAATATTTGAGCAGTGGCCAAGATAATAATATTTAATTAAGTGACAGTTTCTTCTCTTTTTTAAACATTTATATTGGAAATTCATTGTTTCTATCATAAATTTATTTCATTAAGTAACAAAAATATTACATTTACAATTCTAACACATCCTTTAGTAATATTCATTCAGAGTACAAGATAAACTTGCTGCGCTTCATTAATTTTTCAACCATAATGAAATGAACTAGAATTCCTTTTTAAAAAATTTCGAATTAACTGTCAATATTGCAATAAGAGGTGGCCAAATGTACAACTTCGGTCTCCACACAAAACCTAATTTGTAAAGCCTGAAAATTCCATTGTTTTTTATTTCACTTCAAACTGAAAATTTTACATGTCTAACAACTTCCCCCTTTTTACACTTATAATGAAAAAAAAAGTAAAAAAGGTATAATTAACAGGTACTTTGTCAAGTGCTATCCATGATGAACTATTTCAAAATTTATTTTTTAAAATTTTTTCTCTACACAAAACAGGATTCAGATATGAGTTATATGCAAACTAATACTATAATGAAAAGTACTTAAATTAAATAACAAGAAGAGGAGAAAGTGTTTTAAATTTCATAAAATTTACAGACATTTTCACAAAAAAAGAAATTATCAATATGAATCCTTTCTCGCAATAATCCCATGGCAAAAAAAATCTGATCATTAATATCAAGTAATTTACAATCATTGCTTTATAACCTGCAAACACCACAGGGTGAAATCTCTTTGAAGTGCTATTTTGTACAAAATATCTTATTTTTGGTTTAAATTTGGCCCTTTCTAGAATTTCCTCTTTTCTTCCATGTATAGTAAATTTTGCCACCCTTATTCAAGTTTCCCAGATGAATACCTTACAAGGTACACTCTTGTACTTCTACATGAACCATTTTTTATCCTATTCTTTTTTTAAATCCGATTTTGTTTGGTATTTTTGCACTCCTTTTTTTCAACTATATCTCTTTTAAAACAATTTAGTTTATAACAAAATCCTTAACCATGGACTATGTCCTCTTCTCATGCTTCTTTAAAACAAAGTTTGTACATGCATTTTGATTCCAGGCATTCATGTTTTTCATATACAATGTGGTTGTGTCAGATGAACATATTTTGCAAAGGAACTTGCTAGTCTACAATCCTTCTACCTCTACCTTTATTCACCTAAAAAAATTTCTCATCTGATTTTGTTTGTTTTTTTTTTCAATTGTTTTTTTTTCAACTTTCTCTCCTTCGAAACAATTTTGTTTCTGACAAAATCCTTTACCATGGACCATGTCCTCTGCTTTAAAACAAAGTTTTTATCAATGAGCTCCTGGCATTCACGTTTACCGGGTACTCGTGTCAGAAGAATATATTTTGCAAAAGAATTTTCAACACATCTTTTCTCCTCAACAGTCCATGGACTTCTTCTACTATATTTGTTACTTAAAAATTATTGTTGTTTAATTAATGTTTCTAACTTGAATTATAGCTCAAAATTAAAGAAAAGGTTCAGATAATGAAAACTTATATAACAACAAGACAAGGTGATCTTAACATAGCTTCTTGTGGTGTTTGCAAAGCTTTAATATTAAAACACAGATTGGTCAACTAACTGTTTCTAAATTACTTGTTATTGCAAGCTGAAGAGTTATTTGTTGAAAATTATATTTTCAACAATATCTTATAGACTAAAATGTCAGTGTGATGTATTTTTTATTTTACCACTTTATGTTGATGATTACAAGAGAGTCAGGAGACACTCTTCTTAGAACATTAATTTATGACAATTTATCTCAAACTATAAGCAAATGACATGTTTAAAGTGATATGGCTTTAGACCTTGTGGCAGCTAGCAGATGGTATTCTATGGTGTTGCAAGTTTAGCATAGCATTCCCAGAAACAAATTCATGGGCATTTCTGGTCAAAACAAAACCTGATTATACAATCTTCAACATTCATATACAAAGTGAAAATTTGGAAATGTGCCAACCTATCATGCAAAGCATATAATGCCATGTTTGTTTTGTTTTGAATGCATGCAAATCTTTTTTTTTCAGCATGTGTATTACGAATGTTTTCGTATTTTGGAGGTCTTCTAAACATAAAAGTATTGTTGATGAAACAATTAATAGTATAATAATGTTTAAGGTGAAACAATGGTGTTTTGCAGCAATATTGCAATTAAAAAGGTATTAATTACATATTAATTCTGAATTATTTATCAAATGTTTGAAAAACATAAATGCACATTATTGGTATTCTTTCATATAAACTACAACCATAGCAGTAATCTGGTCTAGTAAAAAACTACCAATTCCAATTCTGAGCTTAAATGCAATTATGAAAGAGAGAAAGAAAAAGAATAATAAATAAAAAATTAGATAAATAAAATCCTGTATAATTGCAAGTTTAAGGGATTGACAAACATCTATCCTCCAATGCATGTAGCATTTTCTACACCCCAAGAAAATTCAAAATTGCAAGCAAAATACTTTTTTTTATTTTGAATACCCAAAGAAGTTAGACAGAGCAATTAACAAGCAAGTTTAAAACAATATAAATAGAACCAAATTCAGTTTTTTTACCAGGTTTTTTCATCGTTGCAACTTGTTCTTCATCTGTTTCATCATCACTACTATCTGTAATTAATCAAAATTGAAAAAAATTCTACATTAAATTAGAAACCACTGTGTCTACCAAGCTCACTTCCCTGTCAGAACTTTAGTTATTTAAGTGGTATGTTTGGTTGTGGTAAACTTACTATGTTACATTACATACATATTTTGTACATGTACATACCATAACTTGTATGGAAATAAGGAACAAAATGAACAAAGTAAAGATAAACCATTTTTCAAAGTAAATTAAATACAACTCTGCTATTTCAAAGTTTTTTTCACAATTTCCAGAACTGAAAAATGTACAAAAGTATATATGTTAATCTGTTATGCATGTATTAATTTTGTTATGTTATAGTTAGTTTTGTCATTAAATGTATTTATTTAACCAGATATTATATTAAGTTAACACAGCACCTGTATTTATTACTCTATTTAAATAAGATCTTTCATTATCATGTAAGTTTATTAGGGCCCTGCATCTTGATGCGGGTGCCCTATAGTAATCAGGTTGTTATATACAATTTGTTGATATGTAAATTTGTGAAAAAGGCAACTGCGATTTCACGTAAAAAATTAATGATGCAAAGTATGTGATATATGAAGTTTGGATTGTAAATCTTTTGATTCAGGTTAGAAAGTTGTTAAATTTTTTTTAAACATTTAGAGGTGTTGGATGATATTCAAAGTCAAGGTTCATAGATAATAAATGTTATATGTGAAGGTTGAAGCAAGTAAACCTTTCTCTTCATTAGAAGAATCATTTAAAGCACCTTACAATGGATTTAAGTAACCTTGAACACATGGATTTACAGTAAAGTATTTGAATATATTTACCTAATTTTCTCCATTTTCTTGACCAATTTTCACTGTCACTGTCATCATCACTACTAGCTGCAATAAAGATGTTAAACAAATTTCAAAGGAATATCAGAAAAATAACAAAAGACCTGAGGTTGAGATTAGGGTATCAGTCATATCTACTGCAGAAGTTGAATAGTCAATAACGTTAATTATATGGACTGTTAATTATATGGACTGTAAAAATTTTCCCAGTTTTGGCCCCATTGCAACCATATTTGCAAATTAAGTAGTCCTCACAAGAGCTGTCAGAAGAACCACATGCCCAACTACGCATCTAGGTCGATAAACAGGCAAAAACTTTAACAAAAAACTTTTAACACTGAATGCCGACACTCACACCAGGGATGTGACATAAGCCCTTCTGTACTTTGTACAGGCAGGATAAAAATGCTACATCTAAAACATCTAAGGTCTAGTTACAGTAAATTCATCAATAAATAACTAAGACATAAAGACATAAAATATAAGTAATGACCCCCAACTGTTCATATTTCGAATTTACCATATCAGCATCAAATTGATTTCTTTATCGATACCTTCAATATTCTAATATACAGCTGAACACACTCAATTCGCCTTCGGGAAATAAACTTGTTCAATAAAATATAATTTTTATCATTTATTATCCAGTCTTTTATGATAACTTATCTGTGATAATACTGGTTTTTATCAGTTAAGTAGTTGGTTTAGAATCTACTCCATTTAGTTTTACATAAATTATATTGTTATATTTTTAACATTCTCTAGCCGCGAATAGCTGCAATAACGCTGATGCGGCTTTAAACTAAAACTCACTCACTCACTCACTCAATTGCATATCGGTATAAAGCATATATCAGATAATCACACAGTTAAAAAAATCAAAGCGATTTCCTATGTATTTACTGAATAATAACCCCAGGTATAGGTTTGTTTCCAGGGCTCGACAATAACTTTTTTTTTACACTTGTCCATTCGGAATGGTAGTCAGAAATTTTACTTGTCCGATTGAAAATTCTACATGTCTAAATTATGTTTATTGAGTCTGAGATATATCTAATTATTGAAGTTAATTATCAGCTATATTGTAATTTTTTCTACATACACTGCAAAACATAACAGTCGTTTCATTTTCGTCATTAAGGCCTGAAATTATTCTAACCAATTTTAAATAAACTTTCATCATACTTTTTTCGTATTTTTTTTTTTTAGCGCTCTTTTACCTTCCTCAGTTTTTTGTTTTTTAGTTGGGACAACAAAACCAAACTTTGACAAATCCATTTCAACCACACAGACTTACAACACAAGTGTGTATTTGTAAACGACGGACTAAACGCTTGGAACATGTGCAGTATTGAGTAAGAATACTATCAAACGTAACCATGATTCAGACTAAAAAACCATCCGAAAGTACACTGAAGTTGTCATCTGTTTTCTTTAAATAGGAAACCAGTCTATGTGCCGATCTCATTTTCTAAACTACAAACGAAAGTAGAAATATTTTCTTGTCCGTTCTGTCGGACAAGTACGATACCATTTTCACTTGTCCGACGGTAACTGGTACCGGACAACCGTTATTGTTGAGCCCGGTTTTATTGTCTAAAAAGTCATTACTCTGTGTACAAAGATGTTAATTGAACAATCACCTTGTTTATTTAAACTTACATATTTCATCTTTGGAGGCAAACCAGTCTGGGTCATTAACATCATCCATCTGTTCATCAATACCTTCAATATCTTGTTTGTTTCTGGCGTGAAAACAAAATAGATTCTAAAATCACTTCTTAACACTTAAGTTGTTGAATTGATTGGATTTGTTCGACTTTTTAAAATATAAATTACAAGTTTAGATGTGATTTGAACTTTACTGCACTGCTTGAACAACAAACAAAATTGTTGGGGATGACCGAACATAAGATTTGATATTTAACCATTATTTTTCTCTCTCTGAAAGCTTTAATACAAACTGCATTTACAATGTAATAAAAATGCTTAAGAGAAAATGTTTAACCTTGTGATACAGTGAAACTTCCCTGAACCAACATTCAGAGTTGTCAGTTTTGTATGTGCATTTAATCGTGTTTGTTAATTCTAACATTGTTTAAGTTGACATTTTAAATGTTAATGACAAAACAAACTATCTGGTAAGAATATTCAAATTTGTTTCCAATCTAAGCATATATATATATATATATATATATATATATACACACACACACACAAGACTTTTGGGCAGGTAACAGCACCTTACCAAATTCTGAAGTCTTTTTTTTGGTCTTGCTATGTCCATCTTCTCCATTAGGTTCTCTTTGGTACATTGCTTCTTCTTCAGTCTCAACATCACTCAATTCTTCTATTTCTATATTGAAATGAATTATTAATGTACATTAAATAATGATTATAGAATCTGCCATTAAAATATTAACATTATTTTGGAAATCAGTAACATTGCTGTTGGAACCATTTATAAAGTAAAATGGCAAATTTAAAGTACAGTAAAACTTGAGGTAGAGTAGATACCTGTCTCTACTGATTGGTATGAGTGGCGTAGAGTAATGGTTTTTAATGTCCCAGGCAAGAATATTTCACTTATATCAAGACATCACCATATTATGCCGATGGCATTATACAGGAGGCTTCTTCATCCTGCCATGTCTACCGTGACATGGGACCTTGTTTATTTCACGTTCACATCAGAAAGAACTGTGATTTTCATTTTGTAATACCGAGTGCTTGGAGAATAAAACAGTCACCACCCACTTTCAAGTATTGGATCAGACATGGCTGGAAATTAAACCCACAACCTCCTGCTTACAGAGCAAGCACTCTACCAACTGGGCTACTGCAGTGGTAGTGATTGGTCTGAGTTAGTCCCAAATGTTTTAACTATATACACAATCCCTGTAGAGCATTCATCTGTCAGACAGTCAGCAGCCACCCTTATGACCACTTGGTTAAAAAAAATTCTTTATATATAAATTTTTTTTTGCAAACAGTCATAAAAAAATTAAAAACAAACAAACAAAAACCAAGACTCATGGAAACTCCCTGAAACCAGGTATTCATTTATCTGAGAAAGCGGTTTCAGAGAAAAACATTATCTAGTCAACAATAATCTTGTTGTATATTAGAAAAAAGATGCTTCTAAATGAACAAATTTGTCTCCTATAGAAGTCTTCTTAGTTCAACTCACAAAACTGACAATAATCCATTAATTAAAAGCTGATAATAACAAGAACTGTACTTATATGCTTGCTGCATGTTAATATGTACACATTTGAAGTTTGAACAGAAAGTTGGGGTTAAAATTCAAAAATAATACATAGGCATGTAAAACATATGATAGTACATAAGCAAACCAAATTTGGAGTGTCTAGCTTAGCAGTGACCAAAATACAGACTAATGGATGGATTGACAGACGGAAGAATGGACAGACGAAACACAGGAATCCAGTATGCTGCCCTCTCTGGACAGTAACACTGTCAAAAATCTATAAACAGCAGTGTCTGGCTTTTCTGGGCAAAGTATCACCTTATATTACCTTTCAATGTGGCTCACAACGAAATTAAGTTACAAATATGACTGGTAAAAACAATTTTCATTTTTCATTAGACATCTTGAGTCTATAATTAAAAGTATTTTTCTTGTCAGTCAGAATTATGTTGGATATTCAAGTTGTTGAAATAATTATTAATTTATATACACTAAGTTTTCCAAAAGGGTTACTTCTTTTAATTGTGAAACAAACCATTTGGAGTATATAATGGCTGACGGAAAGAAGTTGTGATACAATACTATTTTACCTAATAGAATGCTACATTGAACATTATTCAATCAATTGAATTCAAGTAAAGTTAAAAATTTAGTTCTCACCTACAGTTGTTGTTACATCAATATCATTCAAGTCCGTTCCAGCTACTTCTGATATCTTTCCGGTGTTCAATAAATGGAGAATCTTGGACACCTTTGCAACTTCCAGTGTACTTTGAGGTAGTCTGTAATA
Source organism: Tegillarca granosa (assembly GCA_029721355.1). Lineage (NCBI taxonomy): Eukaryota > Metazoa > Mollusca > Bivalvia > Arcoida > Arcidae > Tegillarca > Tegillarca granosa. Next base: position 326,188 of record JARBDR010000708.1, on the reverse strand, counting down.
TTCTCTGTGGACTCTTATATCATGTCCCATGAATTTAGCAAGTAGATCTTGACTGTTGTCTGTCAAGTTCAGAACCTGGCACACAGTTGCCAACTGTTTTCGTAGTGTTGTAGAAGTTATTCTTTCCTTATACTTCAGATCTGCGTTACATACGGACTCTTTTAAGCCATCCGAGCCTCTATATGGCATGATGCCATATGATCTTGCAAAAACATACTCACTATTGATGTTACTTGTATGTTGCAGTTGTAAGAGATAATCAACATTCTGTTTCATCAATTCAGTAAACAAGATAGAGACTTTTCTCCCCTTTTTCCCTCGTGTTTCAACACGGAGATGTGTCTCACACAAAGTTTTTTCAAATGTTGTTAGTGTTTTGCATATGTCATCATCAACATTTTGGTTTACTGCACATTTCAGAAAATCCTTTTATTTTAATCTTTCCGCTTCACCACTTCTTTTCCTGTTGAACAGAATAACTTGTGCAAGGACAAGTTTGCAAAGTCTACTGCAAGAATTCAGTTTATCAGAATCATTCTGAGTATTATGGGTAATACTTCTTATCTCATTTTCGAGGTATTTTGATAGCACAGCCACATCTTCAACTATTGGAAGCAATTTTACATTGTTCAATTTAGCTGTTGACAGAGAATCTCTTGCTATTGATGAAACTCTATCATCATATTCATGTTCAATTTAGCTGTTGACAGAGAATCTCTTGCTATTGATGAAACTCTATCATCATATTCATCTTTGTACATATCTAAAAAAAATTTTAATTCTTTCTATTCGACTGTAATCTCCAACTTCTCCAGCTTGAGTTTCATAATTTATGCAACTTTTTTTAAGTTGTGGCCAATTTTAATGGCATAAGATGGACTGGAAAATGTTTTTTCACTTGGATCAAATCCGGCTTCTTCTTTGATTGTTTGAACTAGCATTCCCCATAATGCAGGTTTTATACATTCTTCTAATGTTGTGATACTGGAATTCTTATTGTTCATTGCCAGTACTAATCTGGCTAATTCACGCATTCTACAGGCTATGTGATTAAATGTGTGTTCATGTTTTCCTGTCTTTTCAAAACGTCTTATTCCAAATGCTAGAATAAGTGGATCAGTTTTAGCTGTCTGACCTATGGTATCATTCCTTATAGTTACCACTACTGATTCAGTGAAATGTTGATCAATAGACTCCGAAACTGGAAGAAGACGTGAATTACGAGTTGGTCCGGCACTTTTTTCATCAGTTGGTTTTGCCACACAACTAAGATGATGCTTCCACAAATCGGTTGAAACAAATAACATTTTACAGTATTCACATGGCAGATAACTATTTGGTTCTACTGCATTTGTTGGGCGATATTTTGGAATAAGCATACCATATCCTTGTTCACGGATTTTTTTGTTATGCAAATTGTTACCTTTTGCAGCTAGTAATGCCCACTGCTGCTTCCTTTCGTTTGAGCCCTTTTTCAAGCTTAATATTCTTGCAACTTCTATTTTTCTTGAATGGAAAGTTTCCATATGTCTTTGGAGTTTTGGATCTAGTGTCCCACAATATATACAGCAATTCCTTTTCGTTGTTCTTTTTCCACGTTTTTCTGATCCTGATGTCTGCACAAAAAGCTTGTTAAGAGCTGGCAAATCAATAACTTGAGACTCATCACTATCACTATCTACAGCTGATTTCAGACGGTTAATTGGTAAAATTTTTCCCTTTATAATGCAACTGAACAACCAGTCTTTATTAACGCATTGATCTGAAACATCAAGAAGAGAATGTTGATAGTGGAACTTTCCATACAGCATTCTGGTTTTAAAGTATGTCACCCAAACATCATCAATAAAACTCAGTGTTACTAATGACATGACTTTGAACTCATTCCTAATATGATCTCAAGAGACAGTTTTAATAACAGTGAACAAAACTATGAATGGTTACTATGGTTCTTTGAATTCGAACAAATTGGGACTCAAAATAATAATCCTAAAACCACTAAATAAAGATACAAGTTTGCTAAGGACTTCCTGCATGGTTGCCAAGGAATTTAGCGAGAAAAAAATAGGTCATTACTTTGACCTCTGCCCTTCACCCCCAAAACATTGTGAAATCACTTGCAAATGTCAAGTGAAAACCCTAACACAAAAAGTTTAAGATATAGCAAAATAAAAATAATCATGATAAAGAAGACAGAGACATTGTGCAAAAATAGAAAACACGAGGCCCAGTAGGGCCTTTATTGCTCAAGTCAGATATTTCAAATTGCAAGGAGTCGCATTTAAAATGGAATATCCCTCAAAAACGAGTAAAGTGTTAATTGCCCGTAGTTGTGACCTTGCCCTTGATGATTCAAATTTGGTTTGCAGCACATTCTCTTCAAACACTGTATATATGTTAATATCACTTTGATATCTCTTTTTATACAGAAGTTATAGAGAGGATATTGATTCTGAGATGTATGAATGGACAGACATGGGTAGCGCTACATGCCTCAGTCATATTTATGGTGGCGGCGGTATAAAACTGTAATTTAAATTTAAAGGCTAAATACAACATTTCTAGAGAATTCACAGTGGTTTTAGACTTTTTGTAGTTGACATTGAAAAAAGTGGCATGGTTTTATTATGTTGACTGAATGTTAAATAATTTACAGCCAGTCAAGAAATTTAATTGATATACAGATATTCATCCATTCTGGAATGATTGATACGACACCAGAGAAAACTACTCCCATGCAACACAAACTACTGCCATACAACACATATATCTATGTATAGATATAAATACGCATGTATATGTACAGCTAGCTAAGCTTTCCTAAATTGGATTTCAATACAGGTTGTATGAAGGATGTGATCCATGTGTATCCAAATTTGAGTTCTAAATTTTCAAGATAGTTTTCCTTTAAAGACAAAATTGTAAGGTTCTGCATAACTATATTTGGTATTAATTTAATGTGATTCTACAGGTGGGAAACTCAAGTTTATAAAACTATCTTATTCTTCAAGTGGGAAACTATGGTTTATAAAACTATCTTGCAGCAAATTTGTAACTCAGTTACCAGCATTACCAAACTATTATGATCAGGCAGGCACTCCTGATCCACAAAATGTATTAGTGACAAGATTCTTACTTGATGAATGCAAGAAACCATCTGCACAAACTATAACTGTTTCAACACTCTGTGTAAGGACATTCACTCCTCCAATGTCATTCAAAAGCTTGACAACTTGTTCTGTAAATACACATGATATGCACATGTACATCTTCAATCTATATACAATCATTCAGCAAAGTACATACTAAATAACTTTTTAGCATCAAACTGCATTTTTTTCTGACATATGCCCATTGCATGTATAGAATATTAACAATATTAAATATCCTCAAAAATGAAAAATAACTTTAAATAATAAAACCCTGAAAACTGCACATCCTCAATCTACATGTATGTTCACCATAATTTCTAGCATTTAAACTGTAGAGGTAGTTATCCAAATAACACATAATTGCAGAATGATGCTGTACAGAGATAATACACCCTTTCTTTTTGTCGTGGGGAATTGAAAAATGATTTTATAAAAGGTAAGCAATATGGTAGTAATCATAAAAATGATAAATTAATAGAATATATTAAAAATCTGTAAACATTTTTAATAAATTCATATTTAATATGCTGTATATTTACAATACACCTGTCAAACAAGGATACACATACAACTGAGGACACAAAGAAGTCAAGTGTATATTGCAATACACATGTCACATGGATACACATACAACTGGGGACACAAAGAAGTAAGTGTATATTTACAATACAAATGTCACATGAGGATACACATACAACTGGGGGCACAAAGACAAAGTGTATATTTACAATACAAATGTCAAATAAGGATACACATACAACTGGGGACACAAAGACATCAAGTATATATTTACAATACAAACGTCACATAAAGATACACATACAACTGGGGACACAAAGAAGTCAGTGTATATTTACAATACAAATGTCACATGAGGATACACATACAACTGGGTACACAAAGACATCAAGTATATATTTACAATACAAACGTCACATAAAGATACACATACAACTGGATACACAAAGAAGTCAGTGTATATTAACAATACAAATGTCACATGAGAATACACATACAACTGGAGACACAAAGACATCAAGCATATATTTACAATACAAACGTCACATAAAGATACACTTACAACTGGATACACAAAGAAGTAAGTGTATATTTACAATATACATGTCACATGAGGATACACATACAACTGGGAACACAAAGAAGTCAGTGTATATTTACAATACACATGTCACTTGAGAATACACATACAACTGGGGACACAAAGACATCAAGTATATATTTACAATACACAGATCACATAAGGATACACATACAACTGGGGACACAAAGAAGTCAGTGTATATTTACAATACACATGTCACATGAGGATACACATACAACTGGGAACACAAAAAAGTCAGTGTATATTTACAATACAAATGTCACATGAGAATACATATACAACTGGGGACACAAACCTAAAGTGTATATTTACAATACAAATGTCACATGAAGATACACATACAACTCGGGGCACAAAGACAAAGTGTAGATTTACAATACAAATGTCACATGAGGATACACATACAACTGGGGACACAAAGACATCAAGTATATATTTACAATACAAACGTCACATAAAGATACACATACAACTGGATACACAAAGAAGTCAGTGTATATTAACAATACAAATGTCACATGAGGATACACATACAACTGGGGACACAAAGACATCAAGTGTATATTTACAATACACATGTCACATGAGAATACACACAAAACTGGGGACACAAAGACATCAAGTATATATTTACAATACACAGATCACATAAGGATACACATACAACTGGGGGCACAAAGACAAAGTGTATATTTACAATACAAATGTCACATGAGGATACACATACAACTGGGGACACAAAGACATCAAGTATATATTTACAATACAAACGTCACATCAAGATACACATACAACTGGATACACAAAGAAGTCAGTGTATATTAACAATACAAATGTCACATGAGGATACACATACAACTGGGGACACAAAGACATCAAGTGTATATTTACAATACACATGTCACATGAGAATACACACAAAACTGGGGACACAAAGACATCAAGTATATATTTACAATACACAGATCACATAAGGATACACATACAACTGGGGGCACAAAGACAAAGTGTATATTTACAATACAAATGTCACATGAGGATACACATACAACTGGGGACACAAAGACATCAAGTATATATTTACAATACAAACGTCACATCAAGATACACATACAACTGGGGACACAAAGAAGTCAAGTGTATATTTACAATACACATGTCACATGAGGATACACATACAACTGGGAACACAAAAAAGTCAGTGTATATTTACAAAACAAATGTCACATGAGGATACACATACAACTGGGTACACAAACCTAAAGTGTTTATTTACAATACACAGATCACGTAAGGATGCACATACAACTGGGGACACAAAGACATCAAGTATATATTTACAATACACCTGTCTCATAAAGATACACATACAACTGGGGACACAAAGAAGTCAAGTGTATAGTCGAAACTTGTTATGTCGAAATCGGATATCTCGAAGCTTTATACTTGGTCCGAAATGAATCACTATATATTTCAGTTTAAAACACTCCGCTTAAGTCGAAATCTGATAACTTGAAATATCGGATATGTCTAAGTAAATTCTAGGTCGTCAGTATATTTTAAATGAAATATTACTCTCGTTAAGTCGAAATCTTCAAAGGTAAATTAGAAATTGTTTGTAATCAAACATGTGCTGGAAGTTATGAATTCACTGTCGGTAATTAAACAGTCTCATAACAGGATTTCTGAAGCCATCTGTGAGTAGTTTTCAGTAGCTTAGTGATTAAAAGGTGTGTTAGTTAAAGCTGATTTTCATATGAAGGTTATTTATGGATTAATTCACCTGGAGTCAGGTAATTTGAAGACGAGTGCCTGAGTTATGTTGTACTTCCGGTACATGTATACTAGGAAGACTTAGGTTATTATAAATTACAGACCGGTATCCCTCAGAATAAACGATGGTATTAAGCATTTAGCCTGCATCGTTTAATCTTTGTAATTAAAGATTTGCCGAGTTTCTCTTTCGACATATAAACCAGAATTTTCCAAATCTGTCATTATGCAACATATTCAGTATGACGAACGATCTACCTGCTACAAATGGATTGAGTGAAGGACCCGGTCCTAGTACTATGGGGGATTGCTCAATTCATTACCTCAGCTGAGAAATCTTGTTAAGGGCCTGGTCCTAGTACCGGGAGGATAGCTTGATCAGCAGTAGTGGGTAAAGGGGTAAAAAGAGAAAGTTAGAGGTGAAGTCTTATGATGTTAAGTACAATACAAGTTACTTCCCCTTATTTCGAATTTGCACGACCCCGACTTCGTTTAAGTCGAACTTCGGATAAGTCAAAGTATTTTTCTTCCTCCCGTGAATTTCAAGATAACGAGTTTCGACTGTATTTACAATACACCTGTCACATAAAGATACACATACAACTGGGGACACAAAGAAGTCAAGTGTAAAATTACAATACACCTGTTACATGAGGATACACATCCAACTGGGAACACAAAGACATCAAGTGTATATTTACAATACACCTGTCACATAAAGTTACACATACAACTGGGGACACAAAGAAATCAAGTGTATCTTTACAATAAACATGTCACATAAAGATACACATGAATTAAAACTAGGAGTTTCTCTGTTACAGGTGTGAGATAAACAATTGCCTTGATTTATATCTTGCCAATTTGTCCCCTGTATCTGGTACTCAAACCCAGAAAAATCCTGTGTTTTTTCTATTTTTCCAAACCTTGTGCTATTGACTTTATAGTTATCCTACAACAAGAAACCAATAGGAGCTATATTGCTAAACTTGAATTTAATTTGCATATTCCATGCATATGATAATAAACGTACTACATGAAAATGATAATTGATTGCGATTTTCAAAGAATTTAACTTCATTTGAATGAATCCTGGCTTACCCTGTTACAAATATTAAACATACTATCTAAAGTTCTAATTTGACCACAACAATTTTGAATGCAGCAAAACATCCCTAGTTTGAGACCACCTGGAGATGTTTCACAGCAACATTGCTTCACATCAGAATAGTATTGTGAAGATTTTCAAAGATTGACTTTTAATTTCACATATGCATAATTTTTGAAAATCAGGTCAACAAATAAAAAAAAGAGCTTTAATAGATCTTAAAAAAAATTACACATATTGCTTTTTCATGACAAAATTCACCATTACATGTACACAATATTCACTGCTAAAAAGGCCTAATATTTTTAATAAGCCCCAATATATGCTACTGACTTACAATATTCAGGACTGTGCCTGCAACAAAGGATTCTATGATCCAATTATAGTTTATCACATTTATCCTATCCCAAAGCAGAAACTGGTAAACTTCACAGCAACAGCAATCTGTATGGCCACTAGTTGCTGAAAAAAAATTAACCAAAATATATCTCAATGGGGTTGATATGCTCACCTGATAAATTGTATAATAGCTATTTTAAATGCTTTAGTTTCTCTATAAAATCCACTTTTTTATCTTGTTCCTTGCATAAAGCCAAATTCATTTTAAAAAAATGAAATTGCGTTACAAAACATATTTCATCAAATAATTTGATTTGGTGAGAAAAACATGAAAAAAGATTGGTTTTTCAATACTAAAAAGTAAATATCTATATCTAGAAAATTTTGCATAAATGAAAAAATACTTCCAAATAGAGAATGGAATTTCTAGAAAAATTCCGAATTCATTCTGATCATATCGGAGAAATGAAATGATAAACACCGCAAAAATTACTTATTTTGCCACTATATGCCACATCTTGAGGGCCACAAAAAGTTGTGGATAAATTTTGCTAAAAATTCCTATTTGGTGATCTAGCAATTAAGCGATGTCCAATATTTGGGTTGTGAGTTACAAGATGACCGGTGTCATCCCACTTGTCCCACATATATAAATTATAGGTAAAACCAGGTAGAAAAATTGTGGGAGAAGTGGGAACACATAATAGTGATAATTAAATGTTATCAAAACAAAAGATCAAAGGGTGAAATCTATAGTCTTTTTCAATATAGGATATACTGTTTTTGGTGCATATTTTAAATTTTGTTTGTAAAAGTTAAAGAAAAGATTAACTTTTATTTATATATTTTGTATTTTACTTTACATTTTGTATGCAGAAACCATGTGATATTTATTTATCTGTTTTTTTCTTGTCATTGAAAATTGAACAAAAATAACTATTTTTTAGTTTTATTTCATACAAATATAACAAATGATATTAACAAAACATTAATTTAAAAGATGCACTACAATATCACTAAGTTAAATGATGCACTACAATATCATTAAGTTTAATGATGCACTACAATATCATTAAGTTAAATGATGCACTACAATATCACTTAAAAGCACTGTTATTTTACACAAATGTTCATTGATCACTATGCAAGATGAATCAGTTGAGATGCTAAGTCAGTGTACTCTATAACTGTGATTTCTTGGTTTCTGAGTCTCTGTTTCAGTAGCTGCAACCTGTTGTCTATGTGTCTGTACTTTCTGCGTTTGTGTTTTGGTAGCCCTCCAGCAGCAATCTGTATGATGTTCACCTCGTTTACAGCCTGGATCTTCTTGATGTGGTTGATGAAAGTATAGATGTTAGGATGCGCCTGCTGAATCTGTTTCTTTATCTTTGAATGCCAACCTTCAAGATGATTAGTTGTTCTCGGCCCATCATGGTCAAAGTGGTTCCAAAGATGACGATCTGATTGATGTTCAAGTCTGCATTCTCTAAATCTGTAAGTGTCTCAAACCACACATCTTCTACACTTTCTTGGGGTACTAACGGCAATGCTGCAGCTCTTCTTACTAATGTGGTAACTGCTTCAATGTCTTTGTAAGCCATCTGTAGACCAAGCTGTTGAGTCTTTCTCCATATACATTGCGTAAAATGGAAGAAACATCCCCTTAGAGTGGCACCAGGAAATACTGTCTTAGCGGCATTGATGGTAGCTGTTTCGAAATCTAGTACTATAGTTACTGGTTGAAGTTGGAGCCCAGTATCAGCACACTTTTCTTTGATGATGGTGAATAATCGAGAGTAGATCTGCTCGGTTTTGCCAGGAAGTAAACTGTATACAAGTGGATACATCTGACCATTGACTGTCCCATGGATGGTATAGAGCTGTGTAAATATGTTCGGGCAAGTGTAGAATGTTCCATCTCCATATAAGGTATTGCTGTTGCTGAGATACTGTAGATTCCTATTCGTGGCAAATATGAGTACCCTTGGACCATTGTTGTCATCAGCAAGTAGAAACTGTTCCCCAGTGGAAGTCTGCACCCATTGGTCTTGCAAGTCTAATTCATGAGTACTAGCTGGTAAGTTTGGTAGCAGTTTAGAGCGTTGTCTGTATAATATACTGCGTGCTGACTCGAAAGTTGGTAACTTCTCTACTGTCTGCTTCGTATTGTCATCCCACTCTGGTGTTCTCAGCTTTGCAATTTCTTCGTCATATAACGATGGTACTGGGTCAGCTTCTTCTCGACATCTTTTCTTTATTGTATTCATGACTTTTGTTGCTTGAATTTTCTGTGGATCTGATGCATGATTATGCTGTAGATTGAATCCTATAGGTATGTTATTTAATGTTCTGATGGTTGCTGGACATGTTCTTACAGCACAACGCCAATATATTCTTTCTTCTCTTTTATTCTTTATCTGGAAGCGGTAGTTGTTGTGGACAAGGCTTTGTCCACCTTTAGTGTTCTCTATAAATTCGATGTTTAACTGAGCATTTGCCATGTTGACTTTGGTGATTTTCCAATTTGTTGCTTCACTTAAATACAGACTGTGAACAGTATTCAAAGCTCTGCTAATTATCTGTGAGCATTATTGTAAGTGATATGCATAAGCTTAGCTGGTGACACTTATTTAAGAGCCAAGCTGATGAAGTTAATGAGGACATTTTTGCATATACATTAAGCTTAAAATCATAAGTCATTAACGACATTTTAAGGTCATTTTTAAAATTGATGAGAAGTTTGCTTATATTTAAGTAGAATAATATTTTATCAATTAAATTTCATTAGATACAATAATAATTAAATATTTCTCTTATTTTTATGACGGAATTTTAACTTATTTATATATTTATATTTTTATTCATTTCATTTATTATTTTTATATAAAGAACCTTATTTCATTTTTTATTTTTATATAAGAACCTTAATTTTGCTGAAATTAAATATGTAATGAAAATTAAAATATGCAATCAGTTATAATCTTAAGTGAAAAAGACTATAGCACTTGTTGAAACATTATCTAAACACAATTACCTAATTAGCTAAGCTAAGAAAAGTTGTGGGACAACTGGGAGGTATGTTTTTTACAAATGTGGGACAAGTGGGTATAAACCAGATGACCACATGGACATCATAATGGGGAAATCCATAATCTTGTTTTTTTTTGGTTTTTTTTTTTTGGAAAATTTGAGTAAAGTCCGACAACTTCCTGCCATATAAATCCCATAATGACCAGCTCTCTCACACCAAGTACTATCCAAACTGGGACGAGCTACTACGAGGACCACATGATTATGTAAAGGCATTGTTGAGACTTAATAATTGTAATAATTGTTGAATGATGACAAAACCAGATATCCAGGTAACAAGAGGTCCATGGGGCCTTGACGCTCACCTGAATCTGTGAACATATCTCACGAAGACGTTCAATGGTCACATCAATTAAAAAGAATTTTTAAGAATAAATATGCATTTTTGACCTTGAACTTTGGACCCATGACCCTTCTTCAATGTATATCATAATGTCTGTTAGGCCAAAACCTACGATATCCGATGTCGGCCGTACACATGTCACTTCAAGTTTAAAAAAATATGTACATATGAAAATTCATATATGACAACTGTCACTTCAATTTTTGAAATATATGTACATTGGTTAAGTAAGTACACTTTTCACTTCTCTATTTAGGAAATATGTCCGTGTATAAAACATGGGCAACTGTCACCTTCATTAAATGAATTTTTTTAAACCGACCTTGTAATCTGTAGCAATAAATAAAATGGATAAACATTCCCGCGTGATAACCACAGGGATCTGTTTCCACTCACATAGGCGGTATTTTTACTGCAATGGCGGAAATGGACGAGATCAGAAAGCAAGTATTTTATTAGCATTGTAACACACACTCTCTCTCTCTCTCTTGATCTTGAAATTTTTATTTTAATTTTTAAATCTGTTAAATCTATTATATTTTCAATGCCATTTCAGATTGTACAAACCAATAAGAAATTCTGAGGAAGAAGAATCGAGCACTGTTTATTTTCCTATTCCGAATGATGGCGTCTTTACTTTAAATGACTTGCGTATGTATTTCCTATCGTATTTCAAAGTAATTGTTTTATAAATACATGTGATAATTTTGTTAACAAAATTGATATTTTTTTTCAAAAACATATTTTGCAGTGTTGTATGTTTTTAGGATTCAGAGTTTGTCATTTAATTACTTTTTTGAAAGTTTCACATGTAGATAATATGCACTTTAGTTTGAATAGTAAAAATATTGTTAAAAATATTATGCCGCTATCTGGGCATACACTATATTAAGGTTCTCTTGACCTTACTTTGTAATTATTATTATTATTTTCTACCACTTAAACTTAATTAACTGCTAAATACAAAATCAGATGCATACCAGTTTCAACAATTTATTCTGATCTAAAAGAAGCTGGGTGTTGTCGGTTCAAGCGTCCGACTCCAACTGCCTAACAGTTGGTTCATAAAACAGTTTTAATGTAAACAGTAACAATTATTTGATAATCACATTATACATGGAACAGAAAAGGAAATAGGTAAAACAACATTAACTTAATTTGAGACAGAAATGTCAATTACTCAAATTCCACACTGTCCACTAATGGTTAGCTTATTATAATCCATCCGACTCAAGGTGTCACAGTCACTTATAATTAATGTCCTTAAATCAGTTTAATGACTTAAAACAACACTTTGATTTTGTTGTCCAAACTAGAAATTAACATCAAGAATAACTTGCCTTTTAAGATTATGAATTTCAATTAAAATACTAAAAATTATGTATTAATGTTTTAATTTGTATTTGAAAAATTAAATTATGAAAAATAGTCCGAAAATAAAAGACTGTCAATTTTGAACCATAACAAAAACAACAACAACAACAACAACAACATTAAAAAAAAAAACATACTTAATTATTTTGATGCATTTGGAAATTAATAGTTATTTAAGATAAAAATCAAATGTTGGCTTTTGATACCAAACCAACGATCAATTGTGTACTTAATATAACTGAAATATTCAAGAACTCGCGTAGAAATCACGTGATCACGACTGAATCACTTTACTTGTATGACTATTCATGCCACTCCGTAATCGTATAAATATACTATCGAATGCCTCCAGAACGCAGGATTTCTTTTAATTTTTTTCATTTTCCAGTTCAATGCGGCTATGTCGCTCAAAGTTAGTCTTTTAGCACTTCATTTTAATGCGCCACCCCCCTCCCGCACAGCACAAAATAATGATTTTTTAATCTTCATAAAAAATTACATGCTTTACGGTTAGGCGGTTGGTATCACAGTGCCTATCATCTCTACGTTTGCTAGTTCAAGCCCAAGCTCTGCAAGGATTTCATTGTATTTCATGTCTGCAATTTTGTCAGGTTACTTGTCCCGGGTTGATGGTTTTTCTCCAGATACTCTAGTTTCCTCAACGATTTCAAAACTGACAGTCAACATAAAATGACAGTGAAATACTCATCAGTTGGACGTAAAACGCATTACCCTGCTACTAGACTATTATGTCATCCTTGAAACAAATATGGACCAGCGACAATTATAACAAATAACAAGGCAATGTCATCCTTATTATGATAGATAAGTTGATAAAGCATCCGCTTCGAGAGCGCGGATTCGAGCCTCAGACGGGTCATACATAAAACTTTTAAGATTTGAGATAGTGTTTCCTCGGCGACGACGGAGAATCGACTGGCTTACCCGGTATCAGTATAATGTGGCTAATGGAGGTGACACGCACGTCTGCGGCGTACTATTTAGCACCTAACTGTCGCCCGAGTTCGCGTGAGTACAGGTTGAATTCAAGTGTATTGTGTTTTACAGTCACATCAGCAGTATTTCAGTTATTTGCGACAGCCAAGCAATTTTATAACCCAGAACAATTTTTGTGTGATTGACTGGCCTGATTTGTACTAACATCCACTCAGGGCGACGTTAAGATACTAGCTCACCAGAACATTAGTCGCATGCTGGCAGGCATAACATTCCATCGGACCATTATACTGACACCGGATAAGCCACTCATTCCTCTTCCCTTAATGTTGAGCGACAGACGGGGAAACATAAACTACGAATTTATAAGTCTTTCGTTTTACTCGGTCTGGGATCGAACCCGGGACCTCTCTCGCGAGGGTCGGACGCTCTACCACTGAGCTTGCGAGGCGGTCACGTGCACTAGTACAAAATAGACCAGTCCAATAAGCTGAACTTACGCTCTGTAATGCAGCAGTCATCATATAATTATTAAAGCCCACGTTGCCGATTGGCCACGTGATGTTATGGCATGGAGCATGTAACATTTGATTAAACTTTCAAAGCAACCAACATGGAGTTTTTATACAATTCAAGTTTGTTCAAGAGAGTGATGGGGCTGAAGAAATATGTCATGGAATAGAAGTGGAAAATCTAAACAAAACGTCGCCTTATAAATCAGTAAAGGATCATATTTAAGCGAGTCTCACACCCCAAAACATACAAAAATACTCAGGTCATACGGATATTAGAATAATATGCAGACAATCATTGCAAGCTAATTCGACACTACAACAAAAGAGGTTATCATAAAAATCTATTAAATGAAAACAAGATTTTTTTAATTTTTTTAGACGAGGGATAACTTCGAAGTTGCTTGCAAACACAATCGAAATCTAGTTGTTGTTGTTATTATTTTGTTTTTAGATACAGAGCTCTTACTAAATAAGAGACTTTTTTTCATGGAGGATATTCCAAAATTGAAAGTGTTAAGATGAACTGTCCACTATGCATCTCGTGCCTGAGAAGATTTTTGTAGATTTTTAGCATTTTCGGTCACAGTGACTTTGAAAGTAAGTCAGAGTCAACCATTTGTACAAACTTGAAGTTTGTGTTTGGCCCAAGGAAGCTTGTGGCCAACTTTCATTGACATTGACCCAGCGGTTTCTGAGGAGATACCGTTTAAAACTTTTACGGATACCATTTAAAACGTACACTCACGGATGCATCGCCATGTAATAAGCTCACATGGTCTTCAACCAGGTAAGCTTAACATACCTTCTTGCATTGAATTACAGTAAATTTGAGAAATATCCTAGATATTACGTGTGTGTGTGTGTGTGTGTGTGTGTGTGTGTGTGCAAGAAAACAGCACATTACCACTTTGAAAATAACATTTAAGAGAATAAGCAGAAAATACTGTGTACTAGATCTCATTTCATCGATGATTTTTTGCGATAAATATTTTGCTAAAAGAAATTTACTTTGTTATTTCATATCCATTTCAAAACTCTTTGTGTTTGTAGCTCATTTTCGAAACAACTCGGCTATTAAATACTTGTTGATTGCACAAAATCAAGGTTATTTGCACTGAATATTCTGGTAAAAATATATTTGCATTTGCAGCTCCTTTTTCAAACAGCAACTAAATAACTGTTCATGGCACAGAATCATGTGTTGACTATTTGTGCTGAATACTTAGGTGAAATGTATTTTGTATTTTGTATTTGCAGCTCCTTTTCAAAACAAAAACAATGAAATATTTGTTTATGGAACAAAATCACGCTTTGACAGCGACCAAAATAATACATCTGATGAAACCCTCATTTTCGGACATTGGTACAAACAGAAGAACAAAAGAAGAAGCGTCGTACCAAAATTTTGTTCGATACCTGAGAGAGGTATACGGTAGGTTGTTTTGAATTTTTCCAAAACTAAGTAAAGTTTTGTACTTTCTCTCAACGATAAATATCCTAATTATCGCCGTTTAATTTGTTCATTTCATTTTTCACGAGGAAATTCTCTCCGATCGTTATAAATGTATAATATCCAACATTTTTCCAACATTTCCGTTAAAAGCAGGGAATTTTGTCAGGATTCCACTGTCGTTGTCCAAAAGGAATGTTGTTCAAACTGCATATTGGCCACTTTCGCAACTGACTTGATTTGAATCAATTTTTTATTTTTTAGTCGCTTATCACTTCCCATCTGAAGAATAAAACTATTCTTATGCAACCTACAGACTAAATTATCCTGAGCTTTATATATGAATTTAGATACTTGGAATGTGCCAGAATGAATTATCTGGTTAGTTTAACGGATCGATTTGTATATATTAATTACTGCTAAAATTTCATGCAAGTGTATAAACTTTAGTCGCATTTAAATTTGACATACTTTTCTGCTTACGGGGTCATAAACACCTATAGAAGGTCAATCTGTTACCTGAAGTTGATTACAGGGTGGTAATTATCTTAAGATAGTGTGACATTTAAATGATAAAGAGAGAAAGAAAGGAAGGAAGAAATAAATGAAAAAATGCTAATAAATTAGAGAACTGGATATCAAAGTAAATAAAAATAAGAAGAAAAAATGTAAATAAATTATAAATAATTTTCATGTGATTAATTTAAAACTGAAATAAATCAATCTATTAAAAAGGCAACAAAAAAATTCAGTAAAACTAAAGTAATATATATAAAAAAAAAACAAATAAACAATTGTTTGTCCGGTTTAGAGAGGTTATATTTTAAGGATATAAGCAATTTGAAACTAAAAAGTTTATCCGGGGTCCGGAATAGAGAGTGTCCTGTTTAGAGAGGTTCATGTTAGTTGAAATGAAGAAGGATAAAGTCGGGACCAAATATTTTGTCCGGAATGGAGAGTTGTCCGGTTTAGAGAGTGTCCGGTTTAGGGAGTTTTCACTATATATATATGAAGGCGATACCAGTTTTCGATAGTCTAACGGAAAATCTCGGAATAAAAATATGTAGTATAACAGATTAAAATTTTTATATGGATTTACATTCAGAATAGATCATTCTTAAAAACCAACAAAAAATCTGAAGTACGGTGAGAACATTTTCTGAAAAACGCTGCATTACTGACGGCTGCCATCTTGGCACTGCTCCAAGAATAGGGACCTATTTCCGATAGTCGTAAATTACGAAGGCTAATTTCGTTTTTATTTGCATGATTGTAATATCATCGATGTTTTTTCGAAGGGATGATGCTATGCTTTTGATTTCTAGGTTTTCAAATTGATTCTACTGCGATAACAAAAAAAATTAAAAATAAATACAAAACAGAAAAATATCAACAAAAACAGGTGCTTTGGTAACATATTTTACCTGGCTTGGGTTCATCCACACTATCTGAATATGGAAGTGTCTGATCATGGTATGTTGCTCCATATTTTCACTAATTCATTTAATCAAAAATTTTAAGTCACTTGTGTTAACTGTTTGTTGCATTGTTAATTAAATAATGTTAAAGGCATTAAAACTGCAATTCCAACACTAAATTTTTTAAAACACAACAGTAAGAAATGTCAAAACAAATTAACATATGTACAGTGAGGCAAGCTAGTGACTTTGACTTTACTACTCTTCGTGTTGTGCTTCAGAGCAATGAGGACAATAAAATTTGCTGTCTCTCCTGATGATCCTGACTGGAGTACAGTACCCTAAATGTGTCCAGTGTCCACATGCAGAATTGTCACATTGGGCCCATTTGGTAAAAACTATGGAGACACAGTGTTTTAGCTCCTCTGGCTGAAATTTTCCACACTTACAACACTTTTCCTCATCACTGACCTCATCTTCAGAACTACTGCTGGAGTCAATAAGCTGTTTTTTTGATTTTTTACTTTGTACACCTGATGTTCCTGGCTGAGCATGAATATTATCTACACTGCTTGCTGGTCTTTTGTATGTCTTCTCTTTTCTTGTCTGTGCCTTCCCTTTTCCTGCATCATTCTTCTCTTTAACTAATTTTCTCTTCTCATCTGAACTGTTTTTCTTTCCTTTAATCCTTTCACTCTCGTCTTTGAAAGCCTTGATATTACTGAAAACTTCATCCTCTGTTATTGCTCTTCCACCTATAATTTTACTTATATTTCTACGAACTTTTGCTATTTTTACATTTTGAAGAATTTCTCCTCCACGTTCAACAAGGAACTGGCTTGCCTGATCTAAATTAGAATGAACTTGCACATCGGTTAATGCTTGTTGCTGCTGCTTTTCTTGTAACTTTCCTTGATATGGAAGAGACGGGGCAGTATCTCTCTCAGTTATAACATCAGGATTGAGAGGATAAACACCAGACTTGCGAAATGCTGATACTATGTTGTTATGGGACAAGGCTTGGGTGTAAGCTTTACTGGCAAGATGACACACATCATTCCTGGTCACAACTTGACCCCCATTCTTCTTTACAAAACTATGGCATTCCCGGTTGTTAAGCTTTTCAAATGGAGCAAAACACCCAACATCCATTGGCTGTAGTAGATGGCTAGTGTGAGGTGGAAGGACAAAAAGGATAATGTTTTCTGATTTTGCCCATTCAATGAGATGTAATGAAACATGGCTGGTATGACCATCATATAATAATAAAATAGGTTGGGAGGCATCTCTACCCTGGACAAACTTCAGAAAATGATTTTTTAAATAATTTTCAAAGATGTCCATATTTGACCATCCTGAGTCACTAACACACCCAACAAAATATGGTGGAATGCATGAGCCAGCAGCATTGCCACATCCCAGCACTGTTATTGCTGCAGAGCGATTAGATGTTATTGCCTGGACATTCTTCAAGTCTGCTCCTGCGATAACTTTTGGAGGTTTATGCTCTGTGTTCAGACCCTTTTCATCCACATTATAAATTGCCCATGGCTTATCAGTGAGGTCATACTTCACATATATCCTGTTAAGCTCCTTGAAATATTTCTCAATGCAAACAGCTGTGGTACATCTTGCACGTTGGGCTGACAAAGAGGAGGGTTGTATGGAATGCATTGTAGGCCATCTACTATAAAAACCCCGGATCCATTTTTTGCTAAGTGGGTTGTTTGCATCTCTTAATCTAAGGTGGACAGCATAATCATTGGCCAGATGTATAACCTCAGACCTAGTGTACCCATAACCAACTTCAGCTAGAAACTTAATGTGGATCACTAACTTTGCTTCCTGCTCCAACGAGAATAAAGGATTTGGTCCAGATCGTACAGTATCAATTGACACCCTTCCGTCTACCCGGTCCCTCAAAGTTGTTAAAGGTACTCCAAACTGCCTAGCTGCTTTGTATACTGGGGTGTTATTTTCAATAACAGACATGTAAGCATTGTTAAGCTTTGATGGAGAATATGCTCTGTACTCTCTTTTAATATTATGTGTAAACTGAAAATAGAGGAAATATGAATTCCGTTCAGTGTGTGGCCATGTGGGGCACTTATGTTTGTTATTGGTGTTCTGAAGATAAAACTGAGGGATTTCTAAACTGCAACGAGTACTTTTAGTGTACGACAGTTAAGAATAATGACATGCATGGATACAGACAATAGATCAGAAGCAAATGTACTGAACAATAATAATTTTGGTTTCATATTCAATTAATTTTTTGTGTATTTTTTATTCATATAGGTAAGAAGTAGTTAATCTTTGCATCAATACTATTCTGCAACGCTACCGAAAATCTTGACGACCACCTTTATTTTTAGAGAGGGGAAATTCCTCTAACAGACGACAACTGGTTACATTGATTTACATATTGCAGAAATTATTTTCGGGGGTTCAGAATTTGGAAAAAAATGACTATAAGGAAAAATAGAGAAATTTAGCTATTTTTGGATTTTTTTCTTTTTTTGTACCTTTATCCGCAACATATTGTCTTGATCAAAAAGTATGAAGTAGCCGAACTGTCAAACTTTGTTATTGTTTACCGTGGTTTCCGGATGTGACGTAATATCATGTAAATTTAACATCCAATGAAAACTATCGGAAATAGGTCACTATCGAAAACAGGTCCCCGGTCTATATATATATATATATATATATATATATATATATATATATATATATATATATATATATGAGAGAGAGAGAGGTGAATAATTTCTCACTTCAAGAAGACTGTTTGAACTTCATGAAATACGCTTGTGTTTATCAGAAAATTAAGTAGTCAAGTTAAAATCAGAAAATATTGTCTTGATTATTGATTGAGTGTGTTTATCAGCTTAACAATCTGCATAATAGAGTTTACCTAAAAATCCAAGAGAAGCTTTGGCCAAATTGCCCATGTTCATGTCCGAAAGTTTACGCTTCACCATTTTGAGGTGTACTGATCTGATCTGTAAATGAACATCGTTTTATATGCTAGTACTGTCGGTATATTAAAGTATGTTTTGCTTAAACATTCTTTTTATGTTTAATTCAAACGAATGCCGACTATCACTTACCTGTAATTACACCACATCTCGGCACGTGTCAATGGGCTTGGACTACACAAAGCGACGGTACACCATCTCTGTAATCCCCATCCTGATAATTGGTTGATTACTATTTATCGGTAATCATTTTAATTGGATTTCTTAAGAAGTCGGTAATATACTGTTTTAACACAATTATTGTGTACACCTGGCTGTCAGTATGGCTTCCGCAATGGTTGATTGTATTTGTAAACATCCATTCGGAACTCTCTAATTTTTCGGATCTTTGAACCTACTGCAGAAAATGTCGGGAAGACCATCGTTGTCACTCAAAATTTCTGAAAATGTTTTATCGCCAAAATTTTCGCCAAATAGCATATTTATTCGCCAAATTTAATTATTTTTCGCATTTTGCGAAAAAAGCGAACGGCAGCGTGAATCCTGCTGATAAAATCAGATAAAATGATGACAGATAGTGCGATTTTCCCCGTGATTCACAAGAAAGAACTTTTCTGGACAACACGCAGCAATATAGAATGGAAAAGGATGACTACACATGAACAAAACACGTGAATGTAACACCTGCAATAAGTTAAAAATCTGATTTTTATACCCCATCGGACCGCCGGACGTATTATGTTATGGCGTGGTCCGCCCGTCTGTCCGTAGACAACTTACATTTCGGACATTACAGACCCAAACAGTCATCGATCGAGGTGAAGTTTGGTAGACACAATTATTAACTAGGATAATATCGCTCGCAAGTTTAAATATCGGTTGTTTGTGATGATTTTTCCAGGATCACACACACACACACACACACACACACACACACACAGAGCGAGAGGGATTTATACATTTACGTTTTATTTTACAGCCGGAAGACGTGAAGGTTTGACTTTGAGTCATTTATTAAAATTTGTTACTGGAGCACCGGAAGAACCTTTGCTGGGTTTCACAAAACAACCCAGCATTCTGTTTTGTGAAGAAATACTACCAACAGCAAACACATGCATCTGTAGATTGATGCTGCCTTTGGAAGTAACCACATACGACAGATTTGATCTAGCTTTCCTCAGTGACTATTTTGGCTATGATTAAGTCTGCAAAGACGAACCATATGTACTTAACAGGCGTTAGAACTTGCTATAAATCTTTCATTCCAGAGCAATGTGTTGATGGAAAGACACATTAAACTTCGCTAGAACTCTTATAGATACACTGCTTAATTACGACAGCGCTCATTTACGGAGATGTTGTACAATATCTGTGTCATATATATATATATATATATATATATGTATTATTATTCTTTTTACAGAAGGCTCGATTAACTCACAAAAATGACAAATTGTGTGCTTTTTACGCAGGTTGTACTTATATAGATGAATCAATCATAAGAAGCTTATATATATATATACACATTTGTATATTCTTAGTGGTCAATCTGACCTTAGAAACATCTCATATAGTTTTAAAGTTGTAGTAGTATAATTATTGGCTGTTGTTAGTGCCTAAAATGTTAAATGACAATTTCAATACTCAATTAGGTTTTATATAAATGTTTATACATTTCTTGTGAAGTCCATTAATTGTGCCTTAGTCTTATCAAAATCACGAATGCAAATCTTACTTTCACTTCAACATCACTTTAGCCATCGATTTGAGATTGAATGTCACACAAATATCCAACACAATGGATTCTATATTTCCTGTTATCATCCGTGTTGCCATGTAATAACTATGGTTAGAATAAAATTGATAAGCCTAGTTTTAAGTTACTGGATAGGAATTTATTTGCAGTTATACCAAATTATTTCTATTGGAAATTTAATTTAAAATTTCCATAAATAGTTGAAAAACTTATTACAAAACTGGTATTTCCTTATGAAAACATATCTAAATTTGTATTGAAAAAATGGATTTATTTTATTAGTTCACGTACATTAAATTAAAAATGTCAGGTTGAAGAGTAATGTTATAAGAGTTAGAATTTCTACATTTTGTAACACGTGATTGGAAGGGCTTTACTTCATATAACGGGGAAAAATCTTACCAACCAAAGCACTTGACAGTCAGGGGATTTACACGTGACTTAAGTAGCAATATAAATATTAGAATGATATGAGTAATAATTAAACTCGACACTGAAAGTTGTGAATAATTACAAATCTCTGCCGTACTGTGTGGGTGAGAGATTGGTGTTTCACGGTAAAGTCAAACACGTTTCACTTATATCTCAGTGATGGAAGAGTCATGGAGTACCCACCGAACTACCGTATGTAGCTGACAAACTTCCCATATCGAAACTCCCGAGTGCGACTCAAACCCTGAGCAGTGAGAGATAATATGATCTGCAAGTAATGTCAAGACCACTGAACCAGAGGGTTCAATGGTAGAAAGAGCCCAATTGCCATCGAAACCCAATTCCAGTACAAACTACACGAGGAAAGGAGAAACACAATAGGTAAATACAGTCAATATTGCCTCGTGAAATTAATGTTAAAATAACATTAATTTACAATAAAATTTTTCCCAATGACGTCATAAAGATTGCAGGTTTTTTTGGCTTGGAAAACATTGGGCGACCAGGGCCGCGGTGGCCGAGAGGTTAAGGCGTTCGCCTACGGATCCAGAGTCTCTCACCGCTGGGGGTTCGAATGTGGGAAAGGGATTTCTATTGATTGTTGGTGTACAATCTGCAACCACAAAAAATTCAAAGAGTTCTATGATTTTAAATTTAGAATAGAAATGATAAATACTGGGGTGATATTAAACGATTCATAGATGCGTTGGAATATGCCACTCCAGTTAAATCTTAAGACAGTGGATTTTTTCTATGATAAATCAACAGCAATAACTTATATGTCATTCTAAACTACAGTTATAATGATTTTCTTTTCAACTATCAATGCAATTCTCTCCCAGCTCAAAATATTGATGCAAAGCGGTCTGCCAGTTTTCCGCGTCTGTCCAACCATAATTAAAGAACTTGTTTAAAGCCCACGTGTCAAAATCCACAGAGCCGCTCCTACTTGGCTTTTTGCATACAGAAAAGGCGAAGTCTATGTCTTGCTGTTCCACTTTCTGAAGGCAATCGTGGTCCCCTGCAATACAGTTGTATGACATTTTCATGAGTTACTTAAAACAAGCCAGCAAACTAGGACGGTGGATGATAGCAAGCTAAAACCACGGATATTCAAGCTGGAACAAAATCATAGTACCGTTATTCTTCCGTTGCTTAGTGGGTAATATAAAGCGATAGAGCAAGGTATTTCAGGTGCGTATAATTTTGTTTTTGAGTGAGGTATCACTGTAAATTAGAATAGCTAGGATCTGTTTTTACGAAATGGATGAGAGAAGCTCAACATTTTATTTTGCCTCTTTTATTTTAAGTTCAATCAGCAATCCACAATGTTATGTCCCAACTGGTTACTTTCCCTTGGTCCCTTTGTCATGTGCTATTTTTGAATTCTTATGAAATAATACATTCAAAATACTGAATGTATTATTTCATAGAATGCAACATAAGCACATGGCTATTACTGTTCAAATCAGTTGTATGCATAGTTTACACAATTAAGAAATTAACTGAATAATGTACCTACAACTACAATATACGCCTTGCGTTCAGTTGATCATTCAGTCTATATTTTACATCTAACTTTCTCTGTATCATTTTGAGGTCAAGACAGGAATGTGTACTTTTTTGAACCAGCTAGTTGTAATGTTAAAATATTTTAACATGTATATCTCATTACAAGAATGAAAACCAACTTGAATGTAATGGGAGATAATTATGCTGTTTGTATGAAAATAAGAATACTTATTATATTTATTTACTTATGTGTTTACATTTTGGATTTGGGAACTTTGGAACTTGGAACTTTGAACTTTGGAACTTGGGAACTCATTTTAGGGACTCCCAACCAGAGTACCCCAAAACAGCATAAGACTGCAAATACAACACAACAACAACCCTATTAGGAAAATTCTATCATTACGTTATTATATTGAAATGTGCACTTTCAGTGTGAAGCATTCAAATGGTTATGTCATAAAGTGTATTGTTCAAATCGATAATTTGACTTGATAAAAACGAAATTGATATCATTAGTGCTATTTCTGTGGGCATGACCTTGCTGGAATTACACTCATGATTAAAAATGTAAATTCTTGTAATTTATACAGTATATGTATCTTTAGAGCTGCCACATGTGTTTTAAGTTTCTACTTCATACCATAAGTACTAAAATTCTATTGAATATTTAGTTGAAATCCATACCGTCTTCTTCTGGTATTGTATACAGTACATTCGGACGCCCATTTGGGCAGTCTGCATTTCTACTTTTAGAAATATGATGATTATTCCATACATCTACCACATCATTCAGATTGAGCTGTATCACTGGCATGAAACAATATCTTAAACAATATCTGAAAAAAGAATGCAAAGAAAGAATAAACAATATTCTGTAACAATATTGCGATTGTACCTTGAATAACAAAAAATATATTTACATCAGATGATATTTATTGACAACATATAGAAAAGGAACAGTATTCATACCCTGATGACAAATCTTAGGATCTGAAGTATCCCATTACACAACGTAACAGCTGAATTTTATATACTATGTGCAGACATTTCAAAAATTAATTCCTCCTTAGACTAAGCGCCCGAATGACTGAGACAAATGGACAGTATCAAAAATGCGTTTTATAAAGAACTCGAACTTTCTAAATTTGCGAGAAATACTGTCCAAGAGGGAGTAAATCTAACTTTTATAAAAATTTCAACAATTTGGCGTCGAAAAATTATGGCAAGTAAAATATGTTTCTGTCAGTAAGATTTAAAGAAGGTTGGGTAATTCTTAGTTTATGAAATAGAACAAATCCAATTCTGGCACATCTAAATTAAAGCCGGAATTTCATAAAAATTAATAGTGCTTAATGTCTCACATGTCAATATCATGACCTCTTCTAAAACAACCAAATGACTCCAAGTCTCTAAAAAACTCAATCCACCATTCACTAAACTGTCTTCTCATCATACTCCACCATGATTCTATTTTCTAATAGATATACAGTTATCATTTAATGAGTTGACAGACATCAATATCAACTTTTGTTTAGGTAATAGGAAATTAAGGAAAGAAAACTTTTATTCAATATTCGCAAATTTAACACGAATAAGAAATTAGACAATAAAATACCTTAATTGCATTTCGATGTTTTAAGGAGGCTGGAACCTTAACAAATCCTTCGATAGTTTTCCAACTGATTCAAAACGTATTTGGGATGACAAAAACATAGTTACAAAATTAGGTCACCATATTCGTTGCTCCTTTATCAGAATTTGAAATATTCATCATAAATCGCTTAATTTGATCACATTGATCGTAAAATACAAATTGTTGATGGATAATTTTTGAAACTTATAGGTATACTCAAACATGGTACTTTCAGAATATGAAATAAAATTTACATGTTTCCACCTTAGATTTTGCATAAAATACAAAAATTCACGAAATTTTCAATTCAAATGGTGTATTGTAAATATTAGACTGGAACATTTAAGCGTGAAGCATACTTTAACGGTGTTTATTTCCCGATATTTGAACGACTGCAGACAATTCGAATGCATGACATGTAAACAAAAGAAATCAGAATTGTGTATTACCGGGCCGGGATTAAACCCACGACTCCCCGCTTTTGAAGCGAACGCTCTACCAACCCCGGGCTACCAACTAAGTTACCGAGGCAGTCTAAATTTGACGTTTTAGCTAGTCCATGTTTTACAATATGCCCAGGGATTAACGTCAACACAATGAAGTAGACCTGTAGATTGTCACCGCCCTCGGAGGAATGTTCTGGGTTTTAGTTCGAATAAATCAGGTTACGTTATTCTTTTTTCTTTAGAGATCAAAAAGCAACAAATATGACCGAATCTATTCAGCCTCTTTAATGTTTTGAAAAAAAAGGTGTGCTTGGACAGGTTACGTAAGGTCAATACTATATGTGTTGCGTCCATCTTAAGAATGTTTCCTTTAAAAGGAAATTGTCAGTTTGGGAAACACTAACATTGAATTGACTGGATACCAATGTATAAACAGCTACCAGCACCCAAATGGTTCCAGATGACAAACTTTCCCACATGAAATGCTTTGTCGATGCTGCGGCTTGACTTTGAACTTCAGAGGTGAGAGGCTATGTGATACGTGAGCCGACTCTTTGGACAACTCGGCCATCACAGCCCATCTATGGTATGATCATGTACCTGATGACGAAGAGGGGTGGGTGAATGATGTTTAACGTCGCATTAGCAGTATTTCAGCTATTCGAGACGATAAACTAATTTTCCATAATCCCTAAGGATTATGACTTTACACAATTTCATGTGGTGCGTGAGTGTTTGCTAGTGTTTTTGCTCTGCCTTGTACTAGTGTGCACTGATGGCGACTTTTATAGTGCTAGTTCACTGACACACAATTTCGCAGATTAACACTGCATGCCACTGGGTCACATTATACTGACACCGAGCCAACCAGTAAGGGCCAACGGCAAGGAAAAATCCCTTTCCCACATGTCGGTCCGAACGGGATTCGAACCCCCAGCGGTGAGAGACTCTGGATCCGTAGGCGAACGCCTTAACCTCTCGGCCACCCTGATGACGAAGAGGAAGGATGGTAAGTTTGAAACATGAAGGGGGAGTTTGCTTGCAAAAAAACAAAAAAATGAAACGAGAAGGGCACATTCTTATGAAATAATGAACATTTTATAGTAAAACGACCTACAACAATATCTGATTAAATTTTGATTTAACAACGCGGAAGCTGTTTATTCCTGAAAACCAATCCCGTGAATTATGTCTCATAAGACACTGAATAGCACCACATGTAGTATTTTCTGTACCAGGATCTGCTTGTAGTACCATTGGACATCCTGTAGATCGAGTATTTTATCATTATTATTAATAATATGATGCATATTTTAACAAGCTTAAAAGTCCAATTATCAAATTTCTTATTCATCGCATTTTACCATACTTTTGACATTAATTATTTCACATGTTAATATTTCTAATGTTGTTCAGGCTATTTCCATTTCATAAGTTGCAAAATTACCCTAAAATTAGTAGCAAATACCTGATGACCTGTTATTAAAGTCTCTGACCCAATGGAACAATACATAAAAAAATGGCTAGTACAAACTAAAGCACTATACAGAAATTGTACTGTGAAACCCGAAAGCATGGTTCAATGAATTTTATGGAGCTCCAGGCAGTAGAAACAGAAAAGATAATATGGAAATTCTTACCATTTACGTTTTTCACACTATTGACGAAATTATAAGCGATTACCGCAGAGTCGTTGTTCGTTGGTCCAACATGCAACCACATAATTTTGCGAGAGTATCTGGAAAGGATGAAATTGTGAATCTCATTAAGAAAGAAAACGTTAAACAAGTGTCAAAATTTATGTAATTCAGAGTATATTAAATCAACATTCTAAATATCTAGTGTTGTATTTATACTACGAATGATTTTAAATATGAAATGACGAAAATACTCACCCATCTATACAACCGTGCATAGGAAATCCGAATGGCTTCAGTTTGTCATATCTGTAAAATTAAACGTAAATTTTACATAAAATGTTATTTGGTTTTGCTGATGAAAGAAATATGGTTCATGGCGATTCTGGATAAAGATTAATATACAAGTAACTTATTCTTAAATGTAATTTAATTTATAAGTGCTACCAAAGGTAGATGCCATATTATTCAGAATGTCAAAACGCAAACAATAAAAACTGATAGAAATATATAGTGGTGTTAGTTTTGTCGGTTTTTTAAATAATCTTAAAATCATGATAAAGAAAGTCCTTAAAAGGCAAGAATTATATACCCATCAATGTGCCAAACATGATTTGGTCCAAATGAATGATAAACCCTTCGCTTTATCCTTCTTCTTCTTCGAAATTCTACCCCAACTGCATCGGTCTCTCTCATTAATTGCATAACAACGTCCCTACAACATAATTTAGCACACATCAAAAACTTGTTGAAATGACATTAATATTAAAGGGTACCTGTAACGATTTTCAGTTTTGACATATTTTATTTGTCGTACTTAAATATGGCTGTAGCGAAAATTCCATAAAATTCCATTCCATAATAACGGAGATATCGGTGATTTTCTAATACATCTCTAGAAATCCAAATCAAAAAGGTCGATATCGAGGCTCCCGTGTTGTGACGTCATACCAGTAACATATCTCCACAGAATATTATTTACCAAGTAATAAAATAAGACAAATACGAACTCGTAGTTTAACTTTCTATGATTATTTTACGGGAAAAACTATTCAATGAAGTGGAATTAACATCCGTTTGACATGTACCGATAATTAAGATTATTATTAATCCTTTTGTATATTAGACACATTCCTTAGATTTAGACCCACACCTGTAAGTAACAGGATGTCACGGATAATTTGCAAAATTGATTTGCAGGTTGATAAAGTTATCTACGACCTGTAATATACAATAATACATTTACAGTTGGAGTAAAGTAAAATAATTTTATTTGATAAATGTTATTTGTCATATACCGTCATGATAAAGTTTTCACTCCAGAAAAAAAGATATTTCATTTTAAAATTTAAAAAGTAAGAAAAAGAAATTTTTCTTTAGTTTTCATGTCAATCATGAATAATAATAATAATAAAAATAATAGAAATAAAATGTAACTTTTAGGCAAAATTGAAAATTCAAAATTGACGACCAGAATAGTCTATTTGAAACACGTTTACTGATCTACTTACGACATTTGATTAGATAATAGATTATTAGATTTTTTTTATTAGATTTTAGTTTTCACTTTTCCTTGGGCATACATATAGCTGTGATATTTTTAAATTCTTTATTCTATATATACAATTCCATAAAATTATTATTATCTCGTCTTTTTAATGTGGCCTCCATCTAAAATCTGTATCATTTCATTTTAAACAATTATAATATATTTCGCGTAAAATAATTTGAGATGGAATATCTTGTCTTTTTTTCTTTTTAATTACTCCAGCATTAATTAGCCATCGGGCAGCAGTGAAAAGAACTATGTTACAAACTTTAATCGTGTGAACATCTTCCAATTATCAAGGAAATGTGTTGCCACCAGACTACTTAAAAGTTTTCTACATCACGGTCATTTAATTTCAAATGTCAATGAACATTGCACAAAAAAGCATATAGGCGATTGGATTTTTCTGAAATTTTGAATGCGTTTTTTTTAATAGAAATTCAAAATCAGCACATGACACCACAGCAAGTTCCATAATATTCATCCGCTAGCCTGTCCAGTCCGACTTGATATTTAATTCATTTTAAAATGACTGACGATAAAATTAATTTTTGTCGTGTATTTGACAAGTTAAAACTAATCGCGTATTTTTTTTGTTATAGCTATGCAACTTATCGTAGTTCTTGAGTCTGTCCAGTCCGACCTAATAAAATAATTTATTTTTTTTAAAAAAAGTCAGATATAATCAATTTTCGTGTTATTGACAAGTTAACACTCGTCACATATTTTTCAACAGCTATGCAACCAAATGTAGTCACAATTTTCGAGTAGGTCGGGACTCGACTCAATATGTTCATCAAATTCCCCCGTTTCTGGTTCGAATAAATAACGGATATACTCTAAATTCATCACTTATAAGATTGTCTACTGCTTCCCCAAATAATGACGAACTATTTGACATGAATAGGTACATGTCAGAGTCGTTACTTTCTTCTACATGCGCCAATATATCATCATAGTTACTAATGTCTATTATGTTAGAAACTACTTCTAATACTGCAATGACGTCACACGTTTATAACCCAAAACGAGGCGTTTCACTTTGCAATAAAATGAAAGTTAAAAAATGTGGATTTCAAACCGCTATAACTTTTTTATTTTATCACCAATTTTGATGCGGTTTTCGATATTGTTATATTTAAATAATATATAAATCAATTGTGATAAAAACATTTTTGGTTACAGGTACCCTTTAATTCACCAATCAACTTTAAAAATTCCCATGCACATCTCCAATGCATGTGTAATGTTTATGGAAAGTTTCAAATCAATTGATGGGAAACTGTTGGAGGAGTTGATTATACAAAGTCAGTACCCTAAAACGGGACGGACACACGTACGTACGGACGGACGTACGGATGTACGGACGGACAAGGGCAAAACAGTAACCCCCGACTAGTCGTCGCGGGGGCATAAAAAATGCTGTCGTCACTGATGCAATTTAACATCAATCGGAGTAAAATCCGAAGAGAGAGAGAGAGAGAGAAAGAGAGAGAGAGAGAGAGAGATTTTCAATTATCCGAGGAAACATTTCAAAGGTACTGAGAGATTTGAGAGAATAAATTGCGTAAACGTATGCTTAAACGTCATACTTTTTTCGGATTCAGTGGATGGTAAAACTCACCTTCGGACGTGCATTCCTTTTTGTCTCAGAATATTTGTCATAAGCCTATAGCCAGCTGTTACAGGCAAATTTGGGACCATTTGCTAAAGTTATTAGAAATGAAACATAATAAATTGTGTTTTCCCATAAAATATTGAAGCCTATATATACCGACTTGACATCTAATTAGTTTTTTTGCACATAACTTTCAAATACCTTAGATTGTTTTCTGATAAATATGTCATTTAAAACAAACAATATTAATGATAATGCTCCCATTTATAGAAATTAAAAATGAAAAAAAAATGATAATTGGAAAATGTGAATAAACTTTCCAGTGCTTCGTGTGTTTAGTCTAAATTTCACTACTTTTGAAATTCAGACTGTTGTTCCAAAGCTAAAAACATGGGCATACCTATCGAAGATGAATCAAAAGTTTAAGACAGAGTCGTTCAGGCGAAAACATGAGGGATTTAGAATAAAATTTGTTGCACCGACTGTATAAGTTTCATAATTTTACTATACTCAGTTCAGAGTTATCATTTTGTATACAGAATTTTGTATATATTCTTAAAGAAGGTTTATGTTCAGAAGGTTTTACTTCATGGTATGGTAGTATACAGCAGTTCTTAAATAAATTCAGAATTCCTAATATAATGTCAGTTGATGCTGTTAAATTTTGACAAGAAATTAGAAATTTTTATATAAACAAAATAAAGCACATGTTTGAAAATATAAAAGTAACTGGTGAAGGTAAATTATTTCTATATAGTTTTATTTTCAATAATTTTCAGGTTCCATATTATATAAATAAGTCATTATTATCAAAACAAGACAGGATGTTGATTACAAAATTTAGGATAAGTTCTCATTCTTTACATATTGAGACTGGTAGATATACAAAGATTGAACGTTCGAAAAGAACCTGTAAATTCTGTACCAATTCAGTGGAGGATGAAAGTCACTTTATACTATTTTGTAATAAGTATATACATTTACGTCAGAAATATATAGAGGATTATATTAATAACAAGTCTTTTACAGATAGTATTTTAATAGCTGCTGACATATTGAACCCACAAATTTATATAGATATGATTCATTTAGTTTCATATTTAAAACATGCTATGGAGTTGAGAAATGGTTAATTATTTTAATGTTTTGTATTTATTTATGCATGTCAATGGAGAACACTATTAGAGCATACTTATGTACTATGGTGCCTGTAAGTTGTATGTAAGATAGTATTCCAATAAAGATTATTATTATTAAAGAAAACTTACCTCTATTGCTCTTTTAATTTCACCCCTGGTGTGCACGGTTGGACCCTTCCTTGAAAACATCCCATTTGCTTTAAGTCTTTTTCTGATGGCGTTGGGACTGTGGTGTCAGAAATATGTTTAAAGGCTACTGACGAAATGTAGTATACGATTTTATTTTTTTAAATTTAACACTTTAATTCTGTCAATCTCAAATTTCCAGTTTCCTTTTACAACCAAAAAAAATGGAGGTGAAAAGAAAAACAAAAAACCAAATAAATAAATAATTCCAGATTATGACGTTACACATGGTGTTCGGTATAACAAAAGTAACACGACGTTTCCAGTCTGTTAAATGTCACAGATACTACTAACGGTGAGGAAATGTTTTCCGAAACGGTCGTCTAGTGCTGTTAAATTAGAATTGGTATTATTGATAATAGTACTGTAACGGTATTTGGAATTTTTAGCAGTGAGCACAGAAAAAAAATAAATCTTAGTATTTGAAATGCATATTTGATGTTGGAAGAAATTTGTCAGGGAATAATTCGCTCAAGTTAAAAGGTGAAGATGAGATAAGAAAAATCGAATTTACCAATGTAGATAACTGCAGTTTAACATATATTTTGTGGCGTGCATGTGCCGTTCGCGACAATGTTCCACGATGGGACTCCTGGTTGGGACCTTTCTGAGGGACATGGACTCCTATTGGTAGGAGAAAAATAAGTACAAACCAATCGTGTTTTAAGTATTACAGAAATCTTTACAAAAAATGTTTCGGGATGGGAAACAAAATCCCTGAATTTGACGCAATGAATAAAGAAGATTGCCTTAAATTCAACGTTGTGGGACATTTTCGCGAGACAAAGAAAATGTTAAATATTCGAACCGGATTGAAAATACCATACTGATAAATATAAATTTATAAACAGTAGCAATATCACATTTTATTAAAATAATTTAATATTCAATCGGCGACTTGAATATAAATGACGATATTTTAAATTCTTGTTTCCGCCTATTTTATATCTTTTGCAAATATTTCATGTCTTCCGTTTTCTGTCTTAATTGGATACAGAAAATTAAATAAATAAATAACGCGTATAACGTGAGAGCGATTGCGAAATCAAACTCAAGTTGCTTGACATTTTATTTCCCACCATTTCAAATGTCAGCGAAATACTACAAGCAGTTGTGCGGAAATTTTATTTAGATACCGAGTACGTTAGAGTCGTTGTACGTCATGCTAAAATTGACATTTTTAAAAAATGATATTTTTGGTAAAATTAAGAAAAATTCTTGCAAAGAGTATCGGTATTAATACATAATCCATTATTCAGTTACTGAACATAGACACAGCTAACAAAATAATATAATCCTGAAAAAAATCCGAACTGCGTTTGTAACGTCTGTGTGGTTTAAATAACGCCAGACAGCTTAACGTTAATTATAAAAACACTCTTAATGCAAGTATTACAACATATTATAAAATACAACAATTCTGAAGACCTTTAACATTATACCAATAATTTACCTTAATTTAAAGCCACGAGTTTTTTCAAGCATCACTGAAATGTCTTGGTAAGGTATGTTTTTATTTCCAAGATACATAAGATAATCCACATCTAAAATAACCATAATGATAATAATGATAATTTATATGTTTAAAATATATTTGTCTTTCTTGTCTTTCTATAGGTTGTGGTTGTTGTTTATCCCAATGAATTTTTTTTCAGTAAAAATTTTAACATTTTTAAATAAGAAAGCAAACAATTGGTTAAAAATATTTAGATTATGGTAAATTAAATTCTAAAAAAAAAAAATTCTGCATTCACTTATTTTATCATGCCACATGTGTGGCAGGAGATCTAGATGTGCTCACCAATTAAAGAGCACCTGAATTCATGTCTCCATTTTTGGGCTTCCTTTGTTCGTATACAGTCATATGGATTATGGTTTTTGGTAAACGTATTGATTTATATTTCATAGTAAATAAAATATTTTTAAAGTTACCTTCTTTATCCATAACGGCAGCTGGACAGCTAATAGAATCTGTCCCAAATCTTGCTTTCACTAAGTTATCTGCATGAATAATGCTGTATAAGAAACTTTATTTTGCTGGGTGGTTTTGTTGTTTTATTTATTATTTACAGCATCAGACATTGTTAAATTCCTATCATTGTTCCTGCATTTCTGACCTAATTAACGAACCCTGAAGCTATTTACTTGTCAACTAAATCAGAAGGAAAATATGAATGCATGTAGCAAATTGGTAAAAGAAGTTTGATTTATTTATTTATTCAGTTATTTATTTATTTTTGACAAATCCTGAAAAATCCGAAAAATTTTGTAGCAAAATTTTCTTTCTTTTTTATTTTAAAGTAAATTATCAAACGAACATGAACGTCTGCTCTCCTAAATATACCCTCTCAGATTTATCTCTCATTTGCGTGCTTTACCAAGTTTATCAGGTTATTTATAGTTTTGAGGTTTCACGGTCATGTATCGGAAACATCTGATAAATAAACTGCTAATTAGGTATTTAATGGAGGTGACAGTTGCCCATGTTTTATTCACGGACATATTTCCTAAATAGAGAAGTGACAAGTGTACTAACTTAACCAATGTACATATATTTCAAAAATTGAAGTGACAGTCGTCATATATGAATCTTCATATGTACATATTTTTAAAAACTTGAAGTGACATGTGTACGGCCAACATCGGCCATCGTACTAATGAGCTCAGATCTACACCTCAAATAAAATTAAGGATGCGAATATATCATGATTGATGGTCAACTGATAGGTCAGTTTCAGATCTTATACTAATCAGTACTGAGTTACCTGAAATTCAATCTTTCAATCCTGAATCCACAGTCAGAAGATGGATGGCTTAAGGTTAAAGGAGACCTCTTGCTAAACCTGTGTGATCAGAAAAAAATCCATTTTCAGTCGACACTGATAAATTACAAGTCATTCATTGTTAAAATATTTTTCATTCATTTTAAGCCAGTAATGCAAATTGGATCTTCAAACTTGGTCGAAGATCATGGCTTTGTTTTAGACCTTTGTGCTTTTGCTACTCATGCATATCAGCTTTTTAAGGAAATATTTCATTGCACACAAATTTTTAACATTTTAAACGATTGTTTAACATGAAGCCAAGGTCAGTGATTCTGGGTGTTGACAATATTGATGAAATAAACTTCAAATTTCTACATCTTGACTGTATGTAAATTTTTGTAATGGGGTTGTCAGTTTCGAATTTTCCATGAAATCTCCCTTGAAAATTGGGTCATGGTCGAACTATAAACTAAAGGTTCAGTTACTGCAGTAAGTTTAACAATACTTCAGGAAAAAAAAACTTTTTGGCATACTGTTGATAATACTCTTGTTGCCTGTTTTAATGAATCACTATGTCAAGTCGTGCCATGCGAGCTTCAAAGATAGATAAAGTTTCATAATCCATAATGTAAAATGTATTAAAAATGAACCTAATACGTCCAGTGCTATTGAAAAATGTTGCAAAAATTCCATGTAGACGCCATACTGGACAGTATGATATTAAAATCACATCACAAAAGGAATTGACAGAACTTGTGAGGAAACTGCATTTGTAGCAAATTCACCACCAGCGCCCACGGTTGTGACAATTAAAGAAGTACATAAAATAAACAATTAACAAGTTGTAAGTATTTACTAGTGTACTTAACTGACAAATGCAAGAACATTTTCCCTGCATCATTGTCTCATACCTTGTTGTTACTTCTGCCTTCTTGAATTTTCATTTATGTATTTCCCCTAGTTCACTACTGAAACAACAAGTTGCTTGTTTTAAAAAAAAAGCAATAAGTAGGCCTAAAAGGCAGTTATTAAAGTAAGTTGTGCAGAATGCATCCAGCAAGAAATATCTGTATATTAAGAAAAAAATACAAATGTATGAAAAAGTTCTTGTGGAAATCAACTGTATTATCAAATACTCTTGAGTTCCAACACTGCATTTCTTATATCGGTTTTTGCTTTCAAAGAAATTAGGAAATCTTTAAGACTAGTATCATTTTATTTTTTTACCTCACAATTCTGCTTATGATGCATCGCTATAGGGCATCTAGTTGCTTGTGTTTATTGAAGATCTTGACTAGATGAACATCTCCAAGAAAACCAGAGATGTTTAGCTTTATACACTTAATTGTCATTTTCTATTTACTTTATGTTTATGTAACATAAGTGAGTTCTTTTCTTCTTAAAAGAATAATTGACTGTTAAACCAGTGTCATAAACCAAAGTGTCTGGAATTCTAAATATTCATTAAATAGTTTTCTTTGCTTTCAAAGCTATTAAGGTGTTCTTACTGCTGTTAATTTCAGCTTGAGTAAAATACTGTATAAATAGAAACATTTGTGGGTTTATTAATGTCCGTGGTTTTACATACTGAAAATTAAATGTATTGTGTATTATATGAATAAAATTCATCATACTAGTTTGTACCAGTTGAATGTTCTAATGCTACCTAAACCGTGAAAACTTGTACCAGCAAATATTTGTACTCATACAGTTTTGTAAAAGAACATACAAGATAAATTCTATACATGTGAATCACTTTATTTACTAAGAATATAACTCTTCAAATACGAATTTGCAGTGTATAAACAAGATTAGAATACTAATCTACAAAGGATATATGTTTGTCTGATCTACAAGGTTATATGTTTGTCTGATCTACAAAGAATATATGTTTGTCTAGTCTTCAAAGGATATATGCTTGTCTGATCTACAAGGTTATATGATTGCCTGATCTACAAAGAATATATGTTTGTCTAGTCTACAAAGGATATATGTTTGTCTAGTCTACAAAGGATATATGTTTGTCTGATCTACAAAGGATATATGTTTGTCTAATCTACAAAGGATATATGTTTGTCTAGTCTACAAAGGATATATGTTTGGCTAATCTATAAAGGATATATGTTTGTCTTATCTACAAAGGATGCATGTTTGTATAGTCTACAAAGGATATATGTTTGTCTGATCTATAAAGGATATATGTTTGTCTAGTCTACAAAGGATATATGTTTGCCTGATCTACAAAGGATATATGTTTGTCTAGTCTTCAAAGGATATATGTTTGTCTGATCTACAAAGGATATATGTTTGTCTAGTTTACAAAGGATGCATGTTTGTATAGTCTACAAAGGATATATGTTTGTCTGATCTATAAAGGATATATGTTTGTCTAGTCTACAAAGGATATATGTTTGCCTGATCTACAAAGGATATATGTTTGTCTAGTCTTCAAAGGATATATGTTTGGCTAATCTACAAAGAATATATGTCTGTCTAGTCTACAAAGGATATAAAGGATATATGTTTGTCTAGTCTACAAAGGATATATGTTTGCCTGATCTACAAAGGATATATGTTTGTCTAGTCTTCAAAGGATATATGTTTGGCTAATCTACAAAGAATATATGTCTGTCTAGTCTACAAAGGATATATGTTTGCCTGATCTACAAAGGATATATGTTTGGCTAATCTACAAAGAATATACGTTTGTCTAATCTACAAAGGATACATGTTTGCCTGATCTACAAAGGATATATGTTTGTCTTGTCTTCAAAGGATATATGTTTGGCTAATCTACAAAGAATATATGTTTGCGTGATCTACAAAGGATATATGTTTGTCTTATCTACAAAGGATATATGTTTGTCTAGTCTACAAAGGATATATGTTTGTCTGATCTACAAAGGATATATGTTTTTCTAGTCTACAAAGGATACATGTTTGTCTAGTCTACAAAGGATATATGTTTGTCTAATCTATAAAGGATATATGTTTGATCTACAAAGGATATATGTTTGTTTAATCTACAAAGGATATATGTTTGCCTGATCTACAAAGGATATATGGTTGTATAGTCTTCAAATGATATATGTTTGGCTAATCTACAAAGAATATATGTTTGTCTAGTCTACAAAGGATATATGTTTGTCTAGTCTTCAAACGATATATGTTTGGCTAATCTACAAAGAATATATGTTTGTCTAGTCTACAAAGGATATATGTTTGTCTAGTCTACAAAGGATATATGTTTGTCTGATCTACAAAGGATATATGTTTGTCTAGTCTACAAAGGATATATGTTTGTCTAGTCTACAAAGAATATATGTTTGTCTAGTCTACAAAGAAATATGTTAGTGTAATCTACAAAGGATATATGTTTGCAAATACGAATTTGTAGTGTACAAACAGGGTTATATTTTACATGTAAATTGCAAAGTATACCTTCATTTCAAACTGAACTTTCAGTGACATAAAATCTATATTCAAATCAATGCATGGATGCAAAAGCTATATTTCTAATCTAAATATAAAAGCTTAAACATAAAATCTATAAAAAAATCAATGAAATAACCTAGCATGGAATTTGCATATATTCAAAATTCAAGTTACTTTCATAAAAAGTTGAACTCGAAACAAAGCAGAAAAAGGTTTTCAGAAATATTCTAATGAATGCATAAATGCAAAAACTATATTATTTCTACTGTGAATATTAAAACCTAAACTACAAAATGTATAAAAAATCAATAAAAAAAATCTCGCATCAGATTTGCATATATTCAAAATTCAAAAGAAATTAATAAAAGGTTGACTTTTCAAACTTTTATCATAAAGGTTGAACTGAAATGCTTCTCAATGCACGTTTTTTTCTCGTTAATTTAGGTTTGTTCTTTTCAATACAATGTCTTTAACAGTATTGTTAATCAGAGTGTATCTGATTTCTAATGGAATGACTTTCATTATTCTTTGCAGCATTTCCTCTTTATCGAATACAATAGTGGCATCTAATCCTCTGCTCTGCATAATTTTTTTTGTACTGAGGTGCAAAAATGGTAACTTTTTTTGACATTTCTTCACCTTCTAACAGAACAATGACTCTCAGAAAAGTGTTTGCACTGGAACCATTGTAACGCCCAGTGCAATGTTTGCAAAACATATAATAATGATTTTCCTCTTTTAGGGTAATTAACTTTGTGTTATTGCATGACGATTTGGAACACGAGAGATATGGATCAACTTCGAAAACGGCTAATATTGTTCCTGCTGGCATTTGTAGAGTGGCAGGTTCATCGTTGTTATCTTCGTCAGAGCTTACATCATCCAATTCTTCATCATTGGGAAAAAAACTGGAAAAACAGTTAAAATTAAAAGCTGTTTGAAATACTTCAGTATTTAATACAATATGTGAATTGCATCCTCAAAATATCTTGGTAGATGAAAACGTCATACAGGTTCATTTTGTTTTATTAAGCCATGCTTTTTTCTTTAAACCTCTGTTTTATTAAATAAAGAATGTTTGCTTCATCACTACCAACTCAAGTATCCAATTTTTTAAGGAAATGGATGCAAGAATGAAGTTGAAGCGTTTTTGGAATTTCTTGTCTTTGACCTTGACAATAATTAACATATGTTTTGGCTATAACACTTGGACTTAACTTTGACCCTGACAATTATCATATGTTTTGGCCATAACACTTGGACTTAACTTTGGGAAATGTGCTCTGTGCAAGACAAATTATTTATTAGGTTTGATGTAAAGCTAAAACCAGATAACGCTTGGAATTTCATTTATGATATTGTGTTTTATCATGTTATGTTCTATACTTTTTACCTCAATGTTTTACCTTCAACAAACTTTATTAAGTAACCATGATCAATTACTTCACCATATTTAATAAAGATCTGATGCAAAAGCTAGCCTTAGATTTTAGATTTGATGTTTTCATCTTCACGTTCTAATATAATCAAGATACCTAACTTTGATAACCAATTACATTTTTTATATGACAACCAATTACATCATATATCAACTTGTTGATTTGATTTGGTATGTTTTAATCTATGTTTTAAATACAATGATAATAACTCAAACTAAGTATTCAGATGTAGTTTTCAGATTTTCTACAAGATCAATCATTCTTCAATTTCAATGTACCATTTGGAAAATTAGTAGGTGAATTAAATTTTCATTGGTAATGTAACTTTGCACATAAATTCAGAAAATTACCTCACAGCTTGATGATGTTGTTGTAGATAATTTCTTTTCTTCGTTAAACAATCTCACCCTACAGTTTGTAAGTTTAACCAACTGGTCCTTTTCTATGGTGCCAACCATTTTGTCCCAAATTGCTACTTTGGTCTTTGCTGTGCCATCCTTCAGTATTATTTCTTGAAATGATAAGTCTGTTCCATTTACCTGCTTGCTGGTTGCAGGAAATACCTACAATTTATTTTATTTTTTAAAATTTTTTTTTTCTTTAACAGATCTTTATAGAAAACAAGAGGACCATGGGCCTTATCTCTCAACTGAGTCCACAAC
The DNA here is from genome assembly GCA_029721355.1 of Tegillarca granosa. NCBI lineage: Eukaryota > Metazoa > Mollusca > Bivalvia > Arcoida > Arcidae > Tegillarca > Tegillarca granosa. Next base: position 286,353 of record JARBDR010000708.1, on the reverse strand, counting down.
ATCCCAGCCCCCTTCCACCTTCCAGGTGAAAAAAAAATTGCATGTTGCAATTTTTTTCAGCTTAACAAAATTTTGTGCAAATCTTAAAAATAATATATACCAAGGATGCTATCTGTACACAAATCTCGCAAGTACAATGTCATTACTGCTTCAGTTAAATACAATACGGCAATAAATTCAAAGTGCTGGTAGACAATATCAGAGCATCTGCGTGCATAACCAAACCAAGAATGATTTTTCTCACATTTTATATTGTTTCCATGGTGTATTATAAGTACAAATGCAGCAACGTTTATTTTGTCTCCATTCACATTCTTTTCCGTCTATACAAAATAAAATTTTATATATTATGAATGTACAGCTACATTTATTGTACAAAGGTAAAATAGAAAATAAGATTTATAGAACTTTCAAATGTTGGTCTTATATTTCTGATGAAACTTCTTCCATCATGGATATATCTGAATTTGATACAAGTCTTATATTTTGCAATAGGTATGAGCACAAATAATTTTTTTATAATGTTCGTTTACCTCCTTTGTAATCTTTCTTCTGACTGTAATTATGCTTTTTTCTGGAGATTCTATAGCTAAGCTCAATGTGGAAGACTGAGAGCCAGGCATAGCCGGTGCATTTGTTTTCACTATAGCAGGTATTTCAAAAGGCTGACACATTCCGACTTCACTTTTTGCAGTGATTATTATATATGACTGTTTCAACAAAATGTTCATTAGTATAACTCCAAGTCCTTTGTTGAATTTATTGTGAACATTTTCCTTGTACACTGTTGCTGTAATGGAATCTGTAGAATCAGCGAGAACAACATAAAACTTTGACTTGGAGGTGGAAGTTGCTTCTTCTACTTGACTGACATCCATGACTACTGCTTTCAGTGATGGTGTGTGTACATCAAACAGATCTTTTTTGATTTTATGTCTTTAATTGTAAGCATAGTCATCTACAAAAAATGTCATTTTTAACATATAGCAATACTTTATATTTCTTTTTATTTCATCATAATTATTTCATTTGCTTAATTTAATTATTGCATTTAATTTATTTAAAATAATTATGTTCTATATAAATAAAATTTTTCAATCAACATGAACAGTAATCAATATTTTTTATATTTTTACATATTAAATATATTATATGGTTTCAGATCATATTTTCATTTATTCTTATCATATAACTGTATAATTCTTCATTTTCATGGTGTTAGAATATTATGGCATATATGTATATACAAGAATTCCTGGGAATTGGGTGTCTGGCCTAGTTTGGTTACTCATGTACTTTTCAAAAACTAGAGCTAGCACAAACTTTAACATTTTGTTCAACGTTAACGTCATCATCGTCAGAAAAGCAACATCGATGTCCAGCCTTTTTTTTCAAAAGGCGAGACAAAAATCAAAATTTAATAGTTTCGAAATATTTGAATTTACAGTATTTAGTAATTTGTTAACATATTTACAATTTAGATCATATTTCAAACATGTATTAGTTTTGTGTCACTTTGTTGCAAAATACTGTAAACATACCCGTTACTTATTTTAGTGCATACTGGTCAATATCGAATACATACATTGACATATCTGTGTGGTTTAATTTTCTGGAACTGATTACCGTGTATAACTTTGGGCTATCTGGGTATTTAATTTTTGAAACTGAGCAAAAATATGTTATTAACATTTTTACACTTCCTCTGTGTGTGTGTGTGTGTGTGTGTTCAGCCCATTGTCATTTGGTCAACGATTTGAAATTAACTGTGATACTAAACTTTAATAATTCTGAGAAAATAAAACAGTTTACAAAGCAATGGATTTAACGTTTACTTCAAAATCTGTACTGAATTAAGCCTTTACAAACAAACTGGATGTACAAGCCCTGAATTTGATAGTTTGAAATTATAAACTCCTAATTACAATGGGAATATTAAAAACCGTTGGAAGTTGTTAATTCATAACTTGTTTCTAATGTGGCAGTATGAAGAATACTTAAGTAACCCACGAAAAATAAGTATTTCTCTGATGTTTTATATGGAATATAGTACACTTCAAAGGCCATATTTCAACTTTTCTGAAATTCACGATATTTTATAAAAAATGTTATTTTAGTTATACATTGAACATGGTACACTTTAAAAGCCATATTTCATTTATTTATTTATTTATTTATTTATTTTTTTTTTGAAATCAGATATTTCATAAAAATTGTTGCTAACTATACAACTACATATATTACCATTTAATTGAAAATGTAAAATAAGAGTAAGTTTTCTTGCATATGTTTATGTACTATTGTTTCACAACTTGTTATCTTGATTTAATCGTGCATATTCATATAATACTTTTTCTGATGGTTGAACTTTGTTTGGATTGAATGCTTTCAAGTACAACCCATCTAAATGTGTCAAACGACTTAATGCAACATAAGCCATTCCTTTTTCAAAAATGTCATTACCACATGAAATTGCAGCCTTACTGAGAGAAGCTCCTTGCATTTTATGTATGGTACAAGCCCATGCTGGTACGAGAGGAAATTGTTCTCTAATGATAATTCTGCCATTATAATGAAATTCGTGTGCAATAGGGCTTATATCTATAGCATTTTGAACATTTGAATGCTGAAGAATTTGTCCTATGTCTGGATCATCAAATTTTACATAAATTTGACTCACATCATTATTGTTGTTTGTTTCGTAAGATGCTATATAACCCATAGCGCCATTTACCAACCCATGTTTGGTAAAAATATTTCTTATCAACATAACACGTGTTCCAATTGAGATTTTTAAGCAACTTGGAAGTCCACCTGCATTTCTATCATCTTCTGGAATCATCTGATCTTCAACGTCTCCCTTTGGATTCAAATCATGTTGCGAGAAATAATGTTTTGCAAAAACTTAAATAGTATGTGCAGATAACTTAGTTTGGATTAAGGTGTTATGTTTTTGAACTTGTTTAATTTTTGGATATAAGTGGACTATTGATGCTACTTCATTATCTGGTACTGAAATTACCCTGGTATTTAGTAGTGCAATGTCATCATTAGTCAAGGTGCCAGTTCTTGCTCTGTTCAATAAATTTGCATATGTCAAGTCACTAGACTGTCGCACATTTTCCAAGAGAAAAAAAGATTTAAATACAGACCATAAATGTTTATTTTCAAATGCATAAAATCCTCTTACTGGTCTTAACTGTAAGAAATCACCAACTACTATCATATTCAGACCTCCAAATATATCATCGTTATCTTTAATTGCAGTCAAACGTTTGTGGATATATTCCATCATTTTTGAACTCACCATTGAAATTTCATCAATTATTATTGTATGAACAAATGAAAATTGTAAAGATTTTGCAGACAGCTGTGAAAAATTTGGCTCATTTCCATGTTGAACTGGTAAAAAGAGTGTACTGTGAATGGTTTTGCCTTTAATATTTCTTGCTGCTGTACCAGTAGGTGCACACACTTGAACAGGGTCATGCCCCATAAATTTTGCAGTGCAACATCTCAACCAAGCAATAATTAAGCGTGTAACATAACTTTTTCCAACTCCTCCACCACCAGTTATGAAAATGTGAAAAGGTTTTTTATTACCATGGTCATCAGCTTTAAACTGATCCATTATATATTTCATAATTCTCTGTTGACTATTTGTAAGCTTTTTAAATTTCCAAGCAACTCACTTTCCGACATGTTGGATATTTGTAAATTATGTAAGTGATGTTCATCTGATTGTGAAAGTGTGTTATTAACTTCAGAAGAGTTAACAATATTTGATTTTTCCAAAAAGCTGTCATTAAATGGAATAGAAATATCTGAAACCAGTTCTTCATTACAATCATTTTCTAACTCAACAGTAGCAGGATTCATACAAGTCATTAGTTCTATTCTTGAATACTGAACAAATCTTACTGCATTTTCTATTTCATCTATTATTGTTACTGACTGCAGGCAATCCAATTTCATTTGGTCTTTTTTTGCTATGAAAGCATCTCTTGCATGTGAAAATGGAGAAGGGTGATTGAATAAAATATCTTTATCATTTCTATGAGGAAGGAAGCTCATAAGTAGACTAAAAAAATAATCATCAGATGAAAGGGGCAATCGTGGTAATCGAATAATTATAGCTTTTGTTCTTTTTCGCATAAATACTTTTTGAAATGGATTTAAAAGTTTTATACGTGGTTGCACTTTTTTGAATAGGAAGGTTCTGGACATTTCACATACCACTGAGCAAACTCATAAAAACACATACACTCTAAATTTTCAGGTCTGTGTCTGTAGTATTCTAATATACTGCTGCAAAATACATCTGTGCTGTTTTCAGGTAGTTCATCTCTTTCAGATTTAGGTTTTAAAACTTTATACCGTTTATTTGGATGTTTAGTGTTTATAGATAGGAAACTTAGAGTACTAAATACAAGATGTAAATCACTTAGTCGATAAGCTGCTTCCTGGGCACTTAATTTTCTGGTTTTTAAAACACAACATCCTATCTTCATCATTCGACTTCTCTGAGGTGTATCAGAAGGCATTTCATTTATTACTTCAGACAAAGTAAACTTCAAATCTTCTGGTTCACTTTTACAGAGATAGGTACATACGTAATATGCTGCAGACTCTGCATTGCCTACTATTTGTATATCCATATTAGCTTGCCAGAATTTTAAAATCATTGGATTGTATAGATTAACGTAACTGTCTGAATGTTTTCTCTGTAATTCATAAAACCTCCCTTTTGTACTGTTTGAAATGTCAACATTATTCACAAATTTTGTACTTGAACACTGTCGAAAAGGAAACCCAAATCGACATTTTCCTAATTTTCGTAAGCAATAATCGGTGTGTGCATGTACTTGAACTTTTTTAGCATTTGGATCAATTCCTGAAGTACTTATAACACTGTCAATATAGGATAACAACTTTTCTGAATCCATAAAAATTTCAGTGAATTGGTCTATCCAAAAAAACATACGTAATTGAGGACTACCTCTATTTTGAAACTCAACTCTTGCAAAATAATCTACTACCTTTCCAAATGGCTGAACAGATCCACATATAACATGCTTCAGTAGCGATTTAAAACGCCTCTGAAAATGAATAGCAGTAAGTAAAGGATCCTGCTTGACTAAATACAATGCATTTTCAACTTTGCAAGCTTCATCATATGAACATTTATTCAAACTCATTATTAAATCTGGCCAATGGATATCATTAGCAGACAATGTAACAAAAAGACTTGGTGGTCCTAATGATCGAAACATTGATAAAAGGTTAAGAAGATTATTTTTCAAATAAGCTGCAGTTCCTCTGATTAATTTCATGAACATATATGAGTTCTGAATTAAATTTGAATTTTCATTGATGTTTTTCACATCAGCAGCTGTAATAGGATTTCCACTTGTTTTTCTCATTCGAATGTGAATATTTACTGAATTTAGAAGTCTTTGATATTCATAATAATTAACAGCATGCATTAAATAAGGAATATCTTTACGAAATCTGCCATCTTGGAAATAAAGGCGATGATGAAAATATTTAGACAGATGTAAAGCAAGATCTCGTTTTTGTTTATAACCATTTTTGCCATATGGAAAAAGATGTGAAAGGCAGCTTCCTCACCATTCTCAAAGTCATATGCATTAACTGGAGATGAATTACATTTAGGTAATTTTAAATGAGGTGTATCAAAGTTAATAATTTTTTTAAGATCTGTACAAGGAATATCATAATCAATGTTAACTGTTCCAAACTCGTCATATTCTGAAACATTTTCACTTGCATGTTCAAAATCTGTAAGATGGTCAAGATTGATTGTTATATTTTTGTAAATTTTATTATTTTTTTTAACCATGTAAGGCACTGTAATAACTTTTTTTCCTTACAACATGTGTTGGTTTAATATCTTTATTTTCACGATAGGAAACGGTTATAATATTACATTTCCCGAACTTATGAGGCAATGTTTCAATATTCTGTTGCATGTTAACTGGAAAGTCAATTGCTAAGCCTTTTTCCCCAAACTGGCCACCTGGTAATATGATAACAGTAAGAAAAATGTGAATTTTACTTATAAGTCGTTTTTCCATTAATGAAAGTCCCTTTAAACATTCTGGAACATCACCTGGATCGAGACAATTTTCATTTGTATTAATACAAGGCATTTTATTATTATGCAACTTGTTGAAACAAAAAGAGCAAGTTTCATCACCTATCTTCAAATTTAGATTGGACGAAAACTCACTTGGATTTAAAATGTAATGAGTTTGACCTGAATACAAAAAAACATTGCAGCTTTTACACACAAAATCTGGTGTTGAACATATTTCCCTGAAATATTTTGAATAACAATAGTCTTCCATATTTTCCTTCATAACTAAACTACCTTCTGTATAGTCTATCTGCATTTGGGTATCCACGATTTCAATGTTTGAAACTTCTCCATTATATTTTGAGAGGCAAATTAATTTGTTTGACAAATCACAACTTTACTCAAAAATATATGTTTGTGCCGTTGAGTTTTTAGTGGGATTTTTCGAGTTTCGTTTCCTTTTCCGACTATTTTTATTGCAAGCATATGTGTGGTTGCCAGACAAAGAAACACTAGACTTGGTATCAATTTCTAAATGTAATTCCGAGTCAATATTGAATTTTGCTCTATTTAAAAATCAATCTGCTGAATGTAATTATCTGATGCTGACAGTTTTTCAGTTTCTTTTTCCTCAGTAGTGTTACTTCTTGTCATTTTACTGTTAGTATGTGACAGGTGTTCAGAAATATCAAGTGAAATAACAACAGGTGCATCTGTGACAAATACCTAATTACTGCTTGTATATCTGAAAATTCTAGCAATACTGAACTTCCAAAGGTCGATACACAACCCTGTAAATTTCGACCATGGGAATCAAATATAAAGTAACGATTATTGTTCCGGGCTAAAGTATTGTTAAATCATTGAATGTACAAATTAAGTTATCAGCTATTTGAAATCCAGTATTGATAGCATCTAACAAGGAAACAGCACCTGTTCCTGTAGAATAAGCATCTATACCAACAACACCATACAAAATATCAGCATAAACAGTTGTAAAAACATCACCTGTTGTAGTTGAAATTTGTTCAGACAATTCATCATGTGCCAAGTAATGTCTAGGAGTATACCTGTTTGATGCAACTATATGTTCATACAAATTGTTTCCTTCTACCACGATGTTATCAATGGCATTAGAATCAAAATGACAATTTGTCTGTGAATTAAAGGATGTAAATAATGCCACAAGAGCAAAATATGCTATTGTTGTACACTGAACACCTGGGTAATTAAATATATCGCAGCCTTGATGAAAATGGCACAGAACTGAGTTTATTAAAACCATAATTTACCAACTATCATTCATAAAAATCTTGTAGAATGAAACTTACCATGCACTACTTTTTTCTCAAACTTGTTGTATGTCTGAAATAAAGAAAAATGCAAATTCACTTTCAAAATTTTATTTGCTTTTAAAATAAATAGTGAACAACTCATTTTAATAAACGATGTATCCTGATAAGATCACCTTTGCCAATGAATCGTATCCTAATTTGCATATGACACCAATAACGAGCCATTGAAATTTTTTTGTCATAACCCGTATTATTTGCGAAATGGCTAAGTGTCTACTTTCTATATTCTAAAAGACTAAATTAAAAGAAATTCAAACAAAATGTCCATCTATTGGTTTTTGCTATTTATAGTAATGGAGGCCATCTTGGATGCCGGACGGCGTCGTGTGGTACAAATTTTAGACTAGTCCCACCAAGGACCTTCCTCACCAAATTTGGTTCAAATTGGCCCATTGGTTTCAGAGAAGATTTCCAAAGAATTCAACATCAAATGAACCTAATTTGCATATGACGCCAATAACAGGTCAATGTAAAATTTATCGTCAAAACCCATAATATATTTAAAATGGCTAAGTATCTCCTTTACAAGTATATTTCAAATTTGAACGAAATCAAACAATAAACAATGCAAATCATTTATTGTTTTTTTGCTATTTATGGTAAAGGTGGCCATCTTGGATGCCGGACAGCGTCACCTGGTAAAGATTTTACTATTGCCACTAAGGACCTTCCACACCAAATTTGGTTCAAACTGGCCAAGGTTTTTTTTTTCAGATTTTCAAAGAATCCGACATCAAATGAACTCAATTTGCATACAATGCCAACAACGAGCCAATACAAAAATTTGCATGAAAACCCATAATATATGTTAAATGTTAGATATTTACTTTCTATATTTCATATTTGAACGAAATTAAAAAATAAATATTAAATGGCTATTAAGTTGTATTTTGCTACTTATAGATAAGACGGCCATTTTTGATGCTGGATGTCGTAGCGTGGTACAAATTCTAAATTTTTAATTTATTTCCCCCAAGGACCATTCACATCAAATTTGTTTCAAATTCGCCGAGAACATTAAAGTTAACAGACGCACTGATGGACAGATGCATGCTTGGCCATGCCATAAGCTCAGCTGGCTATAGCCAGTTGTTTGATTGATTAATGGGCAGAAATTTTTACCTGTGCTTTGCACTTATGGCATTATGCATTGAAGGTTCTTTATCGTGCCACACGCCTATCTAACAGGAAGCCTTGGTTTTTAAGGTCTCGTTCGAAAGATCCATGACTTTCATTTCTAAATGCTGAGTGCTCGACGAAAGAACAGTCACTACCCACTTTCAAATCTTGGGTCAGACCCGACTGCTATAGCCAGTTGAGCTAAAATGATTTTTACGCAAGGAGGGACAGACGCACGCTTGGCCATGCCATAAGCTCAACTGACTATTACCTGTTGATTGATTGATTGATTGATTAATTCCAGTCAAGAATATTTCACTTATATCCGGACGTCACCAGCTATAGGTGAAGGCACAAAAATTTCTTCCTCTGCTCTGCGCTTATGGCATTATGCAGTGAGGGTTCTTTATCGTGCTACGCCTACCATAACAAAGCCTCTGTTTTTAAGGTCTCATTAAAAAAAGACCCGTGATTTCCATTTTTAAATGCTGAGTGCTTGGCAAAAGAACAGTCGCTACCCACTTTGAAGTCTTGGGTCAGACCCGATCGCTATAGCCAGTTGAGCTAAAATTATTTTTATGCAATATATATTTAACTCTAACAATATCAGACTGGCACGGACGGGTAGACGCACGCTTGGCCATGCCTTAAGCCCAGCTGGCTATATATAGCTCAGCTAATCTAATATGATTTTTAAGCAATATATATTTAGTATACAATATCCGACTGGGCTTCAAGGGACAACAGGGAAAAATAAATGTAGTCTTGCATACTGTAATCATTTAATAATAAATATGCACAATCATTTATATAATAGTATGCGAAATAAATGGTTTATAATTTTACCAGCCGACGCTCTGTGTACGAGGTTAATTGCACTCGCTGACCACCGGCTATTTTATTGCCTCTTGACTGTCAATTTGTCCGCCATGTTTATTGTTTTTGTCGCAGTTCTCGTTGTTTGGGCGAAGAAATCTGAGAACACGTTCTTGCTATGTTCGAGAGTGAATGATTTTTCTTGCCCAAGGACAGCCTGACAGTGTGCAGGCTAATAATCTATTTTTAGACTACATCTTAACAATGATTACCACATTACACTCGCTTAAAATAGATACAAAAATTCTATTATATTAAACGTTAATGCAAGACAAAGTATATTAGACAAATATCTGTCCAAATATAATCCGATGCGATTACGATCAATTAAGAATTAAGATATTCAGCAATATAAATGTCGCTGATTGAAACACGTGGTTTTATCATGACCTTCGTGTCATATACATACTATAGGCCTAATTAACGTGGGAAGTAGTAAACATTGGATATATTAACATATGATATCTGTACGTTTGAAATTAAAACAAAAAAACTTACAACTCAAATTGCTGTAAATCGCCGTGCTTTTCAGTGTTGTGTGTCCTGCGGCCGACGACAGATCCAGACTGCAGGCTGTAGCATCCAGAATGAGAGAGGCGATCATTTGGGAATGTTATACCATATACAATATTTGAAATTCCATATGGATTTCGTCTGATTTAGTTGTAAGCAGTAAAATCATAACTACGTATAAAATTATATGAAATTTGTACAGAATCTGTAATAATACTTGAAAAAATAAAACTAAATAGATAATTTGATTAACCTAATTGCGCCTTATTATACATTTGAAATCCTCGGGTCGTACTGTAGCTTATGACCTACAGTTCGCAATAAACCGATTCTTCCGTATTGTCCATGGCATTCCCTGATTTGCATACATCGTTATAAATATATTATGCCAAAAACTTCCTCTTAAACATGTCATACACTTCTTTCAAGACTTCTATCTAACTTGGTCATAATCAGTCATAAAGAAATTTACAACATGCATATATATATATATATATATATATATATATATATATATATATATATATATATATATATATATCATAAGTTGTTTCATATGTTGAAACATGATAGACAATGAGAACCATTTCTATAACAGAGAACAATTTCTTCACCTGAAACTTTCCCACTGGTACCAATGATAACCATTATAAAAAAATCAAGTATGATAAAAGCATAGTTACTTGTGTTACTCATTTCACATCCATATCTTAAAGGTGCATCAAAATTGTGAGAGTCTGAAAACTTGGATCAACATTGAACTTGGTCAAAGCTGATTAAAGTGTTTTTTATTTTTAGGTTACAATTAGAGGAAAGATATTATATGAGGGGGAAGTTATAGAGAGGATTCTCAAAAATGGGAACTCCTTGGCATAAAAATCAGTGACGGTTGCAGATGCAATTGTTTTAATAGACTTATGTATTTGGGGGACAGAAATTGAGTCCATTAAAATAGGCGAATGCTATGAATTCTGCAACATCTCAGTCAGAACATTCAGTAACAAAAAATCAGTAACTACATCCCCAACATTTGGCAACAATACTGACATCGGACCAGTAACTAAATCTGACAACATTATTGTGAAACCAGAGCTGCTGAATATCAATTCAGTGAAATGTTTCACATTCAGCTCCTAAATCTCATGCTCTAAGGATGTTGGGGAATTTAATCCCCAAGTACCAACAGTAAAATACTGTGGTATGAAGCAAAAAGCCAGCAAAATAGAGACAAAATACAGGTGTGACATCATAGGAACAGTAGATGGAGTTGTTAGGAAGCTTTTCCCAACACATCCTACTTTGAAAAGTCTTCCCACATTTGCAAATGTTAAAATGCAGAAACCATAGAGGACATATTTCTTATGATGGACGAAGTATTAGTATCCCTTAATCAACAAGGTACACACATAACATCGGTGGTAGGAAAAAAGCAAGAAACTACATCAGAAGCTTCAGTGGTGGTGGCAAAATTATCATAAGAAGATTCCAGGATAAATACTTTTAACTAAAAATCATGTTTTGTTTGTTTACTACAAGACATTATTAGATGCTAACTCTTGTTCCTAGAATCATATACCTTTCAAAATGTGCATAGACCAAGGCATAATGTTTTAAATGTGTCCATGCGGTTAATACAATGACAATAAAAGTAAATTAAAGTTGTTTATTCAGTACTATGTGACCATTGGTGTCATTAACTTCATATTAATTTGTCTGGTATATGTGTTTTGAGGTACACAACCATTAAGACTGCATGTTTTCTACATGATATCATTTCAAACTGCGTCTTCAGGTGAGCAAATTATTCTGAAAATCTTAAATAAGTATTTTTGAAAAAAATGACAAAAATTCTTACAAAAGCCCAAATACGTCTGCCAGTCCTTAAATACAACGATTGCAAATTCTGTTGATACTGTACAATGCAATATTTTCACCACTTTTGTTAATTGATATATGTACAATATGTAATTGCAGAAATGAAAGCTTTCATTTATTTTTTTTTCACTGGTAATACAAGTCTGATAACTAAGCCGATAATTTTATGTATGTAATGTTAGTGACTTAGTGTTAGTATTTAGTTAGGTTGAAGTTTGCTGTTATGTTTTTGTATCGCTTAGCGTACAAGCATTCCAGCATTAACAACTGGAATACTTCCATACCCCTAACATAGCTTTGTGATTAAACATACTAAATCAACAAAAGCTCACCACCCCACCTCAAATGCAATGCTAGTCCATGGTCATATTGGTAATCACATGAAAATGATGGTGATAAAACACATCACATGACTATAGTATTTTACACGACTTCAGTTCAATTTTTCTCTAATAAATGTGTGCTATAGCTTCAGCCTCAACTCTGACAATTGCAGTTATTTAAACTTGCAGCTGCAATACATTTAACTCATTTTTCATAGAAAACTACCATGTGAACTTAAATTTGTAGCACTGAATAAACAGTTATATATATTAAGTTTAATAGACAAGTTGTACAACCAGTGCCACCGATATTTCCACCCAAGATGATGTAGATTATATGCATACTGGTAATTCAATTCCTATTTTAACAATTCTAGCACTACATTAGATTTCGGAAAACAATTGAATATTTTCACAATTTCAAAATTTGCCTTGCTGAAAGAGTATCATGCATAGAGCAAGTCCCTTGAAATATGTGTGATTCAAACTTGGACTGAATGTTTTTATTTCCCTGTCGCTTGAGTTACATAATTTTGTTTTTTGTCAGTGGCATAATTTAAAATATTTAGAGTTTCATACCTTGCTATTAGCAGTTTGACAAAGTGTGGAATAATTTTGCATATTAGTAGTGTTTCATCCCTTTATGTTATTGGTTTCATTTTCATTGCCAAAGTATGGTATAATTAATAGTATTAATAGTCCATTAGTAGTATTTCTTTGGTTGAATTTACTGTTACGCTTTTATTCACCTGGTGATGTCTGAGTAGCATTTAGTCTTTTGCCTCTGCCACCAAGTGTCTTATAAGTTGATTTACTAGTAAGTGGTGTATTGATGTTTATATTTCCTTGGTGTCAGAGTGGCTGTAATATTGGTATGCTATTATTTCCCTGTTGCCCAAGTATGAATCATGTCATATTTGCCTTCGCAGCATACTTTTGTATTCAAGTGTTTAAAAAAAGGTGGATTAGATTTCACTTGAATTGTTGGATTTTATTTTCTTTGCCCAAGTGTTATTTTATATTTGCCTGTGGCATCGTTTTATATTTATGTTGTTTATTTCTAGATGCTGTTAGAGCAGAACTGTTGTTGTCCATGAGGGCAACTTTATAAAAGAATTAATATCATTTTTCAAAGACGAGGAATTGGTTGATGCTGACATAGAGGTAAAAAGATTTCGACCGTTGCAAGGCGACGAAAAACCTGAATATGAAGCTGCCTAGGGGTCAGGGATGATAAGAGATGTCTTGACAGAGTTTTGGATGGAAGTTGTACTTCTGACTGTTCCGTTAAAGTACCAGTGACACGTTATGACTTCCAAGAAGAAGAATGGAAGTCTGTATCCAGGATTATATTGAAAGGGATGGTTAGATTTTGGTTATTTTCCCGTTGGTATTGCACCGACAATAATGGAGGAGTGTATATTTGGTAATATTTCGAGCAATGTATTGGACATTTTTTCCAGTACCTACCTCCAACAGAAGAGGCGACTTTAAAAACAGCGTGTGAAAATTTCACTGAAATTGATAGGGATGATTTGATAGACGTATTGGATAGTCACAATGGGCGAGTATTACCTACTGAACAAATTATTAAATCTAACTGCATTGAAATTGCAAAACAAAAAGAGCTGATACATGACCGAAGGTTTGTAGTGGATACGTGAAAAGAATTATTGGCATCCTTGTCTCAGAAACTGTCTTTGTCTGATCTTCAGAATATATATATAAATCATTAGTTCCAACAGCAAAACATTTTTTATCTCTTTTAAAGTTCCCGGATGTTGTTTTTGGTGGTCAGGTCGATACCATTTTGTACTTGAAGAAGTTCATAAAGGAAATGGACTTGCAAATGTTAAGCAACTTTATGAGGTTTTGTACAGGATCTGACCTTGTTGTAAAAGATGTTGACAGCATTTCAGTCACATTTCTCATCTTGAAGGCTTGAAACGTAGACCTGTAACTCATACATACTGATGTGTTTTAGAACTCTCAGATAACTACATAAACTTTCCCGAATTTCGATCACAATTCAATCCTGTTTTAAGAAGTGGCGTTTTGGTTATGGACATAGTGTAACAGGGTCAAATACATTGTAAAAATAAGAATTAAAATGAATAAGTTGGTTTCAATTATAATTCGGTATACGAATCTTGGTTAACTCCTTATCTACCACTGACTTGTATATCCGCTGTTAATACTATAGGTTACAGCCTTAGTGACTGATATACACGCTGCAGCAGAGATACTGTATAACCTCAGTGACTTATATATACGCTGTCAAAATACATCTTTGAATCGTTAGTGACGTATATAACACAAATACCAGTTGAATTTAGATGTGCCAGATGTGCATGTGTATATATCAGCAAAATGTACCATTGTTACATAAAGGTTCATTGGTCAAAATGGCTAGGGGATCCTCTGCAAACACCAATCCAATTCTGTTTTAGAAATACTAATGAATGTTCCATGATGTCATGTTCTAAATATGGTGTACCTGTTTATCAATGGGATGGGTTTCTCATTCATCAATTTATAAATAGAAATGGGTTTTTTCAAAACACGTGCTTTACTTATAACTTAAGATTTTAAAAATAAAATGGATGTGAATCAAGTTTTAGATCAAGTTTTGAATTCTGATGATGAAAGTGTATCAGATATTAATGAAACAAAGAGTATTGACAGCGACATATCATTTTCTTCTCCAGAAAGTGATAGTTCTTCAGAGGAAGAAAGTGTAGTGGAAAATATAGATGAACAAACCTGGTCACGTAATCTTAGAAAACCAAAGGAACAGTCTGTGGACGAAAGAATGATTGCTTTTAAAGGACGGTTATCCTTTATGCAATATTTACCAGCAAAACCTACCAAGTTCGGTGTCAAGGTATGGGAGAGGGCTTCCCCACAGAATGGCTATGTGTACGAGTTTCAGGTTTATACTGGCAAAGTGGCTGGAGCAACAGAACAAGGTCTTGGAGCTAGAGTTGTAAAAGACTTAACTCGACAAATTGTTGGAAAGTCGCACGTTCTCTAGTCCAGAACTTTTTGAACAATTATATAAAGAAAACATTTACTGCACAGGCACTGTTCGGCTCAACAGACGTGGCATGCCCCAGGCAATTAAAAATGCAAGACTGAAAACAAGAGGTGACAGCGTGAAAATGCAAAAAGGAAATCTTGTTTGCACTTCCTGGAAAGATAAAAAGTTGGTGACATATCTTAGTACATACTCTGATCCAACACAAAAACATACAGTTCAAAGACGACAAAAGGATGGAACAAAAAAAGATGTCAGTGCACCTCAGGTGTCAGAGCTCTACAACAAATACATGTTCAGGGTGGATATAGCAGACCAAAAGAGAATGCAGTATTCTACATGTAGAAAAGCAAAAAAGTGGTACAAGTATCTCTTCTGGTTTTGCTTTGATTTGGCAGTAGTAAATAGCCTTGTCTGCATGCAAGAGTCGCCAAACCACAAATTGAGGACAAAAACTAATAAATAAAACAAACATACCAGTCCTTTTCCATATCACAATCCAAAAAACAAAGTAAAAACTTTGCAAACTGGCAAAATAGGTGATACACGTAAACTTCCATCAAGGAAGTGAGGCCGGGTGCTCCGGAAGGGTAAGCACCTCCTGTTTAGCTAGCTACACCCGTCACGTGTAAGTCAATTTTGAGAATGAAAGGAACAAAGACCTATGGTAAGTCAAATATATCCAGTATAAGTTGGGATACAGTGACTACATACTTATCAACAATATTGTGATGACGGCCATAAAAGAGAGAAAAAGATCCCAAATAGAATTCAGACGGAACTTGGCACAACAGATGATTGCCAGTTTTAGAGGGACGAGAAAAAGAAAGGCACTTTCAGTCACTGATAATTGTGGCATGGCCCACTGGCCTATCCAATTTGACAAACCTGGTCGCTGCAAGAATTGTTCAAAAGAGGGTAAGCGACATGAAGTGGCAATTGGATGCAGGCAGTGCAATATCCGACTTTGTATTAAATTTGACTGTTTTTACAAATACCATCAGGAATTATTAAATTAACTTGTGTAAAGAAAGAATTACATGAAAACAAAATCTGAAAATCAAAGTGAAAGTAGAATTGTATATACATAAACCTGTTTATATTTGTGTTAATAACATTGTAAATAAATATATATATATGATGTTAGACATTTAAAGATTAGATATTGAACAAAGAAATTACAAAATAGATTAGTGATTTTTTTTTAAACTATAAATAAAAAACGTATATAAACATCACATTTCTGAAACAACTACACAGTTGTAAATAATCTCGGGGGTTTAACCTATATATTAGCTGCAGTAGTTAACCTACAAACTATGTGTAGTAGATAAGGCCTACATCACCAGTGGTAGATAAGGAGTTAAATCACCAGAATATGATGCAGTTCTATGAAGGTATCATTGATAGGCGACAAGTAGTCTACGTAATGAACTTGTACTATATCTTCTTTGATTAAGAATCAATTGTTGTTTTATTATGTTGGTTTTATTTTTCAAACTAAAAGTTGGCTCATTTTAGTATAATTTGATAAGTAACTTTATTTTTATTTTCTAGATTTCTATTTGCATTTTTATGTTATTTTGTCACCATAATATTTTCATGAAATTTTTAGATTAGTTCATAAAAGATATTCATATGATGATCCTTAATGATAAAAAAGTAATCTTCGCAGATTTCTGTGTTCGTTACATTTTTTTCGGAAATAACTTAATCGTTTTGTTTTTGTTGAAGGAGCTGTGGTCCTTTATATTTCATATTTCTTTTTTGTCAACGTGGGGCATGTTAAGGCAAAGAGCTACTATCCATCTTAATTATGTAGTATGTTTTTATAGGAAAAAGTATAATAAAGTAGGTCACAGTGAGCTTTTCTGTGACATATAACCAATCACAAAATATTTAAGTTGTATTTATTAAGATTTAAATGAAACTTTATTTTTTCAAAATTGATACTTCTTGCTCCAAAAACCAAACAAAAATGTTAAACACTTTTAAAAGTTACAAGGAGAAACAATAAATCAAATTACTGCAAGTTCTAAAAGATGATCAAATGAAAACTAAGGAACAAGGTACTGAAAGAACACTGACTCTTAACACCTGTAAAATAATGTAATTTACTTGTGGAAGGGGCAATATTACAGGATTGTGGCAGCACAGATAGTCTGTTTTCATGTAAACTTGCATTAAAGAGTAAACTATAAAACATAGGAAGAAATTGTTTTTCGCAGTGAATTTTTAAGTTGCTTGATTTTAAAACATCACATTCCTATTTAGGACTTACACATTACATAAAGTGTAACATTAATTCTTTACTTAAATTAAAGATATATCCTCAATGTCTTTTTTTCTTTTTTGAGTTGGATCACAAACCAATCAAGTTTTTTTTCTCTAGGCACTCGGGTTTTCTTTCACCATCCAAGAATTGAATTTCTCTTTACAAGTGAGAATTAATGCAACCAACTCTCTCAGGATCACATTGTTTCCATCATTAAAATTTATTTCATTTTTATTTTTTCAGTTCATTTTTTATTTATTTATTTATTGTCATATCTATAGAATGGTTGGCACAGCAACATTGATATGATTCTAATAAAATAGGTGTTAATGTTTAATTGCTCTTTTTCCTTAAAAATTTAAATCAAATGTTTTGATCAGCCTAGCTTCTGAAATGAAGTAAGGATATAAAATGGCTAAATTTATTTAAAAAAAAAAAAACAAACTTCAACATATTTTTCTTAAAGTGGTTTTATTTGAATCATTTAAAATGAAGGGGAAGGTGGCTCAGGGGCCAAGTGGTCTTAAATGCATTCTTACGGATCATAACACCTCTCCACCTAGTTTTGATCTTGGGACAGATTTTAGTGTCATCGATTTTGTCTGTGCACTTATCAAAGGTTTTCTACAGGTACTCTTGTGTCTTCCACCATCTATGAACTGACTATTTCTGCGTAAGTGAAAGTATCTTGCATTGTATCACCATTACTTCATTCTGCCTAAAATTAATGCTTAAGATAAACTTATGGTATATGTACCTGTACTTGACTTAGGTTTTCCCCTGGAACCTGTTGGTGAAATACATGAATCTGCCAAATATTGCTGTTGTCATTTGCCTTTTACATCCTCTATAAATAAATTATGCATCAATATATCAATTATATACGGAACATGGATCTACGGATTTGATATACATGTATGTTGTTAAAAGTATCCATCTTCACTCAAACTCTAACACATTTTTCTGAATTTTACTTTAATCGAGTGTATATACCCTAGGTATTATCAGGAAGTCAATTTATACAAAATTGTAGGAACTGATAATATAATCACATGTATTTAACCATGTATTCTCAAAAAATTAAGTGTATTCTTGAAAAATTAAATGTTATTTAATTAAAATGGTGAAAATTCAGAACATTAACAACTACAAAAAGAAAAACAATAGACAATTTCCTTATCAAGAACTAGATGTCTCTTATTCACCTTTTGCTTAACTTGTGTTTAAAACTGTCTTTAACAAAACTTCTACATTTTTAAAACATCAGAAACAACAGTAAAAATGACACTAAAAAGTAAAAGTAGAAGGCTATTTTGAAATGTTAACAAGCATAAAATACCTTTTGTTAATTGTTTTTCTATCCAGAACCACTTGTGAGAAGACTGTTGAACTTTCCCCTTATGAAACTAAACTTGTCGATCTATCAGATACAGCTGAAGCACCATCTGAAAATTCAGAATATCCTTTAATACAAAATTTAATGTTTCTAATCAAGAAATATATTTACAGAAACAAGGAACAAGAGAACATAGATCTGAGAAACTTGATTGGTAAAAACTGTCAGATAAAATTCAACAAAAACATTTATAATTCAAATAATTTCAATTGAACACCAACTGAATTCCTTATATAACAGTTGATAACTTAAATCAGATATGAACCAAGTGAGTTGAACATTAAAGAATGCTACTTCATCTGTGTTCGTGTTATAAAGAATGTTAAAATTTAAAAATCACTAACAAACTCGATGAAGTCGTAATAAGTTGCTACAGCACAGAAAGATATATCAAATTCAAAACTGAACTCTTCATATTAAAAACATTTAACTAAGTCTATATATACATGTACGAGGGCCGTTCGATATGTCATGTGTATTGTCTGTGTTTAGTTAGCCATATTCTGTTTCCAATTTATCTTACTGGTTTGAAATAGTGAAACCATGTTTCGTTACCAGTAACAATGTTTGCAAATTGTCTTTGTATTAGGGAAGTATTTTTAGCAATTGCTTAGCGGTTTGTACTCATATCCATTTTCAGTCACCTTTAAAAATATGCAGGGTGCATGTGGCAGAAATCGTTTGTTCTTTCAGAATACGCTTCAAAATGAAATGCACCTGTGATAGTGTTACGACAGCAGCTTTGGTAATATCATGTATCTGCGATCACTTTTATTTCCCTATTTTTTTTATACATTTGCCTTGCCTGTCACACGTTGACCAGATTCTGCTGCATCTTTGACGGAATCTATGCCAGTCAGACATGTTTTTCTTTATCTGCAGTACATGTACAAACTCTCTCATGAGATACCTTATCAGACCAAAAACTGCCCCCAATTTAGTAAAAATCAGTTTTACTGAATGACAGAGTTTTGTGCGAACTTTTATAAAAGCTCTAATTTCTTCAATAATCCTGACCCGTTTCCCAACCATTTCACAACAGCGATTGGCTCTGTTGAAATGACTGTAATTAGAAAACTAAGTTGAAGACATGTATTTACTGTTGAAATGGTATTAAATAGAGCGATTCAAGTGTAGCATCATCAATGAAATATTGCTCTGAGTACAAAACACATTACATTTCGAACAGCCATAGGACATGTATATACAAATATATATGTATTTGTTAATCTTTTTTTATCTCAATGCCTAATGGAGTTTTGAAATACCTGTTAAAATTTAACAATAAAATTGATTGCCTTACTAAATAACTCTACAAAAAGACTCAAAGCATTCATACATAATGGTTGGTAATATGTTCATCATGAGATGTGTTATTGGCTCAACAACTGTATATGCAATTTCTACCAGAGATTTATATTACTAAGTCAGTATAAGAGTAGAAGTTAAGCTACTGGTATATCATACCCGTAATTTCTAAAACAACTCAAAATATTTAGTAATTTACCTTCTAAGCTGTTAAGAAACGTTCCCATAACTCTTACTTCATTGACACCAGGAGGGCATTGATAATTGTCTCTGTTCTCTTTTTCAGAATGTTCCAGATGCTCAAAAAATTTTCTACGATCTTTATCAGACATATCTAAACTTGAATACACAGTAGATGCTCTGTGTCTGTTTTTTGTGGCATTGACTTAAACCCCTGCTGCTTCACAAACAGAATCTACTGCAAGCCAACCAGAACAGTGATACGTTGAACTTTTCGTGGCAAATACAAATTTATTGCTGACTGCAATGCTAAATGCTAATCTGTTAGAAATTAATACTCCAATTGCTTCCAACATCAGTAGGAATCAGTAGTGGAACAGACTTTGTTCCTTTTCCTGTCAAATAAGCTAGTTTAAATTGACCTAACAAATAACGTTCTCCTTCATCCTCTGTTTCCTCTATGCTGTCTAGTGGTGTCCAGGTTCCATTTTCTGCATAATGCCAATCCTCAAGAAGCCTAGATCCTTCCTCTACCCTGCGTGCATTATAGAGGGTTAAACGTGCAACAACTAATGAACGCAACTAAGAGTATCTGGAAATCTTCTTTTATTGGCAAATTGTTGGAAGTTTTGTCTTTTTAAGTGAATTTTTCTCTGTATGATATTTAGCTTTACCAATGAGTTCAGGTAGCTTTGAGTTGTATGCCTGTCTAAATTTATCCAACTCCTTCATCTGCTTCTTCAACTTTTATTCTGAGAATTTTAGCACTCTTCTGAAAAATGCTATTTAGGTTTACTTTTAAACCATGTTTTCCCCATCTTCTGACATGCACAATTTGTTTAATGCTTCTTCAAGCATTGTCAGATGTTCCCTTTGGTATATACCTTCAAATGTTACACTGACATCAGAAACAGACTGAAAGCATATGAAAAGTCTACTTAACTCTCTCATTTCCATCATCACCTCTCTCTTTACTTCATTTATTTTGCTGGAAACAGCTTTTCTTGCTAGAAAGTGTTTATAACCAATGACTTGTATGATTTTGCTTCCTCTAATAAAACTTCCAACTTCTCCATCACGAAACTTGTTTAGAATGTTTACTACAAATTCTGCATCTTTGTGTACTTCAAAAGTTTTCAGAGACCTTGTTTTTATTGGTTCAGATTCTACAATAGAAGTCTTTTTGTGCTTATAGAATGTTCTATTAGAAAATTTTTTTTTGCATTTCAAACACATTCTCAGATTATCTATTGTTTTTTGGTTTTCTTTCCCTCATTAGCTTGCATTCATCATCATCCAGATGTAACATGTTGTAACGGCGCTTTTCTTCAAACCAGTTCATTTGTTCTGGAAAAGGTCTTTTCGAAATAGACGCAACTTCCTCATGTGTCTTTTTATGTGTCTCTTCAGCTTTCCACCTTCAATGATTTTCTCACAAAATATGCACATTCGACCTGGTCTCTGAAAGGATAATTGAGTTCAACATCATGACATCACGTTTGACAACACTTAAAGATGACAAATTAATATAAACAATATAACGAATATAGACTTAACAAAGTATGTAAGGCCCAGAGGTGCATTTGCTACTATACATACATTCAAATAAATAATTTTGCACAAATATTTGCAAGACAGAAGTTAACAAGGGCCCCATTAGACCTGATACGCTCACCTGATAAATAGCTAGTTGATAAATTTCAAGAAAACATTAATACTGTAAACCCAGTGCTTTGCATCTATGACCTTTCTTTGAATCAATGCCCTTAATCTGTATATTAAAATGATTGTGACGTTAATACTTACAATATTCTAATATACATGCCTATACAAAAAGTTCATAGTTGTCGAGATAATGAACCATTAAAGTATTGTTTTGCATCTATGAACCTGACCTTTGAACCCATGACCTTTGTCTACACATCAAAATGATTGTTTAATAAATACCTAAAACATTCTGATATACATGCCTATACAAAAAGTTTAAAGTTTTCTGGATAATTTATCATTTGGGTATTCTTTCACATCTTTGACCTAAACCTTTGAACCTATGACCTTATCTCTACAAAATAAGTGACCGTTGCATCAATACCTACATCATTCTAATATACATCCCTATACAAAAAATTATAGTTTTCAAGATAATTTACCATTTCAGTATGTGACCTTGACCTTTGAAGCCATGACCTTAATCCATACATCCAAATGATTGTGACATTAATGCCTACAATGCTTACAATAGCCTCTGCCTTTTGAGACAATTAACCATTTTGGTATTGTTTTGCATCTGTGACTGGGACCTTTGAACCAATGACCTTTTTCTTTACATCAAAATGATTTTGTAACAATGCCTACAACATTCTTATACACATGCTTTACAAAAAGTTAAGTTAGATAATTTGTCATTTCGGTATTCTTTCCAGTCTGTGACTTTGACCTTTGAACCCATGACCTTAATCATATATCAAAGCGATCGTTTTATCAATTCTAACATCATTCTAATATACATGCTCAGACAAAAATGAATAGTTTTCTAGAAAATTCTCATTTGGGTATTCTTTCCTATCTTTAACCTTGACCTTTGAACCCATGACCTTAATCTTTATATCAAAATGATTGTGACATTGATACCTACAATATTCTAATGTACAATCCTCTACAAAACGTTTATACAGTCAAACTTCGATTATTCGAAGTTCAAGGGTCTTTAAAATAACTTCGAATAATCGGGGGGGGGGGTGAGGTGGGGTTCGAATAAGCGAAAACGGGGTGACGTCACCAAGAACTAAGAATAACACCAAGTTATGCCGTAGCCATGTACACTGAGTTGAGAAATGGTGTTTAACGTCCCAGTCAAGAATATTTCACTTATACCGAGACGTCGCCAGCTATTGGCGAAAGTGCAGAAATTTTGCCTGTGCGTTGCGCTGATGGCATTATACAGCAGGGTTCTTTATCGTGCCATGTCTGCCATGACACGGGGTCTCGTTTATTTTAAGTTCCCATCCGAAAGAAACGTGACTTTCATTTCGTAATGCCCCATGTACACTGTTTATCAGTGTAAATACCGTATGACCAAGGCGTTTTGACGATTATAATTTTATTATATCTAAGAAAAAGATAAGAAAAACGACTGAAATGTTATACATCATTTGTCATTTATTCAAATAAAAAAATGCGGATAGCCTTGTGGGTAAATAAAGTTGAACATTTCAAAGTACTAATACATTTTAAAAATCATCATGATGGACATGTTGCGGGGATGGTTAATCAAAATTGTATTGTGCGTTCATCCGTTTAGTCACCTTTGTCGGCAAGATTTTGAAGAAGAGCTTCGGTTGGCTAATTCAATAACTTTCTTTATATTTAGAGCTTTGGTGTTATTGTGAGCAGAATTTGTCAGCTTTTAATGTGATACAGGCAAGAAATACATCTAACCGGGGCATGAAAACTCCTATACTACCTTTCTCAAAATGATTCCTATCTGGGTGCCATAAATGAAATGCTGACCTTAAGTAAAATCTAATTAATTCTTGTGTTTTACCATGTTAAGACAAAGATGCATTATGGCAACTCTCTTAGTTACTAATGTACCTGATTTAAAATGCAAATACTTACTTCTTTGATTAGTTTCTTTGTATTATTTCTTTCTGTTGAGAGAACCATCTGGTGATGTCATGTAATAAATCAGAAAAACATAAAAATATGATCTTGACTACATTTTGAAGAGAAATGCTAAAATCAATAAAACTGACAATATCATAACATTATTGCTACATGAAGTCAAAATGTAGCAATTAAAAGCTTGTTACCTATAGTAATGACCCTGTCCTGTAACCTTGGTTTCATAATGAAATATTTTACTTAGACAATATGTTCACACTCTTTGGAGTGATTAATAAAAAATATGCTTTCAGAGGGGGAAATAAACACAGATAAATATAGGCCTTGCTTCTGTACCTATCAAGTTTCAACAATATCTGTCAAGTATCAAGAAAGAAAACTGTTAAGTAAAAATGTTTTGAAATTGGCATTAAACTCTAATAATGTAGCTCCGGTTGCCATTTGAAAACATTAATTGCAAAAAAGCACCATAGGTCCTACTTCTTTTTATTCTTACGAAGTATCCAAAAAACGGACAAGCAAATCTGAGAAATACTTCAGACAAGGGTTGAAGTGGAAGAAGCACAAGGAAAAATAAGACATGTTGCAAGGAAATGTCTTTAAACACATCTAAAATTATGGCTATTTACCCTAGACCAAAATATTGGCCACCAAACGGGTGGTGTGCGCAATTCTGGTACCACCATAATACAAACTGGGAGTTTTTGCGACGTGAAATAATTTAAAACTGGCGAAATCAAACCAAAAGGAGGAAACACATAAGGATTAGTTTCATCCTGTAAATCCTGGGGAAAAGAGATTAACCCCATTGGGCAAAGGAGAAGGAAAAGGCGTGAAATGTTTTAGTTTTTTGCCATCAATCCCCAACATAACATTAGAATCAAGAGCCATAAGGTCAACTGTATGGGGGCCATACTTACTCTGTATTAAATTCCACTTGTCCTCAGATAACTGACACTCCTGTAATGACAAAGAATGTGATATCTTATCTGCTGGATTGTCCTTAGTAGCAATATACTGGACTTTCAGATCAATATTACACTTCTGAGACAACTCAAAAAAAAACTTCTTAAGAACATTTAAATCAGAATTCTTACTTACCTGATTATTCTATGCATCTACTAAAGCCTCGTTATCTACAAAAGCATCAACCCTGTAGTTTTTCAAATCGTCGAATAATAATTGAATAGTGTTAATAATTGCGACTGCCTCCTTTAAATGAATAGGCCTAGCATCATTACTATCAAAAACATCACCAAAACAGAGCCTGGATTTATCCATTACTAATACTCCCCATTTATATCCAGATGCATCCGTAGCTAAATTTATTTGCAAATGTTTCTCACCACGCCAGGGATTTAACCTACGCCTTGTGTATGAAAAATATTTTTTATAAATTTAATTCATAATATTACTTTTCTAAAATGCTGGAATTTTAATCTTGACTGGCATTAAACTAAAGAAAGATATCTGGTGCTATAATTAGACACCATTCAATCTTTAGGTCAAAACATTTTATACTCGCAGCAACAGCTAGGATTTTACAGGACTTTTGAGAATATTTCACATTAACCCAGATGTAAATGATGACGAGCTGACAGTATCATGTTGGTCATCCATAATATTGTAACAAACATAATTTTTTTTCAACCCCTACTCCCCCTTCTATCTCCACCCATGCTATAGTTTTCACTGTTACAAATATGATTTCATTCTACGATGGTTCAAATTTTCTTTAACTAACGACATTTAATACAGTATTTTAAAAAAGAATGACCCAAAAGTTTTGTGACCTATGTTCTATTATCATTGATACATTAACAACTATCAAAGATAATGCTATCGTTGAAATTTGGACTTGCCAGTGCCAAAAAAATCGGAATTGTAGCTGAAAATACGTACTTGACAGTAACAAAATAAATGACAAGTTTGTGACAACAAATGAATTAGTGAAATAAGTAAAATGACTCGATAGATTAAGCACAAACTGAAACCGCTAGATTATTAAAGTCTCAGCTCTGCAGATGTATAATTTGAATTATCTCTTTACAAAGTCTGTTTTAGAATTTAGGTCAGGACTAATTACAATTCTACAATTCTAGTTACTACCCTGACTGGTCTGGTCTTGAAAAAAAACCTAAACTCTGAATTTGCAAAAAAAAAAAAAAAAGAATGACTGTAAATTCCATATAAGCCGAGATTATCTTTAGCAAGTTAAGCTGATAAATACTTACCATCTTTTTTTCCGTAGCTTGATGTAAAGTTGGTCATTTTTTAGTTTTTACCTAAAATAATTAAAAACAAACCGCTTTTAAAACTGCAATCATCTACATTGGAATCTGGAAAAATTTTCACGATCGTCGGCGCAAAGGACAAATCCGGTAGCCATCTTTCATAGATAAATGAAATTAAACAAAATATTAAATAAATAATTCAATAACCATAAATAGATAAATGAAATTAAACAAAATATTAAATAATGACAACTGCTCTGTTAGTGATTCTTGATAGATTTTCAGGTTTAATTGATGAATTGATAATTGATCATGAGCAGATGCATTTTCTAATGTGATTTATGTATTGTTAAAAACATGGGATGATTATTAAAGTCCTTTAAAAGTAATTAAACCATTGCACATATATCTGTGAATTTTTATTTTTTCAGATACCGTCAATGTGGTTTACAGGAAGTTATGTCATGTGATGAACCCATTTGTGATACACCAAACACTTGTGACAAAGATTCCCAGACATCCTTAACTGAAGTGTGTGATGAAGGAATTCAAGTTATTCGTCCTGAAATAACAATTGAAGACATGAAAGACTCGGACAGTCAGGTCCAGTTTTACACTGGGTTACCAAATTTGTGCTTTGTTTGAAAGTTTTGTAAAGCATGGAGCAGACAAACTTTCAGTGGATGGGGAAAACTTGAAAGTCATTTCCAAACGAAATAAAGATTGCTTGATGAATTTTTTATGGTACTAATGAGACCTAGGCTAGGTAAGAGATCTAGAATACATGTTTAAGATATCTTCAGGTAGAATCTCTTTGATATTTGATGCATGGATTAACTTGAAGTCAAAATGTTTAAATGAAATTGTGTTTTTACCTTCTTTAGAAATTTTAAAAAACAAAGTTCCAAAATGTTTTGAGAAGTTTGCTGATACAAGGATTATTCTGGATTGTACTGAAGTATTTGTGCAGACACCATCATCTTTGGGCAATATGTCATTTACTTATTCCAGTTACAAGTCCCTTAACACATATAAAGCACTTGTTGGTATAAACATGACAGGGGTGAGTGAGTGAGTGAGTTTTTGTTAAAAGCCGCATCAGCGTTATTGCAGCTATTTGCGGCTAGAGAATGTTAAAAATATAAGAATCTATAAAATAAAATTTATGTAAACTAATTAAAATAGATTCTAAAGCAATTACTAAACCGATAAAAACCAGTAATATCACAGATAAGAAATCATAAAAGACTGGATAATAAATGATAAAAATTACATTTTAATGAACAAGTGTATTTTAAAATTTGATGCCACACGATAGTATTGTTGTTTCTGCTTATTTTTATTTCAAATTTCTTTACTATTTTAAGAAAAAATGTACGCAACAAATGATGAATTTTGTCCCGTTGCATCACTCAAATTGTTTTTAAGCAAATGTGATCCAACTTCCAACTCCCTTTTTAATGGTTGTCTGTCTCCCGTTTCACACAGTGATAACACTTGGTATAATACAAAGCCTGTGAAAGCTTATCAGTTTTCCCGGTTTATGCCTGAAATTGTAAACATGCCAGTTGTACTAAGTATTACACTGCTCACTGTCTCCGGGCAACAACCATACAAGCAATGAACGATGCCGGTATGGAGCTCAGGCACATTATGTTTATGAGCAGTCATCGAAACGAGAGCTCTGTGAGAAGCTATAACCGTCACTGTTCCACTCGGCAAAAGCGTGATATCAGCCATACACTGTCGTCTGTTGTAAATGCTAGCTCTGTTCCATACACTGAATCGCATCTTGTTCCCACGGTCCCGCATAGCCATCCAAATAAATCATCGTACGTTGTTCCCACGGTCCCGCGTAGGCATCCACCTGCGCTCCCTCAGTCGTTTCAACAGTCTAATATACTTTCACAGGTAATCCAATTGGTAAATTCCACATCTAGTAACAGTGCCATGTCATCTGGATTTATTTTCAATTCGTCTTTTCATAACTGCACATTTCATTTTACCAGTAATAAGTAATCGATAACCAGTATATATGTGTACATCAAACGTAACACAGACGTAGACTGACGTATACTGAATGTTGAGCAGCTGCTGATCACTCGTCATCTTAACGATTGGCTATTTATAAAACTGTAACAATCAGGTCATTTTTATTCGACTCATGGCGAATATAAAATTGATTTAAATGTTTCGGTTTTTATTTTCTTTTTTAAAAAAAAAAAAAATATTGTGTATAGGATGCCTTAATTAAATTATAAGGAATAACTGTGATAATTTTTTTTATTGGTGTATAAAAGAAAAAACGATTTGCACACTTTTTAATAATGCACTACGCGCATTATCCAGTGTGCAAATCGTTTTTTCTTTTATACACCAATAAAAAAAAATTAGCAGAGTTATTCCTTAAGTAAATTATTTACAAATATATTAAAACTATCATAGCAGTAAAGTCTTCTTAAATGAGAGGACGTGCAATTAATATTAGATGTTGTTACCATGGGTTGTAAGATATTTTTTATAAATTAATTTCAACTTTCCATCATCAACTAAAATTGTATTACTGACTGGTATGTGATTTTTTAAGGATGACATTCAGTTAACTTCAGAGTCTTCAGACAGTGAAAATGAAGATGATAGCTTGGTAAGATAATTTTTTTTATTTTCAATTTTTATTCAAGGGCAGGGGTCATTCCGAGTCTTGCTATTTTCAATTTGTAGTAGTGACTCATTGATTTTGGCCATGTGAAATGCAAAAAACATTTCACATTTTTTCTGAATAAATTTTAGTTCAAAATGCTGATTGTGAATCTAAGTTTATACATGTAAATTAAAGATTCCATTAAATTGTTTAATTATAAGACTTGAGCAATTTTCCAATGTCATTAAATTTTCATTTGTGTTTTTAGAATTACTTTGATGGTAATTATTTTTAATTCATTCATAAATACCACATAATGTTTGTGTTGGCCAACTGAATTTCCTTGTAAAGTAAAACATTTTAGCTTTTAAAAATGCTGTTGGGAATGCCTAGCATTCAGAGTCCTAGCTACTTGTATTTAAGATATGGGTCAAAATTAATACATGTTCACATACATGTATGTTGTTTAACACAAGTGTTATGGAATACAAATATCAATTGGTTGAGATGTGAATGAACACTTATATTATGCTATTGTTTGTTGGTCTTTAGAATATTGAAACCATAATGATATTTTATTTAAAAGTGTATTAAAGAAAAGTGCAGCAGCATTTATTGCAAGTGGAAATTTTCAAAATGTGATTCTAATTTTGTTCTTTCAAATCCAACATTATAGTTCATTATGGTTACATTATTATATTCATTATATACTTTAGGGAAGCCTGTTCAGCATAATCATATGTACATGTGTAATTTGCACTACCTGTATACATGCTTTTCTGCCTCACAATTTATTATATACACGTTAGCTTTTACTATTGCTCCTCCTTGTTATACACAATGTAGAATATCAAGAAGGCGGGATTACTTTAAGTTGTTATATCATTTTAAAATCTTTTCAGTAAATCAACTTAGTTTATAACAGACTTGTAGTTAAAATACAAACCCATGTATCTTATGCATTTACTACAATCAAATTATTTTTTGAAAAAAGTACCAATGTTTAATAATCATGGTGTAGTGAGTAATGAAGGCAACCTAATTTTTTAAATTCTATATCTATTTGTGAACTGTATGAACATTTTAAAAAATACAGGGTTTTATCAATGAAGTTGTAACATTTTATGTTTTTATTTGGTTAATACTGCTATACGGTAATAATACGGTTTAATAG
Organism: Tegillarca granosa; assembly: GCA_029721355.1. Taxonomy (NCBI): domain Eukaryota; kingdom Metazoa; phylum Mollusca; class Bivalvia; order Arcoida; family Arcidae; genus Tegillarca; species Tegillarca granosa. The sequence continues at coordinate 256,323 of JARBDR010000708.1, read as the reverse complement.
ATTCAAAATATATATTAAACCGATTTATTTGAGTGATTTTACTAGCGTAGTATTAGTAAAGGGAAGTAACTGTTGCTTGTAGCTGTATGTATATAATGTAATGGACATGCGCACTGTCTTTATTCTGAGATTGCGTTTTCAAAGTTTAACACAGTGTAAACGAATTTGTCTGTAAATAGATTGTTTGTATATAAATCAAATAGTTTATTTGATGATCAAATATTTGATTATATTATTGTGGGTCGGACATTTTTAACTTAAAAGCTTATTTACCTGTGATTACCTGTTAAATTGTGTATAAAGTTACAATCATGCCACCAAAAAGAAAGCCTTCAAAGAAAGCAGATGGAATACCAAAGAAAAAACAGAAGACAAATGCAACTGAACCACGGGACGCTGGAGTGATTCGACGGGGTAATGGTAATAACAATATTTCGTTAGAAAATATTTGGGGGGTTGATAACACCACTTCTTGTATTGATGATTTTGTTGATCAGCGTCCTTCTCCAGGACAAGTCGGTGCTATTTTACAAGCACCACGTGCTAGTACCTCAGCAATGCCTGACGTTGTTTGGTGTGCAGATGATGATATTACTGCACATATCCCGAATCAGTTGCGAGAAAAAATTTGGGGGCACCAGTATGTAAATTTAGCATTGCTGTTGAAGGGCAGTGCTGAACTTACAGATTTTTATACTGCCAGTAATCTTGTACTGAATGAGTCTGGCTGTTTAGAATCCAGGCCAAAGGTAATAAAGGACAAGATACCTTCCATTGAAAAATGGACAGATGCATTTCTGTTATTCACAAACATATACCTCCGGCGGTACCCCGAAAGAGCGATCGAATTAACACAATATATGAGCGTCATTGGTTGGCGTGCCTATGACGAGCAATTTCGCTTGCGTCAGGCAATTCAATATCAATCTTGGTCGACATTAAATTACCCACTCTAGCTCCGTTTGCTTTCTGTGCCAAGAAATTCGGATAAAGTGGGGTTAGGCGGTAATGTAAATAAGAATAAAGGGGTTTGTTTTAGTTTTAATAAGGGTAATTGCAATTGGCCCAACTGTCACTTCATGCATATTTGCATGCTCTGCAGAAGAAATCACAGAAAAAGTGCATGCCCCCAGTCCTTTCGTTTTCAAGAAACAGGTGCCTCTGCTAAACAAGCCAGACTTCAGTCTAGCCAAAACACCTATCAACAAAAATAGGCTGGAATTAGAATTGAATGACTATCCCGATAAAAACACTGCAAATCATTTATTACAAGGTTTTAAATTTGGGTTTAAACTTCAATATACCGGTCCACGGGACAGGTATTACCACTCTCACAATTTAAAGTCGGTCAATGATAATTTAGAGGTGACCTGGCAAAAACTCGTTAAAGAAATAAGAATGGGACGTGTTTGTTTCAGGGCCTTACAGTACACCCCCCCCATTGAAAACCTACGTTTTTCTCCATTAGGATTAGTTCCAAAGAAAACTCCCGGGGAATGGCGATTAATACATCATTTGACTTATCCGGAGGGAGAGTCAGTAAACGACTTTATTGACTCCCAATTGTGTTCAGTAATGTATACAAAATTTGATGAGGCTATGAAGATAGTCCAAATGTCTGTTCAAGGTTCTTTTTTGTGTAAAGCTGACATTCAGTCAGCGTTTCGCTTACTGCCTGTGTGGCCAGGAGATTTTCAATTATTAGGTTTTAAATTCAATGATTTATGGTTTTATGACCGTTCATTGGCGATGGGTTGTCGTAATTCATGCAAGCTATTTGAAACATTTTCAACATTTCTGGAAGGAATTACGGCTAAGCGTATGACTGATGGTTATATTATACATTATCTAGATGATTTCTTGTTTTGTCACGCGAAGGATAGCCGTAACATTTGTCATGGCCTTGACACATTTCTAGAAGTATGCCGGTATTTAGGTGTACCAATAGCGCATGATAAGACAGAGGGTCCTTCTCAAGTAATAAATTTTTTAGGGTTGCAGATTGATACAAATAAAATGGAAGTCAGAATGCCAATTAGTAAGGTTGAGGAGTTAGTTTCTAAGATTTCCAAGATGCTGTTAAAAAAAAAAAACGAATTTGAAATCTATGCAGTCTTTAATCGGGAGTTTAAATTTTGCTTGTAAAGTTGTGTCACCTGGTAGGACATTTTGTAGGAGGCTTATAAATTCTACTATTGGTCTGAGTAAACCTTTTCATCATATAACACTTTCGTCTGAATTAAAGGAGGATTTGAGAATGTGGTTGTCATTCTTTCGATCCTTTAATGGTGTTTCGGTTTTTCAAAACAGGTTGTGGGTGTCTAATGCTGATATACAACTTTTTACTGACAGTTCCGCTAAATTCGGTAATGGTTTTGGGGCCGTTTTTAATGGTGCCTGGGCCTTTGGGGTTTGGCCCAAATTCTGTTTTGAGAAAGGTTTTACTAAAGACATCACTGTTTTAGAATTTTTTCCTATCGTAGTGTCGGTTTATATTTGGGGTGAAAGTTTGCGGAATAAGAAGATACTATTTCGATCAGACAATCAATCAGTAGTTGCAATTATTAATTCTCTTACTTCAAAATCAACTCTGGTATTAACACTGTTACGTACATTTGTACTGCGTTGTTTGCAGTTAAATATTACATTCAAAGCACAGCATATCAGGGGTTGTTACAACGTCTTATGCGACAGTTTATCACGTTTACAGATGGACAAATTTCGCAAGCTTTCTCCTTATGCGGAAACGCACCCAACACCTGTGCCGGACTGGTTATGGATGGTCTTCAGTCGGAGCTCAGACGGTTAATACAGTGTAGTCTATCTATAAATACCAAGCTAACTTACCAGACAGCCTTGCAGCAGTTCACAAACTTCAGGAAATTTCTTAAGTTACCCGATTTGTGGCCAGTCCCGATAGATCATTTGTTGTTATTCATTTCTTATCAGTCACAAAAAGGCTTATCGCCGTCCACAGTCAGTTCATACATGGCAGCCATTTCTCATGTTCACAAGGTTTATCACTGGACTAATCCATCTCAATTTTTGGTACAAAAGGCTGTAACTGGACTCAGGCGTATACGGCAGGTATGCGATTCTAGAGCTCCTGTTACTGAGGACATGTTACATAATATTTACCATATCTTAGAGACTGTTTGTTGGTCGGAGTACGAGTGATGGTTATTCAGGTCGGCTTATTGTTTAGCATTTTATGGTCTTCTTAGGGTCAGCGAATTAGTGTACACCACAGCCGACATGGCACATAGACCTCTATTCTATCGCGATATAAAGGTTACTACATCAGGGAGTAAAGTTGGACTTTTAGTCAAGATTCGTTTTTCAAAAACAGACCAGCAAGGGCGTTCTATCACACTCAGAATCCCTGTTATAACCGGAAAGTCAGTTTGCCCAGTGTTTAGTATTAAGAAATTTTTGTCAGTTCGAAACCGGTCTGATGGTATATTGTTTATACATGAAGATGGCAGCCCGTTAACACGTTATCAGTTCAATGCTGTACTCAGGAAATCAATTATTAAGCTTGGCCTTCCCGTATCAGTCTTTAGTTCTCATTCTTTTAGGATAGGGGCAGCAACTACGTATGCTTTAAAGGGGTTACATCCATCCATAATTCAGAGCTTAGGGCGATGGAGGTCCGATGCATTTTCGAAATATATTCGCCTCGATAAACTGCATGTTTTTACTTAGCATAACTATTTAGTTTCAGTTTTTTGTAGATGTTTGGATATTGGGCTCATCTATTATATATTGGGCATGCAGAATGGCAAATAGACTCTTATCGAGACATCTACGTCTGGAACATTTAGGCGTTCATATTTCTTGGTTTGGTAAGAGGGGCATGATATGGGAAGATGTTTTATTGACTGTCAGTCATAAGCTGACATATTTGCCTCCACCAAAGGTATTAATTTTACATGTTGGCGCTAATAACATACCTTCCACTAACACTGGGATTCTTTGCAATCGGATAAAGCAGGATATCCACCAGCTCGCAATCTGGATGCCAGATTGCTTTGTCATTTGGTCAGATCTTATATGTCGCCTAAATTGGCGACGGGAAATCAGTATTCAAACCCTTGAGAGGAAGCGTAAACGAATTAATAGAATGGGGCGCGGAGTTTCAACTAATGCAGGGGGGTCATTTATTAAACACCCTGATATAACTTTTGATTGCCCGGGTTTATTTCGTCCCGATCAAGTTCATCTGTCAGACATTGGTAATGCAATTTTTCTCAATGATTTGCAATATTGTCTAGAGTCATTCTTCACGTCTTCCGGTTGTTGTGGGTAAGACAGAGCTGTATAGACATCTCTGTGTGGCAGTACATGGCGGACAGGCATTTCTATTAGAATTTAATTAATTAAAATAGTATTATAATATTCAGTCAATTACTTTGTCAAAGCCCTGCTAAGGTTGGATCCTAGAGGGCGGAATCTCGCCATGGACGTATCCTGGGAGGTTCAGGGGCAAAACGTTAGGTGGGTTTAAACCGTGGTAGGTTTTAATTTATTTACGTTGACATGCACATTTTTGTGACACACTCTGCTATGGGGTATGGAACCTAGGGAGTGGTTTGGTGGCTGGTCGTGTCCGGTACCCGGGTGTGGTAGAAACGCCAGTTGGTTTGGGCTCACAACATGCATGTCAACTGCTCATTACGTTTTTATTTTGTTATTGTCGGCCTGTCCGCTATGATCTGTCATTAGTGGCCATATTTAATGCCAAAACAAGTTTTTGTTATTATTTAACAAATCTTCTAAAAATAAGATATATTAATTGCCATTCTGTCAATGTTGTGGTAAAGTAAACGAGTGTTTAGTATATACATGTATTCATATTATACTTCAATTAAATAATTAAAAGTGGTAATTTAATTGGAAGCCCTCAGGTGTTACTGTTTATATTAAGATTCATATAATTTCTTTCAGATTCATTAACTTAAATTGAAAACCATTATCAAACAGGTGGCACAGGACTTAAGCTACCATTTTTATCACTGTACCATGCACTTCAATGATTTTTTTCCTGCAACTGCTTTCACACATATTTTGAGCATATAGTTGTGTAAATGTTTGTTGCATCGAGGTAGGGGGAATTATGTATGCATTTGGTTTTTTATGGTTATGGATTATACACCTCAATTAACCTTGTCCAACACTGCTTCTATGAAACAGCAACTGATTTATTTTGTTAAAACATGCATGTAGCATATTGGAATGTAAGGGCATATCGGATATCCATATAAAAATGAAAAGAATATTTTAATGTTTTCAAAAGATTTTTTTTATTTGTGTATAATTTTGCAAATTACTTCAAAATACAACGTGAACAGGATACAATGTTCTATGTCAGGTTGTGTTGATTGAAAAACTCCTTTAAACATATCTTAGTTCAAAATCAAATTTTAAATACTAAATACCTGTATATCTAGTACAGTGATCTAAAGTATATACATTTCGGGGAAAAAATAGATTGTTACTTCATAGGAATTTTGTTTTATTCATTTTTGAATTATATCGGCCAAAAATTACTTATGAGAAAAAGGCATTGATGGCCAAACAGTCAAATTTAACGTTTGTGCAAGCGGAATTTGGAACATTCCTAGAAGAAAATAAAAGGTTAATCTATGGTAATGTTCTTTAGGTAGTTTTCATTTGACAGTACATTCCAACATCAACTGCTGGGCATTTCGGTTAAGTAATATCATGACCTAGCATTAAATGTATCTTTAGAATGTATTTCAGATTGTGTCCATTCCATATTTTATGTTTTGCCATAAGTTTTTGTAAAGGTGTAAGCCTAGCTAAATTATGATAATGTTTTATTGATTTTGTGAAGAAATATTTTATTAGAACTATGTTATGGTTTTGTTTCACAAGAATTTTAACTGTAAAATATGTTACATTCTTTTAAAAAAATGCTCCAAAATAATATACTTGTAGCTATTTTGACTACTAGAAATGGGAAAATACCCATGGCATATTTCATTTATTTTTGTAGAAATAACATTGTCAAGATTTTTGTTCATTACATTAAAAAGAAAACAAAAGCAAAAAGAACAATACATTTTGAAGAATTGACAGATAGCAACACCAGTGAAGAGGTTAGTAGTTTTTATCTTGTTTTTATTAAGTGCAATTCTGCACTGAAATTATATCCATTAAAATTTGACATTTTTGTTATTTTCCCACCCAATGATACAATACTTGAAGTTTGCTTGTAAAAGAGTTTTGTTGTGCTATTGCAGTATTGCAACCATCTTAAGTTTACTAATCTAAAGCATTAAAGGAATAATCTGTAGACAAGTCCATTTTCCAAAGTCTTGATCAGTAAACTTATAATAAGCTGGTTGCATTGACCAATCAGCATCTACTTGTGCATATGTATGCATATGTGTAGCTGTAACATACATATAGAGATGGTAAACTATTCCAATTATGGTTATTTAAAACATTTGGTTTTTAATCCAATCCCGATAAACGTATGTCTGACAGTAATTTAGTAGCTTAAATATTTTTTTTCTTGATTTGATTTTTAAGGATACTGATGGTGATCATCATGAATCAGAAATACATGTAATAGATCAGGCTCATGATGATCATGAACTAGAAATAATACATCAGGCTCAGGATACACATGTAGCGGCTGCTGTGTGTTCCGAACAGTGCCCAAATAGAAAAAGGGTCGAACAATTGGAGAGAGAAAATAGAGCCCTGAAAATGTTGGCAAGAGGTAATGTCCAATTTAAATTTGCCTCAACTGCCGTATTTACATGTAATTTCAAAATGTTTTTTGCTACATTATTGATTGTTATTTATTCTGTTTCGTACAGCTAAATCAATTTGTTGTTTACATCAAGTCATTTGTTGTTAATGTGTATATTGGTTTATTGTAGTAAACATGCATTTATTGATTTACAAACATGCACACACTTTTTTAAAAAAGACCAGACTTGCTCTTCCATTCTCTCAATGTCAGATTATATGGTAGAAAATTATTAATTACAATGTTAATATTCAGTAATATTATACAGTTCGTATAAAATTTTACCACTCGTGTGGCAAAATAGAAACAGACTCTTGAAATTACAGTATTTGTAATATTAAGTCATAACTTTTTTCGGCTAAAGTGAGCATGCTATTCTAATTGAAGTTTGTTGTCGTTGTTTAGGGAGTGTACTTTTACATTTTTAGCTCACTGGAGGTGAAAGCTGAGATGAGCTATTGCACTGGTTCACCGTCTTTCATGCATTAACTTTTTACATTATCATCTTCTTTAAAACTACCAGGCAAAATTTAATGAAACTTGGTGATTATAAATCCGGGGTGAAGGGCTTGCACAAATCAAGGAGTTACATCCCCTTAGGTCCCAAGTTTAAATCTTTAAAAATCATTTTCTCTGAATGTACATATATATAGCTTATAGTTAGAGAGAGTGAGTGTGTGGGTGTGTTTGTGTTTGATTATATATACTGTTTACCAAATATTTTGAAGTACATTGATTCTAAAGCATTCAAAACATTAATAATTTTAAAAAAAGCTTATACGTGTAGTTTTAATCTAATTAATAGGTCTTGTTAAATGATATTTTCAGCTGATTGTTTAAACACACTGGGTAATCAAGTTACCGCAGGTTTGCTCTCTCCAGATGTAGCAAAAGCTAATAAAGTATGTTACACTTAATGTATTAAACAGTTGGTATAAGTTCAGTTGGTTAAGCTATTGTTAAAGTCTTATATTCTTAGATATTGCAGAACAAGTTAAATGAACTGATTTATATAATTGGTGTTAATAAAGTGTTCATGTCAGTAATTATCTGCACATCTGTATATTGTGCTAGGTAAGAGTGTAAAATCTATATTATCACAAAAACAACATAGTTAAAAAATTATATGATGTTTGTTGTTAAATATATTCTACAATATATTTTCATATTGCACTATACCAGGTTTCATCTACAAATAAATACAATTTAATATCTGAACATTATTACTTAATCTTGAAGTTAAGTTTAATGTAATCTGTTGCTATTTTTTTGCCAGTATGACTGGTTAATGAACTAAAAAAAAAGTATAGTCCCGCTTTGTGACAAATATTGTCACCATGTATAATAGGATGATATTTACAATGTGTGTTAACATGCATTGTTCCTGTTGATAAATACAGAAAACTAACAGTTTTGACAACACTATACAACTAAATTGCACATTTAGTATTTTTTATACAGTGATACTTTATATCTTTATATCACAATCATAATATATCTATTTTAAATGGTAGAAGTAAACCCCAACAGTAACATTGATGTTACGCATGCACAAATGCATAATGTTATGTGTGGGGCCAAATCATGGACACAGATGGCCACACGCCTTCTGCGTTGTTTTACAACAAGGAAGAGCTGATCACATTGGGATCATTTACTGCAATTGATTCAGATATTCGTACTGCCATAGAAAGTAAGTTATGAATATATAATACAAATGCCAGTGAAATTTTGATGTGCCAGATGTGCACATTTCGGAAATTCATACGTGTATTTTTACCTATGATGCTATATTAACTGCCATAGAAAGTAAGTTATGAATCATACGTGTATTTTTACCTATGATGCTATATTGAATATTCTGTTTGACAAGATGACCACCAGTATGAGGTCGAATTATTATTTGTTGTCCAGTTTTTAACTTCTCATCTGTTTGTAGGTTAAATTCAATTTTTATTAGTAATTTTTAACTACCTAGCACATAGCTTTGCAGGCAATATCTTGTTTATTATAAACCAAAAACAAAAACAAGAAATTTATAAAAACATGTTTGATAATTTACATTAAATTTAATTTTCAGCATATGCAGTCGGTTGAAAATCTAGATTTAAAAACGGTGAAGTTAGACAAAATAAGGAAAGCCATGTCTAACCATGTAAAAGAATTACAAAGGTATTTTGAACATTGTAAGATAGTATAAAGTATGTAACAAATATTTATACTAAAAAGTTTCTGATATTTTTAATTCTCCTGTTGGTGTCAAATAGTTGGCATTTTTTTCAATTGGCATTTTTTTCAATTTCCGATAAAAATTTGGCCTAGCACAGGTGCAGATTCCTGGTTTTGACCCCTAAATTAACCTGCAATTGGATCTTCTCTATTGTACTCACATTTAAAATGTACAGTATTACAGACTGTTATAGAAATATGTCAGATTGCAGCTGATTCTTATCCATAATGTAAATCTTGAAAAGAAAATTCCTTTGCACTGTTACTAAAAAGTGGAGATTGATATATTATGATGATGGTGATCATCAAATATTAAGGCGACATGTTACATTATAAAATCACCAGCTTCGCTTACTTCGATATGAATGCATCCTAACAAACATTTCTGTTATAGCCTTCTTGTACATGTATACATAAAAAATGTGAATACTTTGTCAATATGTAATGATATACATGTATATTTATCTATTATTACAGGAAGAGAAAACTAAAGGCAAAGATAGTGGAGACTCCTGCAGATGCTGTTGCAAGTTCAAATTGAACTAAAAATCATGAAAATTGATTCAGATTTATTAATTTCCCTTAGTGCTAGGAGGCACAAAGGCATGGACAGCTATTAATAAATTTTAAAATTTAAAATTGGTTTATTGTTCTAATTGTTTTGAGATTCTACATTCAGTAGATAGCAACAAATCAATCCCACAGACTAGCATCGTCATATCTTTCATGGTTAGTCCGTTTCTAGTCCAGTCTAGGTCAGGATGTTTTTCATTTCTAGTCTCGATTTAGTCCGTTTTCGGTCTGGGTAAGTTTCACATTTTTAAAAGCTATATTCCGTTTTTTGTCTGGTATATATATATTTTTTAAGAGTCCGGAACTAGTCCAGTTTCTGGTCCAGAATTTTTCACCAATACCGTTTTTTCAGTCAGGAATTAGTCCGGTTTGGTCTTGATTTGGAATACAGTTTTATAGTTAAAGGTATACATATAGGATATTTTAAACCCAGACTAAAATGGACTACCAGACAGACTGAATCCGGACTTTATCGCAGACCACATCCAGATAAAGATACAGACCAATTACGGACCTAAAAATTTGTAGGGGTAAATATAGATTCCAATATTGCCTGAGGCTAACCTCTTAATTATTTTTTTTTAAAAAAGGTTATGCCATTATGGGATTACTTTAAATTAATATTTGTCACTCAAAAATACAAAAGGGGAATTGCGACTGTATATATTTATTTTAAAACAATTAATTATTAATATTTAAATTTAAGTAATGTTAACATTTCAGGAAAATTCAACAGGATTATATAAGGACCAACTCACATGTCCAACCACAACCTGAAAAGAATTTCTAAAGAAAAAATCAACTGTAAAATACAGTTTTTACTACAGGGAAAAATAATAAAAGAAGCTTTTATTTACCTGTCACAAGAATTTCCATATATGTCAGTGAAACTACTTATTAGTTTTCTCAAGGCTATTTTAATCTTTGACTCATTTGCTTACCAAAGTTGATTTGTACACAAGGATTTCACTATACATATCATTTTGTTAGTCACCTTAAATATGTATTAGATAGTCGAGATAAAATATTTAAAAAAATATTCAGATCTATTTAAAGACCACACATGCCAATTTTAAAGACAATCAGAGCGGTATTACAGAAATTAAGATGTTATATGTGAGTGCATCATTTGAAAATACACATAATTTCAAGTTACGAGCCTGTAATACAAATGCCTTATGTCTTCTTCTCTTGGGCAGTTAAAGATATAATATGTATTATTTAAAGCTAAAATCAATTTAAAAACTTTCTGAAGAGACTTTTTATTAATAATCAAGACTATTTAGGGAGATATTTGTATCTTTGGGTCATCTGTCAAAGTAAATGCACTTTTACACAAGGATTTAACTATACATATCATGTCATATATAATGGAATTTTGTGTGTCACTACAAATATCTAAAAGATAGTTAAGATAAAATGTTAAAAAATATTCAGATCCAATTAAAGATAAGAAATGTCAACTTGAAAATCAATCTGAGCAGTATTAAAGAAATTAGAATGTTATATGTGGGTGTATTATTTGAAAATTCACTTGATTTCAAGTTGTGAGCCTTTAATACAAATGTCTTATGGCCTCTTTTGGGTAATAAAATATATAATATGAGTTATTTAAAGCTGAAATTAGTTTGAAAATTTCCTGAAGATACCTTTTATTAATAATCAAGACTATTTAGGAATATATTTCTATCTCTGAATCATCTGTCTAAGTAAATGTTTTTGTATACATGGATTTCACTATACACATTATGTCATATATAATGGAATGTTGTTTGTCACTTCAAATATCTTAAGATAATAAATTTAAATATTCTTCATATCTATTAAAAGATAATACATGCCAAAGTCAGAGACAATCTGAGCAGTATTAAAGAAATTAAAGTGTTATATGTGAGTGAAGAATTTGAAAATTCACTTGATTTTAAGGTATGAGCCTGTAATACAAATGCCTCAGGGCCTCTCTTGGGTAGTAAAAGATTAAAGATTAAATATGTATTATTTATAACTAAAATCAATTTAAAAACTTTCTGAAGATACTTTTTATTAATAATAAAACTATTTAGGGAGATATTTGTATCTTTGGGTTTATCTGTCGACGTAAATGTATTTGTACACAAGGATTTCACTATACATATCATATTATATACAATGGATTTTTATTTGTCACTTCATATATCTATAACATAGTCGAAATTAAATATTAAAAAATATTTCGATCTATTTTAAGAAAATACATGCCAAATTCAAAATCTGAGCAGTATTAAAGAAATTAGAATGTTATATGTGAGTCCATTATTTGAAAATTCACTTGATTGCAACTTATGAGCCTGTAATACAAATGCTATATGGCCTTTTGTGGGTAGTGAAAGATATAATATGTATTATATTTAAAGCTGAAATCAGTTTGACAACTTCCTGAAGATACTTTTTAATAAAAATCAAGATTATTTAGGGAGAAATTTGTATCTTTGGCTCATCTGTTAAGTAAATGTATAGAAATTTGTTTAAAATAATTCATAATAACAAAGAGTAACATATAAAAAATAATTATTGAATTAGTAGATATTGTGTTTATACAGGTCTTAGAATGATATATCATCTTCATCATTATCTTACTTCAGAAATATAAATATTGGACCTGATGTACTGAATATAATAGTAAAGACTAAAGCATATAATATATCTTTTATTTAACTTTCAAATATCGTTATTAGCATATGATGTATGCAGTTTTCTTACCTAATAAACTTACTTTTTGAATTTTATATCTGTAATAGATTATAAAATAGATTTTTAAAAGTAATGTATATATAGCATATCTTAATATAATATTTTGGTTGCCTTTAATAAGTTATTCTGCAATCAGCACTTATGAAATTTTGATTAATATGAAAAAAAAATCATTATTAAATCATTATCAATAAAAGAAATATTTATTTTTGATTTTAAATTAATCAATATTTTCAAGAATATAAGGTTTTGAAATTGTGATATGCGTTAATAGTCTAGGTAATTATCTATGATATTTTAATTAAATGTTAATTTCAGCAACACCTGGTGGAAATTGACAGGCAGTGTAATTATTAGGTGAGAAAACACAAACACCCTTCCTTCAAGAACATGTTAATGTTTTATTCAATTTTTTGATAAAAATAATTTGATAAAATTGGCATATGAAAACACGTGGTTGGTGTAAACAGTTTTGAGAGAGTAGTTTAACTTTTCAAAATATATACTTTTGACATATTCTGTTTCAGGTGACAACGATGAAGATCAGCCTCATAAGAGACTCGAAAGAACATTTATGAAATTGATGGATTAAAAGCTGCAGGATGAAACTTGGGGCCCCACAGACTTTATTCATTGAGACAGTGTTGTGAATTTCTTTTGACTGACAAACAAATTCTTGTAGAAGATTTCAGGCAGGAAGTCGAGAAGATGAAAGTAAAATGATTTTAGATTTATTCATATTTTCCTAAAATTTGTAAAACCAGTTAAAAATAATATATCCATATCCATTTTTATGCGTACTTTTAGGAAAAATGTAAAAGATGGATCGAGTCACTTAAAAAGGACAAGTCCAAGAGAATCAATGAACAGCAAATAAAGACACAAGGTTTCATTTTCATATTTTAATAATTAAAATGTTAGATAATGAATAAAAAATAAAAATAAATAAATAAATAAATAATTTTTATAAAATAAACTCTAATGCATAAACCAGATAATTTTTTTATAAAATTCTTGCGACGAAATAATGTTCTTAGACATTATAATCAGCTAGTGATCTTTTAAACGCTTGATTAACCATAATACTTCAAATATGAGTTATATATTTAAAATAAGAAAATGCGCGAGTTATTTTATACTTACAAATTATGTTCAATATCTATATCTGCTGAATTTTAAGAAGAGACTGACCAGTTTAAAGAAAAATTATGATTTTACTTCGTCCAAAAAAATTGGATCTCGTGATGATAATAAGCTGAGAAATTGACCAACTGTTAAAATGTAAAGAAATTGTATGTTATGATTTTACTTCGTCCAAATAAATCGGATCTTATGATGATAATAAGCTGAGAAATTTACCAACTGTTAAAATGTAAAGAAATTGCTTTTCCTTTCAAAAATTTTACATTTTGATTACAACAAGAGGCCAAATAGGGCCTGTATCGGTCACCTGGCACATCCTTATTTTGTTCTTTTTTTTTTTCTTTTTAAATATATCCAATCCGTAAAATGTAAACAAACTCACAAACAATATCTTTTTTTCTATTATTTCAAGCACTATTTAACATAAATTTCTTTTCAATTGGCCATGTACTTTCAGAAGATTTAGGCTGAAATAGACCTTTTTTGCATGCTACATAATTATTGCAAAAATGAAAAATTGTATAGAAAAACCCATTACAAATGTTTTATCCCCAACATCTAGTTTCTATGTTTTAAATTTCAACAATTGAAGCTATACCACTCAAGGACCTTCCACATTCAATTTCCTTTCAAGTGGCCATGTACTTTCAGAGAACAAGATTTTCAAAGATTTCGGCTAAAAATAGACCTCATTTGGATATTACGTAATTATTGCACGAACGAAAAATTGTACAGACAAACCCGTTACAAACGTTTTATCCCCCGACATCTATTTTCTATGTTTCAAATATTAATAAAATCGGTACATAAATAAACCCATAATGGCCATTTTTAGATTTTTGCTATTAATAGTAACGGCAGCCATCTTGGATTTCCGTCAGACATGTCGGATACAATTTTGACTTTATACCACTCAAGGACCTTACACACTCAATGCCCTTTCAATTGGCCATGTACTATCAGAGAAGATTTTCAAAGATTTCGGCAAAAAATAGAACTTATTTGCATATTACGTAATTATCGCACAAACGAAAAATCGTACAGAGTGAGTGAGTGAGGTTTTGTTTAAAGCCGCATCAGCGTTATTGCAGCTATTCGCGGCTAGAGAATGTTAAAAGAATAATAATATATAAAAATAAATTTATGTAAACTAATTAAAATAGATTCTAAATCAATTACTAAACTAATAAAAACCAGTAATATCACAGATTAGTTATAATAAAAGACTGGATAATAAATGATAAAAAATTATAGTTTATTGAACAAGTTTATTTCCCGAAGGAATTTTAAAATTTGATGCCCGTGGACATTACTAAAAAGATCTTGCATCGATGATGCAGAATAAATAGTATCCCTTGTAGGAACAAAGTCAACACAGTCCAGCAAAATGTGCTGGACAGATTGTTGACTTTGACAAGGGACACATTGGGGAGGTTGATCTCCCTTTAGAATAAAAGAATGAGTAAAATAACTGTGGCCAATTCTACAGCGTCTAAGGACAACACCCTCATGCCTACTATATTGAGACAAAGGTGTAAATCCTAGACAAGGCTGTACAGAGTGTAACTTATTATGTTCCTGTCTATTCCAATGATCTGACCAAAGACCATTGATATAAGCATATATCAATGGCCTCAGATCTGAATAAGGTATGAAACAGGACGTAATTTCTTTAGATAAAGCTGCCTTAGCAGCTGAATCGGCTTTTTCGTTACCTTTGATGCCAATATGACTAGGTAACCAACAGAAATTAATTATTTTATTAAAATCTGAAACTACATATGTTATTGAAGTATGTAGTTCCAGAATTTCACGAATTAGAGGGTGATATACTTTCCCGCTCTTTATTGCCTGGAGTACAGATAAAGAGTCGGAACATATAATAAAATTGTTATGAGGCGATTTTGAAATATATTGTAAAGCAAGAATTATTGCTTTAGCCTCAGCTGTAAATATAGAACTTTCATTGGGAATACGAATATTAATTGTTTTATCTCCAATAATGGCAGCAGAAGCTACCCTGTCACCAATTTTTGATCCATCAGTATAAATTAAAATCCATTGACGAAGCTCTTCTCTAATAACAGTAGGAATCAACCGAGTATAGTTGTCTTTAATGATGGCAAATTCCTGCTGGTAAACTTCTTTGCTTGTTTCCGACTTTTTATACTTTGAAAGTTCCAGATTGACCTCTGGTTTATTAAGAAGCCATGGAGGATGATTTGTTATTTTGTATTCCTTAATAAGATTGAGGTTTAAACCACATTCCTCTAATTTTGGTTTTAAACGAATACCTAAAGGTTTAATAGCATTGATCTTTTTATTATAGAGTTCTTGATAAAGAGGATGAAAAACACAATCAAATGCTGGATTTGATGGATTTGCAAATAATTTTATAGCATATTGCAGAGATAATTTACTGCGCCTTAAATGTAATGGAGGCTCATTAGCCTCAACATATAAACTATCAATTGGAGACGTTTTGTAAGCTCCTAAACAAATACGTAAACCTTGGTGATGAATTGCGTCAAGGTCTTTTAAATATGATTTCCGAGCAGATCCATATATAATGGATCCATAATCAAGTTTTGATCTAATCAGCGATCTGTATAAATGAAGTAATGTAGGTTGATCACCACCCCAATTTGTATTGGATAAAACTTTTAAAATATCTAAAGCTTTAAGGCATTTAGCCTTGAGGTATTTTATATGCGGGATAAAAGTTAATTTGGAATCAAATAATATTCCTAAAAACTTAGCTTCTTTTACAACTTTGATAAGGTTGTCATTGATGTACAGCTCCGGGTCATTATGCATTTTGCGCTTGTTGCAAAAGTGAATGCAACACGTTTTTGTTTTAGAAAACTTGAAACCGTTTTCCAATGACCATTTTTGTATTTTATTGAGGCAGAGCTGAAGTTGCCTTATAGCATGCATATGAGTCCCTCTACATGAGATGCCAAAGTCATCAACGAAGAGAGACCCATCTATATTGTTATTTAAAACTTTTGCTAAGCTGTTGATTTTAATACTAAAAAGTGTTACTGATAAAATACTACCTTGAGGGACCCCCATCTGTTGCTCAAAGACATCAGAGAAGGTGGATCCTAAACGAACTTGGAATTCTCGATTTTCGAGAAAGTTTTTAATAAAAGTAGGAGTATGACCTCTCAGACCCATGTCATGCAGATCTTTAAGAATTCCATACTTCCAAGTCGTATCATATGCCTTTTCTAGGTCGAAAAATATTGAGACCGCATGTTGTTTATTAATAAAGGCATTTTTAATAAATGATTCCAGGCGTACTAAGTGATCTAAAGTACTCCTGTTGCGCCTGAAACCGCATTGAATATGAGTGAGAAGATTGTTAGACTCAAGATAATAAACGAGCCTATTGTTGATCATCCTTTCCATGGTTTTACAAACACAGCTAGTTAAGGCGATAGGCCTATAATTCGATGAATCAGAGTGATCTTTGCCAGGCTTAGGAATAGGTATAACAATTGCTTTGTGCCAGGATGATGGGAAAGAATCATTCTGCCAAATATCATTAAAGATATCTAACAGAGTGAAAAGACATTGAGGAGGCAAATTTTTAAGAAGTTGATAATGCACATCATCTGGACCAACTGCTGTATCATGTGCTTTTGAAAGTGCATTTTGAAGTTCTTCATATGAAAATATATCATTATATTGCTCAGAATTGTCCGATTTAAAGGACAATTTATTTTGTTCTTGGATTTTTTGATATTTTTGAAATTCTGAAGTGTAATTAGCTGAGGACGAATTTTTTGATATCGTCTCAGCAATTTTGTTAGAAATGTCTTTTTTAGATGTTAAGATTGTATCACTTATTTTTAGGTGTTTAACATTATCAGAAGAACCTTTACCTTTAATTTTACGCACCATATTCCAAACTTTATTTAATGGAGTGCGAGAATTGATCTTGGAGATATAATTTCTCCAAGATTCTCTTCTGCACTTTTTAGCAGTTCTTCGAGCTTTTGCACGAGAAATACGGAGCAACTGTAAATTATTTTGTGTTGGAGACTTATTGAATTGTCTCTCAGCTTGTTTCCTATTTTTCCTAGCTTGTTTGTATTCATCATTATACCATGGTTTATGGATTCGAGGATTTGCAGAGGTTTAGGAATGCACGTATTAGCAATATCTAACAGAACGTCAGTAAAACTCTGAATTTTATCAGTCTCATTTGCAAATCTCTCAACAAAAATATTTTCTGCACAGAGACTACGAAACTGATTCCAATCAGCTTTTGTAAAATTCCATCTAGGGATAGTTATATCATTTGCCTCAGATGTATATTTCATTACAATCGGAAAATGGTCGCTTCCACATCGATCATCATGAACTGTCCACGAGAAATCATTTAAAATATCTGGATCAAGAATTGACAGATCTATTGATGAGTAAGTACCTGTCGCATCTGATAAAAATGTTTTGGAACCATCATTTAATATACAAAGATCATTGTTTGAAAGCAAAGTTTCTATTATCTTGCCTTTATTATCAAGTCGAGGACCTCCCCATAGAGGATTGTGACCATTAAAATCACCAACTAAAAGAAATGGTTTAGGTAACTGCTCGACTAAATTTTGCATATCAACAAGCTGTAATGCAGAAGATGGAGGAATATAAATGGAGCATAATGTTATAGTAATTTGCAGCGTCAATCTTACTGCAACCGCTTGAAGATTTGTTAACAGAGTAATGGGACTGTGAATAGTACCATTACGTACAAAGATTGCAGCACCTCCAGACGCTCTTTCTGTATTTGGTGAAAAAGAATGATATTGTTTATAATATGGGAATTTTATATCGGTATCTGACTCTTTTACATATGTTTCTTGAAGACAAAATGCTACAGGGTTAAAATCTTTAGCTAATAGTGCAACTTCATCTAAATTATTTCTAAAACCTCTGCAATTCCATTGAATTATATTTGTTTTACTCATTTTTTATCTGGTGTTCTTATTGGGGATATTGGCTGTGAGGATGAAGCGTATTCCATTTCCTCATCTGATGAAAGATCCCCTGCGAGAACATGAAGTCGATGAACAGAATGTTTCGACTTCACGGTTGTAAAACCGTCTTTATCAGGAAAGTCATGTTTTAAAGAATTCTTTTTCTTACGTGATACAGGTTTGTCCTGATCAGATGTTACTGCAGTTTTATCATTAAGAGATAATGCAGGGGAAGCAGAATTAGTCTGCTTCGGTGCTTTCATTTTTTCCTCATTTGAAGGTTTATTTTTATTAATATTTTTATCTGTCTGAGAAGTGGCACTTTTAGCTTATTTTTATTTGATTATACAAATAGATTTACATTTATTTAGATTTTTATTGATACTATTGTATCTTTTACATTTTTCTAGCCGCGAATAGCTGCAAAATTGCTGATGCGGCTCAAAACAATATTTCACTCACTCACTCACTGGACGTTGCATTTTAAATTTGTATTTACCGGAATAGGCTCCGTTTGACAGGCAACACTTTTGAAAGTTTTGGAAGCAGCACCTGATGTTACCGCAGCATAAGATACGCCGGGCGTTTTCTGCTCCTTAAGGTATATGGTTTTTGCTTCGCCATAAGAAATGTTTTTATTAATTTTGATTTTAAGAATTTCATGTTCTCGTTTCCATATTGAACAGTCCCTGGAAGATGCCATATGGTTACCGCCACAATTTGCGCATTTTGGCGCAAGGGTACATCCATCACCAGCATGTTCTTTCGTTCCACAACGACAACAGGTAGCTGTATTTTTACATGTGCGAGAACCATGTCCATATTTCTGACATTTGTAACACCGCAGTGGATTAGGAATATACCTTACCACCACTATGTTACAATAACCAGCTTTAATGTTCTGTGGTGGTGTTGCCATGTCAAAAGTAAGGAGGTAGGTATTTGTTTTAATTACCTTTTCCTCTTTTTTAATGGTAAAACGTTTAACGTGAGTAACGCCTTGTTCCTTCAGCTCACTTGCAATTTCATTTTCAGTCATATCATTCATAATTCGTTCAGGGTCCCTTATAATACCCCTGCTATAGTTTAAAGTTTTATGCGGAGTTACTTTAACTGGAACATCCGCAAAATATTTTGAAGCCAACAGGCTGATTGACTGTTGCCTATTTTTACACTGTATAAGTAACGACCCTGAACGTAGTTTTTTAATGTTTTCAACAGTGCCAGCAATACCACTTACAGATTTCTGTACTACAAAAGGATTGATTTTTAATTGTTCTCCTGTAGTTGAATTAACAACGACAAACTTTGCCCATGAGGTACTGATTTTATTATTATCATCGTCACTGTCCTCTCTTAATCTTTTTGAACTATTCTGATTTTTATTTTTAGTTTCCATGGTGGTGTAAAGTGGTTCATCTTCCTTGCTCCCAACCGCCAATCTTGAGTGCCAACAAGGGCGATGCTAAAGTCCCGGGGATACCATCTCGGGACAGCACCAAGGACTACAAGAAAGATATACATCCCAATAAAATTGTAATAATCAGATTTAAGATCATCACAAAAGAACAGGATTTGACCCAGAAGCCACTGCCATCTACAGTCAAGAGCAACAAAACAAAGTTAAAGCACTACGAATGTTATAAAGGAGAGCAGAGCTAAAGTAAAGAACATTCTCTTGTCTGTAGGGCTCAGCATGACCAGCCGATTTGTTGGACACGGGCCAATGCCAACCGTCCTTCTAGGTGAAGTAAGGGTCAAAGTGATGTATTGGTCCAAAGTAAACCGCAGCATACATGGTCCTCAATCACCAGAATTCCGTCCTCCACCATCAAGGATTGCATTCCACGGCAAACGGAATGCCCCATTTTAGTCGTCTTTTACGACAAGCATGAGGTACTGGGGACCTATTCTAACCCGGGTTCCCCACGGGGAGAAAAATCGTACAGAAAAACCTGTTATATATGTTTTATCCCCGACCTCTATTTTCTATGTTTAAAATTTCAACAAAATCGGTACATAAATAAACCCATAATGACCATTTTTCGAATTTTGCTATTAATAGTAATGGCAGCCATCTTGGATTTTCGACAGACATGCCGGATACAATTTTGAATCTATACCACACAAGGACCTTCCACACTCAATATCATTCCAATTGGCCATGTACTTTCAGAGAAGATTTTCAAAGCTAAAAATAGACCTTACTTGCATATTACGTAATTATTGCAAAAACTAAAAATCATACAGAGAAAACTGTTATATATGGTTAATCCCCCGAAATCTTTTTTCTATGCTTAAATTTCAACAAAATCGGTACATAAATGAACCTGTAATGGCCATTTATAGGTTTTTTCTATTTATAGTAACGGTAGCCATCTTGGATTTAGGACGGACATGTCGGATACAATTTTTAATCTATAGCAACTAAGGACCTTTCATACCAAATTTCATATGAATTGGCCTATTGGTTTCAGAGAAGAAGATTAAAGTTTACGGACGCACGCACGCACTCAAGTACGCACGCTTTACCATTCCATAAGCTCACCCTGGCTTTGCCAGGTGAGCTAAAAATGGTTACACTTTTACTCAAAGAAAACCAACTACATTATATTGACAGAAATATCACAAATGTTTATCTGTATTTGAAAGGTAAATAAATCACAAATTACTAGCAGTGAGCATTTGTTCCTTAAACACGTGATTTCATTTACGCTACAAAATATTTGCCATTATTATTTGAAAATGAAATTATGATATTGTAAATAATCATTAAAAATACTCCAAAATTTAACAAAATGAAGCTTGTTTTTCAAAACCGTGAGAAGAAACTACACACCATTCATAACCGCCGTCCTTTTATACTCTGTCTGGTCAGTTTTATATTATTGATAATCTACGTTGAATGAATAGCAAAAAATAAAGTATTGGTCAAAATCTACCACTTTTAATTTTCACAAATAAATACATTTTTTTTAGTTTTCAGAAAAGAAAATAATAATTTTTAAAATTCTAGTGAATATTTTGTTTAAGTTTTAGTCAAAAATATTTTTTTTAAGTTTTATTCCTTTTTTTTTAAAGTTTTCATAAAAGAGAAAAATAATTTTTAAAAATTTATTGAATATATTTTTTTAAGTTTTAGTCAAAAATTATTTTTAAAGTGTTATTAATTTTTTTAAAAGTTTTCAGAAAAGAGATAAATAATTTTTAAAGTTTTATTAATTTATTTTTTAAAGTTTTCGTAAAAGAGAAAAAAAATTTAAAGTTTTCTTAATTTATTTTTTAAAGTTTTCATAAAAGATAAAACTATTTTTTAAAGTTTTAGTAAAGAATTTTTTTTTTAGTTTTAGTCAAAAATAATTTTTAAAGTTTTATTAAATTTTTTTAAGTTCTCATAAAAAGAGAAAAATAATGTTTATAGTCTTCAAAAGTGATAAGTAATATTAAAAGTTTTCCTCTATAAATTTCAGTTACCTTGATAAAGATTAAATGGTTGATTATATGTGATGGTGACTTAAGTTATATAAAGTCAGTTAATGAGTACAATACACTTAACAGTAGAAAAACTCTCTTAGTTATTGTCCATCGACTCGGACACGTGTTGCCGCTTCTTTTATCTGGACAAACCCGCGCGAACACATGGATGGACTTTGATAATGTAACAGAACTAATGACCACTGATTGGTCAGTTTCTGAAGGCTATCTCGCCAGCTTCCCTCAAACTGTCACAGTAGCTACCGAGAGTCATGGGTCCTGTTGTGTTTATTTTATACACATTAAGTTTATGCACTATTGCACAAAGTGCACCATGGTCGCAGTGCTGCACATTGGAAGAAAAAACACTAAGGTGTTTTGCAGATTTAAACAGGTTCGGAGATTGCAGTAGCGTTGTTTTGCCAGGCCATCAATATGACACAGTTATACTTTCAGAGAAGGTGATAAAGTTGATTCTAACAAGGACACAAAAATAAATTTGTTAATTGTCAGCACAGAGATACAGTTTCAGACCACCTGTGATGAAAAAATTTCTGAAATTAAATTTGGCAACCAGATTAAGAAATATCGTATGCCATATTTGAACATGTGTGTGTGTGTGTCAAAATTCTTATGTTTATATTGGAGTTATTAAAACACTTGCAATTTTGAATTCACGAATATATGAATTTCTATATTTGTTTTAGATGCTAACTACACGACTTTAAATTACAAAAAATAATCAAAGTACAGCGTACCAGAAACTGAATTCAAAAGAACTACTGTAAATTTAAATGGAACTGATACATATCTGAACAGTATTTCTGAAATATATTTATCCTCCACAGAAATTTCCAAATTGCACAGTGAACACAGAGTGTATTCTGAAATTACAACAAATGATGAAATATCTTATTTTCTAGGCGTATTTGACACGACATCAACTACCAGCACTTCCTCTTCCAGCCAGTCTGATACCACCACTTCACCATCATTTGACACCTCCACTGTAACAACTGACACATCCGCACACTCCTCGAGTATTCCAAGCATAACAGCTTCCTATTCGACCAACAAGTTGACAATCATTATTGGTATGTATAAAAATGGAACTAATTTACATAGAAATAAGACTGTTAATTTTTCGGAAGTAAAAACCGATTTGAAATATCTGTCATTATTCAGCATTCCAATTCTTAGCTGATTACAATAGTTGCTGTTTCTATCACGAGAAGACGAAGTAAGAAAAGACCTCTACGTTTTACAGAGTATAATTTTGGTACAGAAAACCCAAATGATGTGAAAACTTTATATCAAGTCAAAACATGAAATATTAAGGAAATATACGTATAAGAGCTTTTTGATATTACCGTATACATAAGACGCTTTCCTTTATTAAGATAAACAAGAGGCCCATGGGCCTTAACGCTCACCTGAAGATATTTCTAATTTTGTTTGCAAAATGCAATAGACATTATATTAAGTACTTCAAGTACTAAGTATTTAAACTTTCCTCAAGTTAAGAACTCCCACAAAACTTAATCAGAAATATATCCACTCACTTTTCAGTTATAGGGAGCTTATGTAACTGTATCGCAATGACTAATTTCCAAATCATTTATCAATTTCAGTATCATTATGCAGCTATATCCTTGACTTTTGAACATATATGACATCAAACCATATATGATTGTCATGTCAATACCTACAATATTCTAATATACATACCTATGCATGAAATTCATAGCTTTCAAGATAATTAATAATTTCAGTATTCCTATGTTGATATGACCTTGACCTTTGAACATATGACCTTGAACCATATATCAAAATGACTGCCATGTCAATACCTACAATATTCTAATATAAATACCTATACAAAAAGTTTATAGTTTTCAAGATAATTAGCAATTTAAGTCTACTTCTGCAGCTGTGACCTTGACCTTCAACATATGACCTTGATTCATATATCAAAATGATCGTCATGTCAATACCTACAATATTCAAACATATATGCCTATACAAAAAGTTAATAGTTTTCAAGCTAATGCACAATTTTAGTTTTTATGAGCAAAAAATAACATTTCAGGGGCAACAACTCCTACATGGATTATTATATATATATCTTTAAAACTTTGAAGAAAATACCCCTAAACTACAAAACTACAAAATTACAAACTAGGTTATGACCTTGAACTTATTTCGAAGGTCATTTCAAGAAAAAGTCAAAACTGAAAACCCAATGTCAATATCTGTTCAAATAGTCTAGGTATAACAATTTTAAGCCATTTTACGAAATTTTAAAAATTTAACGCAAAAACACTTAACCCATTTTTCAATTTCACAAAATGAACAAACTATAGGCTTAAGACCCTAGAGAAGCCAAATATCACAGCAGATTTTTTACTCCCATCAGCGCTTTCGGAGAAGATTTTTAAAGATTTTTGCACCCCTAGGTCACAATGATCTACTTATGGTAGCCATGGCAATGCCATGAACAAATCTGAATTGCACTAGCCCATATATGCTTCTGACCAAGTATCATTGAAATCTGTGCAGCAGTTTTGGAGAAGTTGAAAATAGGTGTTAACGACGCACGCACATACACACCGCGCCATGCCATAAGCTCACCTGACCGAAAACTGCGATATTTATATAAACAATTATATAATAAAATCAAAGTACTGAAAGTACTGGAAAGCGGTTAGCCTGGTAGCTCGGAAAGTTTGGATAAAATTTTGATTATCTCACTTTTCAACAGAAAGTCACTGGAGAAATTCAATTTCTCAAAAAAATGTGCAGCCCTTTGATTAGATTTTGGTAGACCTTTAGTTTTGTGGAATTATGTATGTTATTTTTGTCACAAAATATGATGTTGTAATCAGTTTTAGATCAGGCCCCATTTTGAACAGACTGTTAACGGTGATTGTGTAAAACATCATTACTCCATTTCTCAGTTTTATTTTGAAATAAGGGATAGAAAAGGCCC
Organism: Tegillarca granosa; assembly: GCA_029721355.1. Lineage (NCBI taxonomy): Eukaryota > Metazoa > Mollusca > Bivalvia > Arcoida > Arcidae > Tegillarca > Tegillarca granosa. The sequence continues at coordinate 231,416 of JARBDR010000708.1, read as the reverse complement.
ACCTGATAGAAATGACAGGTAAAAGTGTTTTGATACAAAATAAAATCCTCTTTATGATATTTTGAAAGTTGCATTGAATAAAATAAATATTTATTGAAACTGTGTAGCAAAATATCTCTCAACAAAAAAAATCTTATTCAGTAATTAAGAAGTAATGAGTTGTATCCAAAATAACCACCTAAATACAGGAAGACCAACATCTTAGTTCTTTGACTCATGACCATTGACTCAGCCTAATTACCAATTTTTTCCAAAAAATGTTGAAAAAGTCACAAAAGTACGAAGGTAAAACTATGCCATGACCTTGCATTTGATCTTGGTCATTGAAGTTTCATCCAAATCTGTTCAGTTGTTTGGGCAGAGATCATTTATCATTGCAGATTATTACATGACTGCTGTTATTGTTAACATTCATAGCAGGTCATATTTATACATATTTTGTCTTCAGGCAAGGTTTACACACTATAAACCTTTATGTTAAGACTATTGGAAAAGTTGAAAAATCAATACTTAAAAAGAAATATCTAGTCAAAGCTCATTTATAAGTAGCTAATAAGCACACAGAAACTATGAAGCAATAAATAATTTCTTATAAATTAACCATTTCAGTATACTTATGCAGTTTTGATTTTGACCTTTGAATCTATCCCTCATGCTAAATTGAAAGAACGTCTAAAACAAATCATTCACACAGGACGAAAAGCTGTCTATAAGCCAGCTTATAGGTGGATTAAAGGGGGCTTATAGCTGGCTTATAGGAGTCTATAAGCCATCTATAAGCTGCTTATAGATGACCTATAAGCCATCTATAAGCCAGGCTTATAGATGGCTTATTGGCATTCAAAATATAAGCCACCTATAAGCCATCTATAAGCCTTCTATAAATATTCCTAAATTTAAAAGGTGAAGTGGTTTACAACACATCCTATAAGCCATCTATAAGCCATTAAAAGCTAACGATTTTTTGAAAATCATACACGTGCATCATTTGATAAAAATGATTCAAGATCTAATACACTGTAATTATACATTAAATGTACCAAGTATATTTTTAAAATGTTTCGCTTTCAGTGAAATTTGTATGGAAATAATTTTTTTAGTAGTATTAAATAAGATAATTGTCAGTCTAAAAGCCACTTCATATTTGGCTTAGATCATCATTGTTTACAACTAAACACTTATATGCTGATGGAGCATATTTTGCATACTCACATAGAGTACAGATCATTACTGTTAATGTTTTCTGTGAATGGTTTATATGACTGAGTGTAGTGGAAAGAGTTATAGTGGTTTATGCCCCAACCAAGATAATATCACTTATTTCGAGGTGATCATTTCTGGGATGTTGGAGGAAACCGGAGTGCCTGGAGAAAACCACCGACCTTCGGCAAGTAAACTGACCAACTTTCTCACACTAGGATTTGTCCAGAGTGGGATTCGAACCCAGGCAGTTAGAGACACAGTGGTTCGAAACGCTCTCTTTAGACCACTCTTGTTTGTATGATGCGAAATACAGATATACAAAAAATCAAACATGCAGGCAAAAAAATGATACTTTCGGAAGATATGTAAAAACTTAAAGCCCGTCTTAAACTGCTCCGTGTTATGAATTTATGAATCATAGTTCCAATATTATATAAAAATCCAAATCTAACTCTTTAATCAATCTATCAGTATTATAGAGCTCAGCAGATTTCAACCATGCTATTCATGCATTTATTATATCAGCAAAATCATGTCATATGCCTTCCTTATACCAGTATAAAGACGTTTCCCATCTTTACACAATCTTTCTTTATTGTATGTTTTAACAGATTCCTCTATGATCTGAACAGTACATTTTCTTTTTAGCAACCTTTTATCATTAAGGTTTTTCTTTTGTTCTGATATATATAATTTTACAATTCGATAAATTTGAACAAATTTGGTAAGCTCAAATATTTTCAAAGACAAGCTTTTAAAAAACAAAGGTAATGAAACTTTATTTACTGATAATTTTTGTTTACAATCTCAGTCTGAAGTAAAAAATTTGCACATAAATCAAAGAAATTACAGTTTGGCATAAATCCCAGGTGTACGGCTAAACTATGTTGAATATACAATATTTCAGGTAAAATTGACTTTGTTTAAAATTTCTAGATTTGTACTAGGAACTCGATTAATATTTCAGTTGTCACTATCAAACAGTCATTCAAATTATGTAATAAGATACTACTGGAATCTGGAATTCTCGTGTTGAATCCTTGGTTTTGACTATAATATAATATTTGCACGGTTATTTCTGAAGTTTTTTCATACTAAATTGCTTTCCATTCTTTAATTTCTGCAAATTTCACTGCGAAGACACAATGTCTACATTTCTTATCATCTTCACTACTTCTCTTTCACCCAGTTGGTTTCACTTCTTTTTTGTCCTTTATATATCACCAGTTCCTTTTAGTCTAAAATCAATGAAAAAATCAATATTAACTAAGACTAAAGTTTGCATTTAGTGGATTAAAACTATACAGAAGCATAAATTGAATCACAAACAAGAGTTATTGAGTAGTTGGGTTTATGTCCCTGTCAAAATTTCTTACACATATATCAAGGTGGTAAGTTCTTGGTGGAGAAAACTAGAGTACCCGCAGAAAACCACTGACCAGCAAACAGACATACTTTATTAAATTAGAATTATTTTCGATTCTGGCTAATTATTAGTATTGTCATAATATTGTTCAAAATTAATGAAAAAATTCACTCCTGTCCCCAAGTACCCGTGGTTTATTTCAGTAGTTTTACAATCAATAACGTGGGTCACAGTTGCAAATTGGGATACTATCCCAATCAAATGAGATTTTCCCGACATGTGTTGTTGTTAATCCCATAGATAAAGATATCAGGACTGTTAGTACAAGGGACTGTGTTATATAGTTTAGAGACAGTGGCGGCAGTTCCAATATGAACCATTTTGTGGAGCAATGCATGAATTTGTTTATAATTTTCATTTCCCACTAATAAATAGATAAAAAAAAACGACTGAACCAAGGTGGGTCAAAAAATAGAATAGTTGAACACCTTGTGTTATGAGAGAGAGAGAGAGAGAGAGAGAGAGAGAGAGTGTGTGTGTGTGTGTGTGTGTGTGTGAATTAGGTTCCGAGAGGCAATTCCGACTAAGACTAGTGCTACTTTTGATACTTTCTGTTATCTAAAAACTCAATAAATCAGTAGCTCAGAAATATTTTGGTCACAAAACGGAAGAAAAATAAGTTTTGCGTTTAGAAAAATGAGGTTGAAATGATAATGAAGGGAAAATTAAGTTCGTGAAATAAGGATACGATTGATTGCATCTTCTTGCCGCTTTTTATGATACGTGGATAGTAGTTTTATTTTATTTTATTTTACTTTTTGTGGTTGTTGTTAATTACGAGCCCCTGTGGTCATAGCAAATTTTTCGGACGAGTTGCCGTAATGACCTATTGCCTGTGCCGAATTGACTCAGGACCGAAATAACTTGTCAGGTGCCGAAATAACTAAAATTTGTTCTTTGGATCGTCATGCTTTTATTTAGGAAGTGACACGGCAAATTTGGACAACCCTCAAAATATTTTCTGACTGCTGTAGTTTAGTGTTGCTGACTTCCCATGTGAGATACAATAATTAACAATAAATAAAACTAGTCAACTCCACCCCTATGAAAGAAATACCCCGCCTCTGGTAAAATCTTATACAGGTATACCTCTTTAACAAAACACTGATTTTATACCATGTAATTCTAAAGAAAACAAGCTCGAGTTCCGGCAAATATCCTCTGTTTTATTATTATTAATATTATTATTATTGTAATTATCATTAATAATAATAATAATAATATTATTATTATTATTTTTATCAAAATTATTTTTTTCTGATTTTAGTTCTTATTCATTATCATTGTGGTTTCTTTCATCATAATGATATCATTATTTATTTCTCCACAATTTTATTATTTCTAATAATTTTCGAAATCAGTGCACCCTTCTTACCATGTTAATGTGACATAAAATAAAAAAAACCTTAGAACATGTTCTTGATAGACAGATAGAAAGGTAGATGAATGAATTGTATCCTACACCTATAATGTCTTTATTTATTTATTTATTTATTTATTGAGTTATTTTTATTTATTTATCAATTTATTAATTTATAAAAGCTCACGTAAAAACCTGAAATTCTAGGGACCCCTGTGAAACCATAGAATATTGTATAAAAGGGATTTATAAGAAGAACAAAATGTGATACAAATCTGATTTAACCTTTAAATGAATGTGTAGCTTTTCACAATAAAAGTGACAAATTTCTTAAAGTAAGAGCCATATTTCAAAGGAAAAGACGTCAGCATAAAAAATATGTCAAAATCCAAGATGGCTACCGTTTTTTTTCTAGAAGAAACATTTTTATTAAGACGTTTAAAAAATTATACAGACTGTAAAATGTGAAAACATTATTGATTTATGATATAATATGTACTGTAAAAGATGCTTATTTTCTTATAATAGTATAATCCATAATATATAAAAAAGAAACTTACACCATTTTGCAAAGCTGTTTCTGTCCTGAAGATGTTACTTTCCTCTTGCTGATGATACTGAGTTTGAACAAATCCAAAGGATGTGATTGGTCCATAAATTAGCCTCTTTTTCAATCCACCAATCAAAACTGTTCATCTTAACGCATCTCTCTCTCTCTCTCTCTCTCTCTCTCTCTCATGAATCATAAGGCAAACATTAAACACACAAAAAGGGTAAAGAAAATAATAAAATGCAATTTAATTGATTTTAATATTTCCTAACATGGAAAATTATATTTAATTACATGTTTTATAAATTTGAGAGAGAGAGAGAGAGAGAGGGAGTATATGGTTTATTGTGAAACTTGAGAATATTGATACTGTATAAATATGGGTAATTGCCAAAAAGAAATTGAATATTAAATATAATGTCAAATTTAAATAAATTAAAAAAAATAATTATAAATGTAAAAATCAGATATATGATACCTTAACAAGTATATCAACAATTTTGAACACATTATACCTCATCCTTAAAGCTTGATCTAGTGTCTGATCTTAAAATATACTCTTAGATATGACCAGTGAACTAAAAGGAGGTCAAATGTTTTTACTTAAAGGACTACTAGCAAAAATTATCAATTTAGTTTTCATTAATTAATTAATTAATTAAAAATAATAATTGTATTGGTTTAATTAATAAATAAATAAATAAATAAATAAATAATACTTTTATGGTTTAATAAATAGATAAATAAAATAAATAAATAATTGAATGAATGAATGAATAAATAAATAAATAAATAAATAAAATGGCAATCGAATTTAAAATAATTGTGTAACTAATAATATGATTATAAATTATAAAACATTTCTTTACTTTTTATGATCTTCACAACATTCAAAAATATGTCTCACATGGCATTAATAATAATAATAATTATTATTATTTTACATTTAATAGTACTTATTGTATTGTAATTTTCGTGTCATTCAGTTTTATTATTTGAATTAAAATTATAACATTTCATCCATTTGACATTTTCTGTACACTGAATTTTACAAAATAATCTAACATGCGAGAAGTTAGAAGATTATCAATAATCTAAGTCGGTAACATCCTGTTTATTAGACACATTCCATCACCTGTAATCATCAAGATCTGACCATGCAATTTGCTTAATTGATTGACAGGTATCAATACAGTGATAAACTTGTCAATGTTATTTGTAATTTTTATTTTTGGATGTTGACAAAATATGTGGGAAGAACTGGTGTACAATATAAAGTAAATTAAATTAACACCAGATGATTTGAAATGATTAATCGGAGGACCGACTTGCTGACGGAATAAAATTCCTTTTGTTTAAAATTATTTAATTCTAGGAGATGTTCTTATTTAAGAATATTGTTATTAAATCATTTAAATTCTTTTATAAACTTAAATTCCCTTCCATTTCTAGTGCCATTAATACGGGAAAAAGTTCAACAAATTGTACACTGACAGTCAGACATTTCTTTTGTTATATGAATAATTTTTTCATTCATTTCAGTCAAATAATCAAATTTTAATTACAATTTTAATTAAAACTAAAATCCACACACTACATTAAATAAATGATAGTGCAATCGTACTTTGCTATTAAGCAGTTTGTATTCACTGTATCTAAGGAGGCTAAAAACTCCTTTACTTGAAATGTCCGGATGATCAGTATTTAGCTTTATAAATGTCTGTAATAAAAGAGAATTTTTTAAAAAATAAAGACATGCGAAAGTGGCATCTCAATTAAATATATTGTCATAGGACGGGGTACACTTCATAGTTGGTAGATCAAAGGCTCATACCGATTACTTAAAGATAGCAAAAAGATGAATTTCCATTTACGTATAAATGCATTATTTTTCTAGAAACGTGTAAATTACGAAGTTTATACAAAACCTTTTTTTTAAGCTTTGTGTTATTACTTAAAGATGGCGTATAGATAGCGTATGGCTAGAGAGTCATTAAGAAATTTACGAAATGCGTAAAGATGAAAATGCACTAAAAATAATTTATAATATATATCAGATATGTATTTAATAGGAACTACATACTTTTCGTTCTTTTTTCGATAATAACAATATAAATTTTGTCTCTCATAAATATTACCCTCTTTATAAAGTCCACCTGTCTATGAAGTCCATTTTAAAACCGCACTATTTTTTAAAAAATATATATACCTATAAGTCATCTATAAGCAAGGCTTATAGATGGCTTATATTTTGAATGCCAATAAGCCATGCTTATAGGTGGCTTATAGGAGGCTTATAGACAGAGGTGCTATAAGCTCCCTATAATCAACCTATAAGCTCCTATAAGCCAATCTATAAGCTCCTATAAGCATGGCTTATAGGTGGTTTATAGATGACATTCCGTCCTGTGTCACTTTTCATTTTTTTACAAAAACGGTAAACCAAGATATAAATATCTAGTGCTCAACAGGGATTCTGGTTATTTTGTAAAACACCATACAGACTGCAAACAAAAATATACTGAAGATACCATCAACAAAATGTTAGAGGTTTTGATAGACAACATATTTGTTGTGTTTGGCAATATTAACTTTCAACAAACAATCGGTATACCAATGGGCACAAACTGTGCACCTTTACTTGCTGATTTGTTTCTTTATTCATATGAATCAGAATTTTTACAGAACCTTGTCAAATCTGGAAAAAAGACTGTCGCTAAATCATTCAACTACACATACAGATATATAGATGACGTTCCTTCTCTAAATAATCACAAATTTGGAGAATATGTGAATGTCATCTATCCAAGTGAGCTTGAAATAAAAGACACGACGGATTATCCATGTTCTGCTTCATATTTGGACTTATACCTCAATTATGACACCCATGAAAGGTTACATCTGAAGCTATACGACAAACGTGGTGACTTCAATTTTTCTATTGTCAACTTTCCGTTTCTTTGCAGTAATATCCCTGCTTCTCCTGCGTATGGTGTATATGTTTCACAGTTAATACGGTACGGTAGAGCTTGTTCCCACTATGGGAACTTTCTGCAACGAAGCAAATTACTTACAATCAAATTGTTGACACAAGGATATTGCAAGCCTAGGCTAATCAGGGCCCTTAAAAAGTTTTATGGCCGTCATCACAATATTGTTGATAAGTATGTAGTCACTGTATCCCAACTTATACTGGATATATTTGACTTACCATAGGTCTTTGTTCCTTTCATTCTCAAAATTGACTTACACGTGACGGGTGTAGCTAGCTAAACAGGAGGTGCTTACCCTTCCGGAGCACCCGGCCTCACTTCCTTGATGGAAGTTCACGTGTATCACCTATTTTGCCAGTTTGCAAAGTTTTGACTTTGTTTTTGGGATTGTGATATGGACAAGGACTGGTATGTTTGTTTTATTTGAACCTATGACCTTGAACCATATATCAAAATGATCATCATATCAAAACCTACAATACTCTAATATACATGGCTTTACAAATGTGAATAGTTTTCAAAATAATTAACAATTTAAGACATCCAATGCAGCTATGACCTTGACCTTTGAACATATGACCTTGAGCCTTATATCAAAATGATTGTCATATCAAAACCTACAATGTTTCAATATACATGTTTTTACAAGAAGTTTTTAGTTTTCAAGATAATTTACCTTTTTCTGTTTTTTTTTTTTAATCTTTTTTTGCAGCTGTGACCTTGACCTTGATACCTATAACCTTGAATCATATATAAAAATAATCAGTTTAATAATACCTACAATATTCTGTTACACCTGTCTATACAATAAAGTTATAGTTTTCAAGATAATTAACAATTTAAGACTTCTTGCGCAACTATGACCTTGATCTTTGAATGTATGACCTCGAATCATATATCAAAATGATTGTCATATCATTATCTACAGTATTTTCAGATACATTTTTATAAAAAAGTTAATAGTTTTCAAGTAAAGATTAAGAGACATACAAACTGACACTAAACTAGTTAGACACTAATACTATGCTGTGCTATGTTGATGGCATTTAACAACCTGGCAAAGATAAGTTTAAGCAATCAAATTTGCAATGGTAAAGGAAACTGAAGTTTCCAAAAAAAAAATCACAGACTAGTGCTGTTAGAAAAACTAAACAAATGACAGAAGACCTAACACTTCAGAGGTAATGCACTCTGATTTGCAGACTGGCACCTAGGACCACTAGGCCAACACCAACTGAATACAGGCTTGATGGTTCAGAGGCAGAAAATATTCCAAAGCAGAGTGGGGTCGAGTGTATGTTGGGATGTTGGTTCAATCCCTGGCCAAGTCAAACATAAGACAAATTTGAGGAGAGAGTTCTAACTGTTGACACATTGTCATACTGTGAATAATGGTTGGGTACTTGTCTGAAGCAGACTGACAATAGGAGCTAGCATGTGGAAATTGCCGAGTATGGCAAACAGTAAAACGCACTTCCACATCTTTCAAAAAAAACAAACTTCTTCTTTAATTTATCCTAAGAAATTAATAAACTTACTCTTGTCTTACTTACTGGCTGAAAAATTGCTAATGCAACACAAAGTGAAGGCATAAAACCAATAGAGCCAAATTACATAACATGCCACTCATGAAAGAAATAATTAGAAAAATGTTTTCATGAAATGAATCTGTAGATGAGCACACAGAATTGTGGAATTATTACAATTAGTTGTTTCTCAATTTGAAATAGAAATTACGCCTTTCATTAGTTGTTATCAAACCATGTAAGACAGTTAAAATGTTTTTAAAAGCAGGTCTTAAAGTTAATTACCTAAATAAGTTGATTATCAGTAATTTGAAAAACTAATGCTGCATGTTTGTCTCTATCATTATTCGCCCTAGGTTGTAAAAAGGAGTAAATGATGCTGTCTGTTGCATAAGTAGCCAATATTCATTGGTTTACTGATATTATATGCCAACTTTGATTCTATATAGGGTATACTGGAGTGGAGTGGAGAGGGCAAATGGTGTTTTTGAACACATCAAGATAAAAATTCTTTCACATTAATATCAAGGTAGTCAGTCTTAAGCTGATGGAGTAAACTGGAGTGCCTGAAGATAGACAAAGGCTTTCCACAAGCAAGTGAAAAACCTTCTTATCCTAGGTTCTGTCACTGTGGGAATCACACCTACTCAGTAAGTTGTACTTTGATCTGTAAGCATGTGATTTAATTTCATCTAATTGGGCTTTGCATTCTAGTCAAGAATATTTCACTTATATCAAGATGTCACGAGCTGTAGGTGAATCCACAGAAATATTTACCTTTGCAGTGTGCTTAGGGCAGTGTGTAGGGAGGGGTCTTTAGTGTGCCATGCATGTCCCAGCATTGGACACCAGTGCTTAAGGTCTACTCTGAAAAACCCTGTGATTTTCATTTCTAAATGGCGAGTACTTGGCAAAAGGATAGTAACTATCAGTTTTCTAGTCTTGATCAGCCCCAGGATGGGTTCGAACCCTGACATGCAACATACAAAGCGAGGACTCTACCAGCTGAGCAACCATAATGATGTTAGCATGTGCCCTAGACCACTTGCCCACCAAGGCCCTAATGTTAGGGTACCTTAATAACATGAAAAAAAATTTCTGGAGAAAATTTTCATCAACAGCTACATGAAAAAAAATATTGCCAATAAAAACAAGTTCCAGTTCATGTTAATTTTTTAAAATTTATTATCTTAATTTTTATACTGTTACAAAAGGACATATATTCATTAAGGACATATGGCCATTTGATATAAAAGAATCCATCTAAAAGTTAAGTTAAACAGACTACAACATGTCTGAAAAAATATCACTTGTGTATTAAGAATAGTTTGTTTTAGCAGGATTTACTTTCAAGTATACAAAATAAAGTTGCTTTGATAATCATGGGCATTTTCTGTTATCAATGCATTTCACTGTCAATTTGACTCTTGTCAATAGATGGATATTCTGTAACTGATTTCAAGAATTGTAAGTTGTCTAGTTCAAAGGTGTCCATTTTTACAAATAAGGGTGCATTCTGGTTTATGGTATCTTGTTCAGATCTACTGCAATGTTCGACTAATTTTTCAAATAAATCCTAAACAGCCTTAGCAGCATGGTGTTTTTCTTTATTTGCTTGTTGCTCCTTCAGTCTGTTATTTCTGAAAAGAAAAAAAAACATAAACTTTTCAAATAATAACAAATGAGATTGAAAAATGAATTGTATTTAACATTCCTGAGAAAATATTGAAATAAGTATATCAAGACCTTTGAGTATAACTTGATGAAGCAAAAAAAAGTTAAATACATTATGAAGAAAAATCATTTAATCTTGGTGTTACTGTTATAAAGTTGTTGTGCAGCAGTTTGCAATATATTTCACTTACAATGAGAGGTCTCAAACTAAAGTATAATCAGAAATGTTTTACACTCAGTTATCTGTCTGTAAAAATTAAACTTCGGAAAAGGATTTTTATTTTCTTGATAAAATGTATTTACAATTTCTTGACCCAATATACATTGTAAACTCAATCTTTCCATAATAAATTTGTGATTATTTATCACTACTGAGAAATTTTGCAATGATGGCAAATGGACTAAGTCTCTTAACTCCACATTTTTTTCCATGTACATTATTCATGTAACCTATTTACTATGCATAGAAAGGCAAACTGTGACTGTCCTAGATTAAGACCAAAGCTAACAATGTTCTGTTTCATTGTTATTTTACCATAATGATTCCTGTGCAGTAGTTGTGTGTATTAAATAAAAAACCTCCAATATTTAGATAATTAGAAAATGAATACATGTACATCATCAACAGTACATGATATATATTTTGTACATGTATATAAAAACTCTTTTACTTAATTTCATTGCTTAGTCACTCTCAAGTTATTGTCAACATATAAAAGTGAAAATATGTATATGTACATTTTTGGAAAGGCCATAGCAGAATAGAAAAAAAACATTTCACTGGGACTTATTATCAATAAAAGGATCATACTTTTTAATAGAAACTTGCTATATGCTGGTATCTTGGTTTGAAATATATTCATTCTGTAAATCAAATTATTCAAATTCAGTTTTCCTATGAATTTTTTACTCTATTTTCCATAATAAATTTAGTACAAACCTAACCTTGTACTTTACACTTAGTTACTGCAGTTCTACCCAGGCAATAAATAAAAAAGTTACATGTTTCTGTTCACTTCTAAAAGTTGCCATCTTTTTCAGACCTCAAGTCAGCCATCGTCAGTATTCAAAATTTATTCTGCATAAGAATGATTGAATCAGCACTCCACATCCCAGTAGTTGTTACAAATTATTGTAAATACCTGTCAGTCTTTATAAGCCTTTTTCGCTTTCTTGGTGGTAAGCTGTTTTACTTTAAAAGTAGGAGCTAGCCCAGTCTGGATTTGATCAGTTATACAGTTGAGATGGTTTACCTGAATAATAATAATAATAATAATAATAATGAGAATAAATTCTGTTATTGGTAAACTGACATTACAGTTTACACAAACAGTACATCATTTTTTTATTTACATCAATTACGGGTAAGTGGTCTCGGTGGCCGAGTGGTCTAAAGCACACGCTTACAGATCACAGTGCTGTTCACCGCCTGAGGTTGAATCCCACTCGAGACGGAGAACTGGTGCCTCTTGCAGTATGATCAAAGTATGTTTGAAAACACTTCCTGCATTTCGCCTTAAACATAATCTTTTATAAACATTACACATATTCTTTTTACTGTAACCACTGTAATGAATTTATAAAATTCTGACAAATGATGTAATTTTTTTTTTGTCACTTATTAACTGAGGACAGTAAACACAACACACCTGGACTCTCTAAGGTATGAAATATCTTTATTAAGGCAACACATTTGTATGAAAGCACAACACATGGTGCATTGCAGTACAAACAATACATATTTACAAACAATTACACAAAATATGTGCAATTTGATCACCAAAATAGGCAGTACTTTGTACTGTCAGAAAATGTACCATTTTCAGCCATCTTAAATTTTGAAATTTATTTAAAACTAAGGTTTGTTCCCACATGCAAAGCATTCCTTGGCTGGATTTGGATTTATATAATTTTGGGACTTTAGATTCATTAATTTTCAACTGTTTGGCTTATGTTTTTTATCTATCAAACTTTTTTCTTAGTGTCACTGATGAGGAATGTATTTCTGAAATGTGCACATCTCGCACATCAAAATTTAACTGGTACTTGTGTTATTTATCTTTGTTTCCAAAAAGTGAGCGATCTTTCAAAAATTTGGGGGTGAATTGTCAGGACGCGAGTTTGACAGTGGTGGCGATATTGCAAAAATTTGGGGCTTTTTAGAACGGGGCGATTTTGACATGTGGGCGAATTTTTGGAAAGTGGGGCGAATTTGACGAGGGCGATTTTACCGTGGGACGATTTGACCTGATGTTGAATAGCAACAACGCACCTTATTCTTCCAATATAATAATCCAGGTTCCAAAAATAAAATGATTTACGCACATGAAACAGCTGAACCTATTACTGACACAGTCGGTGCTTGATTCACCTTCTTCATGCTTCGAAAACACGTTCGGTGACGAGTGACATCCTTGAAATCTTTGGATTTTATTTCATAAAAACCACTCTCCTTGCAGCCGTAAAGATAGACGATCTTTCCCCGACGGAAGATTGTTTGAAATAGCGTGACATCGATCTTCTATCTGCATTCAAATTGTTCTTCTGTGAATGACAGGACAACAGCCGCCATGTTGTATATCACTGACATGAGAGTGTTGCTATAAGTAGGCGTGGCACAGTAGATCTCTCCAAACAGCATCTTAGAATCTTAGGTCAAAGGTCTAGGGTTACCACTAGGAGTCGCTTTGACCTATCACTTCCTAGTAGAAACCGATGCCAATAAGCGGTTAGCGTATACGCTAACCGCTTAAAAATATCGAGCAAAGTTACTGAACACTAAGCTGTTCGTAACTAATAATTATAATAAATAAGACTACACTAGTTGTTCCCCTTTCATCGCTAACTTATTTATTGATATTTTGTAATTTTTATATGACTGTAGGAGTTGTCCCCCTTTCATAAGTAACTTATTTTAATATTACCGTTTAATTATTGTAATTATTACAGATTGTTCCCGTATACTTCAATGTTATCTTATGTTTTGTTTTGTTATTAATTATGTTCAATTTCTAATTATTACAGTTGTGCCCATAAGTATGGCGACTTTTGTGTCCAGTATCATGGCCGTCTGTAATTATATTTGGACTAGGACTCGTCCACAACTTGCTTTAGTACAACCTGATCAACCTGCTACACCAGTTCGTCCTGCTACACCTGTTCGCCCTGCTGCACCAGCTCATCCTGCTACATCAGCTCGCCCTGCTTCATCCACACCAAGCACACTGACGCAGAGTACTCATCAGTTCATAGCTTTACATCCCCTGATACCTCACGTTCCTCTACGTCGTCTTCATCATCATCATTTCAGTCTGCTCGTTCATCTTCTTATTCCAGCACGGACAGTTATTGGCTGCGTAGAGTCACCAGATTAAACTATAGAGAGTAATTTTTTTCTTTAAAGGTTAACCTTTCATTCCTTAAGTGTGTGTGTGTTCATCTATGTTATAGTTTCTTAAAGTTGTAGATAGGAGTCTTATTATTTAGGTATATGATATATATGTAGTTTTTATATAGTTATAAATCAGAGAGAGAGAAGTAGTAGTAAAATGTTAACTTAATTTAAAGTTTAGTGTAATTTGTTATATTTGATTTAGGAGTGAGTTTAAAGTTACAGTAGTTTAGATTGTTATATTTATCGTTATCTTTGTTACACAATACATTTTTATTGATATATATATTGACAGTATACAAACTTATTCAAATATTGACATTACCATAACGTCTTATTTGTATTCTGAAAAAAAATTGTTGACACTTTTTTATTATCCATATTCAATGTATGCATTTCATTCTCTGATTTTAATAATTTAATTGATTTTATGTTTTCGATATTGGGATGAATTGGTTATTTCACATGTAGTAATGTATTGGCGTTTTACGTCAGTCTAGATTATTTCACATGTAGTAATGTATTGGCGTTTTACGTCAGTCTAGATTATTTCACATGTAGTAATGTATTGGTGTTTTATGTCAGTCTAGATTATTTCACATGTAGTAATGTATTGGTGTTTTACGTCAGTCTAGATTATTTCACATGTAGTAATGTATTGGTGTTTTACGTCACAGTCTAGATTATTTCACATGTAGTAATGTATTGGCGTTTTACGTCAGTCTAGATTATTTCACATGTAGTAATGTATTGGTGTTTTATGTCAGTCTAGATTATTTCACATGTAGTAATGTATTGGTGTTTTACGTCAGTCTAGATTATTTCACATGTAGTAATGTATTGGCGTTTTACGTCACAGTCTAGATTATTTCACATGTAGTAATGTATTGGTGTTTTACGTCAGTCTAGATTATTTCACATGTAGTAATGTATTGGTGTTTTACGTCAGTCTAGATTATTTCACATGTAGTAATGTATTGGCGTTTTACGTCAGTCTAGATTATTTCACATGTAGTAATGTATTGGCGTTTTACGTCAGTCTAGATTATTTCACATGTAGTAATGTATTGGCGTTTTACGTCAGTCTAGATTATTTCACATGTAGTAATGTATTGGCGTTTTACGTCAGTCTAGATTATTTCACATGTAGTAATGTATTGGTGTTTTACGTCAGTCTAGATTATTTCACATGTAGTAATGTATTGGTGTTTTACGTCACAGTCTAGATTATTTCACATGTAGTAATGTATTGGTGTTTTACGTCAGTCTAGATTATTTCACATGTAGTAATGTATTGGTGTTTTACGTCACAGTCTAGATTATTTCACATGTAGTAATGTATTGGCGTTTTACGTCAGTCTAGATTATTTCACATGTAGTAATGTATTGGTGTTTTACGTCAGTCTAGATTATTTCACATGTAGTAATGTATTGGCGTTTTACGTCAGTCTAGATTATTTCACATGTAGTAATGTATTGGTGTTTTACGTCAGTCTAGATTATTTCACATGTAGTAATGTATTGGTGTTTTACGTCACAGTCTAGATTATTTCACATGTAGTAATGTATTGGTGTTTTATGTCAGTCTAGATTATTTCACATGTAGTAATGTATTGGCGTTTTACGTCACAGTCTAGATTATTTCACATGTAGTAATGTATTGGTGTTTTACGTCAGTCTAGATTATTTCACATGTAGTAATGTATTGGCGTTTTACGTCACAGTCTAGATTATTTCACATGTAGTAATGTATTGGTGTTTTACGTCAGTCTAGATTATTTCACATGTAGTAATGTATTGGTGTTTTACGTCAGTCTAGATTATTTCACATGTAGTAATGTATTGGCGTTTTACGTCAGTCTAGATTATTTCACATGTAGTAATGTATTGGTGTTTTACGTCAGTCTAGATTATTTCACATGTAGTAATGTATTGGTGTTTTATGTCAGTCAAGATTCTTTGTACAGTGAAACTTCCGTAAACCGACACTCCACGGGACCGGTCATTTTGGTCAGTTTACAGAGGTGTCGGTTTTCAGGAGTTTGAAAAAACGGATTCGAATCCGGTTCGTTCCAGTCCGTTACCAGGTCAGAATTTAGTCAATTACCGGATATGGCTATTATAATGTATTCATGTGTGTGGATTCGATCGTGTTTGTTAACACTTACATCGTGTAAAGTGATATTTTAAATGTTATTTATATTTTATTTTTATAATAAACAAATTGAACAATAAAACAATGTGCATGCATTGTCATAGTAGTTGTAATACGTAGTTCTTATCGTTTACCATGATCGGGCCCTGCTAACAGTACTCAAGTTTGTGTTATTTTATTTTATTTTTCTCGCCCGAGAAGAAGAGGTCATATCAATCATTCAGATTTAAAAAAAAAAAAAAAAAAACAAGAAAAAGAAAAAGCTGTATTGTTTTGCCTTGCATCTAAAAACATCACGCAGCTTTTCGGCATCCGACTTCTGTTTTTTTTTTAAATATAAACAACGCAAATTTTAATAAAACGTTTTAAACACGTTTGTTTATTTTAAAATTACATACGGTACAGATACATAATAATAATAATTATAATTAATAAGTTAATGTATTTAGTAAACATCGACCGTAGGTAAACAGGTGTTATACATAGCCCGCGGTAATATGAGTTCTCATCACGTGCAGTCATTCGTGACCATTCAAACATTATTTGTTCCACAGGTAATGTCGGTATTCGGAAGTTTATTTACTGTTAAAGAAACCGATTTGGGCTGACAAAATATGTCGGTGTTCGGAATACGGAGGTGTCGGTTTTTGGAAGTTTTTATTACATCATTTATATAAGAATAAATCCGTCCCGGGCAGACAATGTCGGTTTATGGAGGTTGTCGGTATTTAGAGGTGTCGGTTTTCGGAAGTTACACTGTATTGGTGTTTTACGTCACAGTCAAGATTCTTTGTATTCTTACACGGATACCAGTGATCGTTAAGAAATCCGGAGTACTATGAATACTTCGTCGGCAAACGAAGAGCAGTATAAATGTAAAAGTGTTAGCTTATAAAATGTACAGCAAACGACATTTAAACACTATTCAAAAGTCACAACTTATGACTAACGCAAACAACCTATTGTTCCATAGATCAAGCCTTACAAGTTTTCCATGGTTACGTCAAATGTCCAATCAAAATTAAGATTGATGATTTAAAAATTGGGTAATGAAAGACCTGAATATTTGACTTGGACACATAGACTAATCAGAGAGATCCTCATGTTCGGTCTTGCACACCCTATATGATTGGAATAAAATTTGAATAGATTTTAAAAACAAAGTTAACCATTGGAAAAATACCTAAAAACAAGTCTTGATTGGTCACATACGACAGAAAAGAACAGAAAAACATATAATTGAAAAAGATTTGAATTACGACCAACAGTTTGTACAAAACCTTTGACGGTATCGCAGTGCTACAAATTGCTGTTGACATATGTTCAGAAATTCTACGAGTTGTTGTCTAAAACACGGTATGTCACGGGGTTTTTCTCACAACACTTATTAAATGCTATGAAATATAAATATATATACATAAGATTAGAAATATTTTTTTACCATCTTTTTATTGTAAATGTATAACTGTCAGTATTGCGGATGTAAACAACCTTCACTGTCTGAGCTCAGAGACCACGAAGAATTTCATGTAGATTTTATGAAATTGGGTGGACTCTTAGAACACCAATGTTAATCGTGTACGGAAAGTTTTGTAACTGTGCAACTTTTGAACAATCATCGTAGATCAAAACATCCGCTTACTTGCTTTTGGTGTCTACAAACATTTAATGACTCCAACAGTTTAGCGGACCATGAGCAAAGTCACGAAATGGAAGACGAGCCTTCTGTTATGTGTTTTTGGTGTAAGGCAATGTTTAAAGATGAACAGTCATTGAAGGAGCACGAAACATGTCATGACATAGACGACGGTCCTTCATCACCCAAAAAGAGAAAGCGACAAGAATCGCCTGTTTCACAAGACGAAACGTTTTCACCAGTCCCAGGACCTAGCAATGTAAATCAGAAGGGGTCGGGCGCAATGTAAATCAGAAGGGGTCGGGCAATGTTGATATCGCCTATACAATAAAGAAAGTGAACGAAAAGACGTTCAAAAATGCTGTCATAGACAGACATTACAAAGTGCAGTTTAATTCAGACAACGCAGTACAAAATGAAAAACTATCAGATATTCATAATGAGTTACAAACAATGTTTGATGAGTTGTTGTCTGGAGTTAAATCTGGACTTGAAGGCAACAATTTATGCCGTATAGTTGTTAAACATCTATGAAGACGAATGTTTATTGTTTCATCTCCAACAATGGCAGCAGAAGCTACCGGATCACCATCTTTTGATCCATCAGTATATATTAAAATCCAGTGGCGAAGTTCCTGTCTAATAACAGCAGGAACCAACCGTGCACAGTTATCTTTTGATAGCAAATTCCCGCTGGTAAATTTCATCGCTTGTTTCCGACTTTTTATATTTTGAAAGATCCAGATTCACCTCTGGTTTATCAAGAACCCAAGGAGGTTCCTTTGTAAATTTGTGTTTCAGAGGCATATGGAGAAATAACCCCGAAAAAATCGCGCAGCTATGTCTCAATGTGAACTGTACTGGAAGTGTACGCAGTGTAAAAAAGTCGTTGAGGTGACAAAACGTAGAAAGGAAGACCACGTTTGTGACTATTGGGAATGTAAATCATGTCAGCAAATGGTCCCAAAGGGTCACCTGTGCTTTATAAGGGCACTTGATGCCGAAGTAAGTAAAGGAAAATTTATTTTCTTTGACATTGAGACAACCCAGAATGAAATTTGGCACTGTAAAGATGGGTATGAGCCTGATAAAATGGAAAACTGTAAACATTGTAAAAATAATGTTTTATGTAATGTTTGTACTCTTTGTTAGAATTGTAATCATACTACGTGTGGTAAATATCAACACCGAGCAAATTTAATAATTGCCCAAAAATGTTGTTTGGAATGCATGGGTGAACCACTTTTACCGGGTTCAAAATGTGATTCTTGTGGAACGCGGTGTAATCAATGTAACAAATTCAACAAAAATGATAACATGTTTGACACACCTCCGTGTCTGGACACATGTGGTCAGGGAAAATGTTTTCAAGGGGGGCAACTGTGTCAATGATTTGGTACATTGGCTTTTTTCGAAAGCACACAAACATTTAACTGTTTTAGCTCATAATATAAGAGCTTTTGACGGATATTTTTTGTTAGAATATTTAACTGACCAATCTTTCAGACCAGATTCTATTGTTTTTCCCCTTTAGTAAAATTAATAATATGCATGTTGCGAGGGGTCTAGACATTCGGAGTCATAGACAGTCTTAATTTTTTGCCCATGCCTCTGTCACAGTTACCTTCAGCTTTTGGTTTAAGTGAATTGCAATAAGGGTATTTTCCACACTTTTTTAACACGAGAGCCAACGAACAATATTTTGGACCATACCCCGATCCCAAATTTTATGGAGCCGATACTATGTCAGTCGATGGTCGTGCTAAATTTTATATCTGGTACAATGAGAAAGTAAACCAAGACACAGTTTTTGATTTTGCTAAAGAAACTGTTGCTTACTGCAGGTCTAACGTCGATATTTTAAGAAGGGCTTGCCTCCGATTTAGAGAGTTGCTTTTAAACATCACGGGTAATGAAGAAGAGTTTTTCGACGAAAATTTAGAACCATCAACCGTTCGCAAAAATGCCATAGATCCGTTTAATGAAATTACCATTGCAGCCGTATGCTCGAAAGTGTACAGGACCAAGTTTCTGAAAGAAACCTGGAAAGTCAAGGATATGTAACTGATCAGTTTTCTAAAGTCTCAATTCAATGGCTAGAATGGGAGACCAAAAAGCAGAGGAAATTGGGATTCCCAACTTTCATTAACATGGTAACAATCTCTGAGAGTACCGTCTACCAAATACTAAATACCGTTTAGATGGTTTCTGTGAAGCAACAAATACGGCATACGAATTTTACGGTTGCCTTTGGCATGGATGTAAAAATTGTTACCCTTAAAATCGTCACACGACCAAAATACCCCGAACCAAACAATCTTTAGAAAAACTCTATGCCATGACTTTGAAAAAGCAAGAGTACATTAAATCCATCGGCATGAATCTCGTGTATATTTGGGAGCATGAATTTACCGATCTTTTGAAAAGAAATCCCTTAGTTCGCGAATTTGTTGACTCTTTGGACATCCAACCTTGACTGGATTCCAGAGACAGTTTCTTTGGAGGAAGGACAAATGCTATAAAATGAGGAATGAATTTCCGAAATGTGCACATCTGGCACATCAAAATTAAACTGGTATATTTGTATTATACATTGAAAGAAAAATTCTACGGCGATCAAAAAATTAACTATGTTGATTTTACGTCACTTTATAGTTTTATAAATAAGTACGCCAAATATCTCGTGGGCCATCCTGAAATTATTACGTCAGGTTTGGATAAAATTAATTTGAACGACTTTTTTGGTATAGTAAAGTGTAAAATTTTACCACCAAGACGCCTGTTCTTACCAGTCCTACCCGTAAAATGTAATGGAAAGTTGACATTTCCACTATGCAGAACCTATACAGAAAATGCAAATGCAGCGATTCCGATCGTATGTTTATAGGCACATGGTGTAGTCCTGAAATATTGAAGACAGTGGACAAGGGTTATAAAGTCATTAAAATTTATGAAATGTACCACTGGCCGGAAACAACACGATTTAATTCAACTACTGAAAATGCCGGTCTTTTTACAGACAACATCAATCTTTTTCTGCGTATAAAATAGCAAAGTTTGGATTGGCCTGCTTGGGTTAAAACTGACAAGGACAAGCTAGAGTATATAAGGTTGTATTTGGAAAGAGAAAGTATACAGTTGGACAGAGAAAGCATTTATCAAAACAAAGCCCTACGTTCTCTGGCCAAACTCATGCTAAACAGTATGTGGGGGAAATAGGATCAGAATTTTAACATGTCTCAGACCGAGTATTTTCACGAGACAGAAGCCGATAATTTTTTTAAATGTATCAGTGACCCGAAGAGAAATATCAAAGATTTCTATATTGTCACAAATGACATCATACAGGTCACTTACAATCAACATAGTGATTTCATGAAGGAAAGCTACCAAAATAACGTGTTTATAGCAACTTTTACAATGCCAAGCCCGGCTTAAATTGTATGACGTCATGGACTGTTTAAAAGAACGGGTTTTGTACCACGATACTGACAACGTCATTTACATCAGTAACCCGGGCGACCCAGAACCTCCACTCGGGGATTTCTTGGGCGATCTCACCTCTGAACTTGATGCGGACGACCGCTTTACATTATTTTTGTTCTGCGGGTCCAAAACAATACGCATACAAAACGCAAAAATGGAATCAATGTTGTTAAATAAGAGGGTTTTTAATGAATTATACTTATGGTAAAAAAATAAATTTTGATTCTCTCCTAGATTTGATAGTTTCTCCGTCAGACGACTCAAATCAAATGGGTGAAAATAAAAGAAATCTTAAGCGGTCTATAGCATTAATAAACCCCAACAAAATATGTAGGGACAAATCAAAGCGTATTATTTTCAATAGGAGAGAAACAAAAAAGTACAAAGTAGTC
Organism: Tegillarca granosa; assembly: GCA_029721355.1. Lineage (NCBI taxonomy): Eukaryota > Metazoa > Mollusca > Bivalvia > Arcoida > Arcidae > Tegillarca > Tegillarca granosa. The sequence goes on along the minus strand of JARBDR010000708.1, from coordinate 209,624 downwards.
TATACTAAAAGAGTAATCCAAAAGGACACCCTTACTACACTTCCTTATGGGTTCTGATACTTTTAAAAAAAATCAATTGTATATTTGTGGTAATGTGAGATATACATAACTTGTATGGTGTTATAGAAGTATTATTGTGTACATACTACTCACGAAACAAAAAATTGATGTTTGTTCTATATTGTACATATTCTAGATACATAGATACATGTTTTTATACGTAAATATTGATATTTTATCCACTTTTGCCTTTTCGTTGTTTTTGGTTCATAGCCAGGGGGGGGGCCTCCATTAGTTTTTCTCTACCACGTACTAACCACCTTTTTTAAGTATCTTGTCGGTGTAAGAATGAAACTGGCGTATGTATAGTCTTTAAAGCTTCAAGAAATGATTCGTAACCCTTGGGAATTTTGACGCAATTGCTCACTACTCTACAACGAATCAGATCTAAAATATACGAGTCTTAAAACTTTGCCACTCATATTAACCTCGCCTAGATCATTCCAGGATATAACGTGTTAACCTTGTTTTGTTAAATAGTCTAAAAGTCCTCGTGCTTTTGCGATCAATTTCTGTGGTATAACTGTTTTAGGAGGTCATTTACGTCTAGCAAAAAACCATAGTCGGCCGCTTGTGCACTTTCAGACGATAAGGCAAAACTTTTTTAATCTGACTCTGGTTTCAATCAAATGTTCCTCTATAAAAAATTAACAGTATTTCACACAAAATTTCTAAATATATAAAACAAATACCAGTTAAATTTTGATGTAACAGATGTGCACATTTCGGAAATTCATTCCTCATCAGTGACACTAAGACCTAAAAGTTTGATAGATAAAAAACATAAGCCAAATATTTTGAAATTTATGAATCTAAAGTTCCAAAATTATATAAATCCAAATCCAGCTCAGGAATGTTTTGAATGAAGGAACAGACCTTAGTTTTAAATAAATTTCGAAATTGAAAACGGCTGAAAATTTTGCTGAAAGGTACATTTTCCGACAGCACAAAGTACTGCCTACTGAGTTATGGATATCCTCGGGGAGCTTTACTCTCTCAGCAGCGGTACCCGCTCAGGGGTAGTAAATAAATAAAACAAATACCAGTTTAATTTTGATGTGCCCATTTCGGAAATTCAATCCGCATCAGTGACTAAAACCTAAAAGTTTGATAGATAAAAAACATAAGCCAAACATGAGTCTTTGTTATTGTGTTTAAGATAGCCTTTCTCTGTTTATCAGAAGTGGAATGTAGCAGTTCCAGAAAAAGACCAATGCGTCTTTCCCATCCGGTTCATGTTTTTCAAATGAAAGGCTTACCTGACGTATTGTCATTTTATACTTTTTCCAAAAACACATTTGCATCCTGTCGAGGTAATATGTTTGTGCAAAGTCTGTAATTTTCATCTGTTGAACTTGTCATATAAACTAGCAAGTAGCCATATGGTTTAGATATTAAAAGTGGTTGATTATGACAAATACTTTATTTTTTGCTATGCAAACCCTATTAATTTAACAGATTACCAATAATATAAAACTGACCAGTCAGAGTATGAAAGGACGGCGGTTATGAATGGTATGTAGTTTCTTCTCACGGATTTGAAAACAGAATTCATTTTTGTTGCATTTTAATGATTATTTACATTATCATAATTACATTTTCAAATAAAAATGGCAAATATTTTGTAGCGTAAATGAATAAAACTTCCTCCTAAAATCATGTATTTAAATAACAGTTGTTCTAAGAACATTATTTCGTCGCAAGAAATTTTAAAAATTTTTATTTGGTTTATGCATTAGAGTTTATTTTATAAAAAATTATTTATTCATTTATTTTTAATTAATGTATATATTTGTAGGGACGGTGTATTTTCCTCACCATTCAGCACACCAAGTGCGGGTCCTCGGAGGGAACGCCTTTTCAGCAGTCCAGGGTTTGGAAATGGGACTGCAACCCCCCCAGGAAACACCCCCAGGGCCCCAATCCATTCTATGGGCGTCGTAAGTAACACACAGTATGTAAAACTTTGTTACTTTAAATCGATGAAGTCTATACATGTATTATTTATTTTAGATAGTTTAGAAACCTTTTATTCTCTTCTCTGTTAATCTTCTTGAAATAATGTTTAGAATAAATTATGTTATTATTGTGGTATCTATCAGATTGCTGGCGATTATATCATTAAGTACCGGTACACTTGGCTTATTCAGTTATATTTCTGAGTTACCCCTCTTTTATTAGATGCACACATAAGTATATTGGTCAATAGCACGAACTCGCGTTAATACGTAATTTATTTTATCTTGTAGTGATGACTCCACTATCTATATTTCCTTGGATGAGAAAGAAAAGACCGAAGACGTTATGTAAGTAATCAGTATTCTAGATGTGTCATTTCACTTGTTTATATTTTTCGGAGGTACTCAGGTGTACTTATTTCGACCTATAACTTATTTTGACAGTAATGTCAACCAAACTTTATAAAGTTCACAAATCGGGTAGATTTGTCAAATCTACGCAGTACCGTCTACATAAAAATAAAAACCTTAGAGTTTGTTATTTTACATGTGTTTGTGATTTCTTATATTTATATTTTCAGAGACAATCTCAAAAGAATTAGAAGTCCAATTAACAATAATAATGAATAGGATGAGTGATATTAAAGATTTGCTTGAACAATCAAAGACAGTAAAAAAACAGGATCCATGATTTAGATATCAAAATATATACATGTATATATAAAAGAAAATTACATAAAATATAAAATTCATGTTGTTTTATTAGATTCTTCAGGATCTAACTAAACCCAGGTAAGAGCATTTCCTTAAGTTTAGTTCAATGGCTTGTAAATCAGAATATCTCTGTTATGTGGTGGTTTTCTTTCCAGGTTTAACACACCATCAGTTCGGTTTATTGGTTAAAGTGTGGTTTTCTCGTACCACTCCTATATTCTACACTTATAGTTCAATAACATGAAAATGTGTTAAAAAGGCGGTGTTCTCTTTTCAATCGGGATATCTACACTATCAGTACCTAACATTCGACACTTTTGTTACTTGTTCGACAGGCACACGTCGATATACTAAGTGAAATGATTGCTGTTAAATTACCAATCATGCGACACGCATTTTTTTCGACAGAAATTCAATTGTCGCACTCATTTCTCATAGATTGACCATGGGAATGCATAAACACAGTAATGATTAATGAAAAATTGCCCGATCTGAATTCGAACTAAAGACCTGTAGATTTTCAATCTAACGCTCTACCAACTGAGATACTCGGACAGTTAACAACAAAGTGAAATAATTTAAATTATATGTTTCCATGCTTGCTACTGGATACAAAATTGAACAATTTATCATAAATGCAAAAAAATCATTTCGGTCGATTTTCATTGTTGTTTTATAGCTCAAAACTATAAAATAAACACAACATACAAATCCATAGACGACTGCCCACAGAAAATAACAAGCTCGTTTAAACGATTTGATCATAAATACAAATAAATTAATATCATGATATGTTTACTTAAACATATACTGAAATAAGACGTCCAAGATACATACTTGTTATTCACCGCAAGTAAGTTATTGACATTTTATAAGCTTTTACGCATATTTAAATGACTTGTATCATGTGTAAATTTCAATGATTAGAAACATTTAATATTGTTTTAATTACTTTCAATTTTAATGAATATTAAAATATGTGCCAACTGTGACTGTCACCGATCTCGAGGGTGTGGGTGATTTTCTACTGTCTACGAATGCTTTCAGTTTCAAATTGAACCGCATGTGAGTGTCTAGGGGCATGTTCCGAGTAATTATTATTTCTTATATTAAAGTAATTATAATAAAAATAACGTGTTTAATCGTTAATGGAACGCTATTTAGTAAAAGAAGGCCTGAACAGGAGATCCTCAACACCTGATGGACGTTTTTAACATATTTGGCTTCTTTACTTCAGAGCGTGAACTTTGAATCATGTCTGTAATGCTGTCTTTATTAAACTTTCATTTCTTAAATGTTTCATATCTCAGTTCACTGATTGTAAACTACGTGGATTGCTTAAATCGAATTGACCTACGCAATTGGACCTCAAGATAATCAAAGTACTGATGGTATTGACAACCTACCGATCGACAATCAACATCTTCGTTTTCCATGCGGTGGAATGCTTAGGTCTAATGAGTTTCATTTTCATTTTGAACAGGCCTTGAAGGAAAACGCCCCAGCTGAGAGCCGCCGCCGCCGCCGCCGAAGGAGAAGCAGCAGTAGCCTAGCTGGGCCTTCGGCCAGGCCAGCTGCAGCCAGGGTCGGGAAGGGAAAAAAGAGAAAAATCGTTGAAAGTGACGATGAGTAGCAGTAATAGGCTAGCACCACGTTCAATAAACCAACTCGCTAAATCAGCTTTTTTAAGCAACGTACTGAAAACCTCGGACCAATTCCGTAGCAGAGATATATTAGTTCAGCTGCTGACACTTTTATTACTAGAGAATACCATTGTTTAATGTCAACAAACTTCATCTATTCAGAAGATTTCCACGTTTGGTGTGTGGTAGAGACTTCTCTGGTGGTTGAGGAATTATTGTAATCAAGATGTCGCAACCGCAAACTGAATTCTTTATCTTCACTCGCCGCTTGGAAGGTGATTAACACTTGCGGATATATGAGCACCTTGAACTGCTATCGTGTCTTGGAGTATCTCCCTTGGCCTAGTCTCTTAGAGGTGAAATGGCTTTTCCCGAGGAGTCTCTGGGTCAGATTGGTTAATAAAGTCCTGAGGAGTCGAAGAAGTTTATTGAAAGTCGGGTAGTTTTTTTTTTTTTTTTATTGATATACACATTTTCAAATTTTCATTATTTATGTAGTAATAGTATTAGACGGTCTTTATTAATTTATAATTTTCAGTATATGATTTTTTTTCGTTTTGCATGACACATCTCTATTTTTTCAAATGCACTTTCTACTGTCAGTTAAAATGATGTTTATCCCTTTAGTATGTTAACACTTTACACTGTTTTTATCCTTTCAGAAAACAATTGGAAGAAGAACTAAAGGTTATGGAGAACCAGATGAAAATAATGGCTGCCCGAAAAAGGGACATAATGAAACTTTTAAATAAATAAAATAAAAGGGGGGTAAAAAAAAAATGATCCAAAAAATTAATAATAAATAAATAATCATTCATGGATTATGGTGTTATAACTTATTTTGTTCACAAAAATATACATGGATCATAACTTATTTTTATACAGGCAAGAATTTTTCTTTATAGTTACATATTATTAGGTTTTTTAAGACGTCTCTAGATAATTTGTCTTCTATTTATGTGACATGAGAAATTTTTTCAAAAATGTAATTAAATTTCGAAAATTTCAGGTCTGTTATTTCAGTTTCATATTTAAACTTTGAAATCATAATGTAGAAAATTGCGATATTTTCTTGTATTGACTAAAATTAGGACAACTCTTGTCAAATTAATCTGGAAACGTCTAAAAACGTAATACATGTATAGCTATAAAGTAGAAATTTCCAAACACTTAAATTTTCACTTACTGTATTTAAAAACTCGATTTCTGTAGAGTTTAATTTTCACCTGTTACCTTCAGTAGATACGTCTGTAATATGACAAACTAAACATTTGAATTTCCTATATTCGCGTCAGTATTTAATTTTATACCAATCAAATCATACTTTTCATACATGTCAATACATCACTGGTTCAATGATGTATTCATTGATTTGTTTCGTTATTGATACGCAATCAATGCGCATTAAAACGTGAGTCATCGATACTTGATCAAATGTATTGATACAAACCACGCCTCTTGATCATGTATTGGTCCAAGCCACGGTAATCTGACTTGCTACATTATCTCTTCGGATTGGTTAATATCCTGTACCTTGTCGCGTGCCAGTCACGCTTACTGAATCCGATTATGTCTGAACATCTTTCTTTTATAAAATATACCTTCTTTTTAATACGTTGACTGTTACTTGTTGAAAGTGGTTTTCTCTCAATCATTACAACTATTTTGAGATAAATAAAATAATTTAAAAAAAAAATTGCCCTGATCTGGGTTCGAACCAGAGACCTTTAGATTTTCAATCTAACGCTCTCCCGACTGTGCTACCGAGGCGGTTAGAAATAAAATAATATGACACACGTTTCCGTGCCTGTTATAGGAGCAATTAAAACACTTAGTAAAATAATTCAACTATTTGTTTTCCGTTACCCATCGCTTGATCTACAGGAACATTCAGTCACGTGGTTACTACAGCTGTCATATTCTTCACGCTATAACTCAAACCACACCTCTTGGTGTCTAAACGCTTGCTGATTGGTTATCTTGATCTACGGTAACTGTCAAACACACTCACCTGATCAGATTATACAAAATCCCTATATTAAACCATTGCATTAACTCTTTTTAGTTATGTTCTTTAACTGTACAATACCTATTTTAATATTCGAATATCCGTTTACAATGCATGAAATCCCTAAATTATTTGTATCATCCCTCTCTATCCCTTTACAATAATTTCATACCCTGCATATTCTCTATCACCCCTGCATAATCCCTTTACAATGCATACCATCTCTCCTTATCGGATTAAAATGTGTCACCCCTATTGAAATGCATCATCCCATTTACAATGCATTTAATCCTTACACAATAGACCCTTATCCCCTTGTACCACACCCTGCATAATCCCTTTACAATGCATTTAATCTCTACACAATAGACCCTTTATCCCTTGTACCGCTCCCTGCATAATCCCCTTAATCCTATAACAGTCTGCATCCAGATCGCGTACCCCAGATAAGTCCTTCCGTTCAGACGGTAGTTTTTGCTCCGATCGCCGACTTTCCAGAAGTCCGACACCTGTTAAGTGGAGACACCGGTCGCCCTCGGTTAGTCGCGATAGTAATCCATCCCGGGGTATTGGGAAGGTGTCGTTTCCGATAGATCCGCCGAATAAACTCCCCAATACTGGTACTTGTTTTAACTGTGGCCAGCCGGGGCATTTCCGCCGAGAATGCCCAGCTTTAAACAATTAGGGGTTGACTCAGCCGGCCGAGAGTTAACCCAGATTTCTTCTAGGCCTACTAAAGAACAACAGTTAGAAGAGCGTAATGAAGTTATCGGTGCGATTAAGAATTTTGGTACCACTTGCGTCGGCCCATCCATTGGACGGGCTAAGTCCATCGGCACAACTTGTGCTATTAACGTAAAATTACAGGGTCGCCATAAGGTTAAGGCCGTTCTGGATACAGGGGCGGAGAAAAACATTATTTCACACGCCGTGTATAATAAGTTGCGTCCGAAGCCGAGATCTAGGGGTAAAGTTGCCATGACGGGTGCTGGCACGGATATGCGTATGAATGCTTTCATTACTGAACCTATTCGATTTTCAATAGGTTCCCAGGAATTTTTTGAGGAATTTTATGTTGCTCCCATTTACGATGAAATGTTATTGGGGTTATCTTTCCTTATGGATCATGGTACAAAAATTGATTTAACAACCAACACTTTATTTTTAGGGACCAACCAGGTTGCTCTGCAATCAGATAACCGGGACCTTAGTCATGTTTATGTGTCTACGACACAGTCTATTGTGGTCGAACCCAATACGGTCCGTGTGTCACGCTGTTCACTGAGCAGCCCACTTAAAGACTTTATAGTCGATTCTAGAGATCATGTCATTCACAAACGAGTTTTAGTACCCCGAGTTCTTAACTTTGGAGGTCAGGAAGCCACAGTATGTTTTTTTAACATCTCAGATGATCGGGTGGTCATAGAGAAAGGTGAGGTGGTTGGTTGTGCCGATGAGGTTGAAGTTGTGCCTGCCCCCCAGACTGACAAGGGCCCAACTTGTTGTAGGATAGGTCAGACAGTGGATACCTTGCCCGACCATTTAACCGATTTGTTTCAGAGGTCTGCTAAACATCTTAGTGATGATCAAGCTGACAGATTGTATACACTTTTAGTAGAGTATCAGGATGTGTTTGCTAAGAGCGAATTCGATTTAGGCAATTTTACTGCCCTTACTCATAAGATAGACACTAAGGATGCCCCGCCTGTTAAGGAACGCCTTAGGCGTACCACCGATCATTTTGCGGGGGAGGAGGAAGAGCATTTGGGCAAAATGCTAGATGGTGGAATAATTGAACCCTCTAATTCATTGTTGTTTTATAGCTCAAAACTATAAAATAAACACAACATACAAATCCATAGACGACTGCCCACAGAAAATAACAAGCTCGTTTAAACGATTTGATCATAAATACAAATAAATTAATATCATGATATGTTTACTTAAACATATACTGAAATAAGACGTCCAAGATACATACTTGTTATTCACCGCAAGTAAGTTATTGACATTTTATAAGCTTTTAAGCATATTTAAATGACTTGTATCATGTGTAAATTTCAATGATTAGAAACATTTAATATTGTTTTAATTACTTTCAATTTTAATGAATATTAAAATATGTGCCAACTGTGACTGTCACCGATCTCGAGGGTGTGGGTGATTTTCTACTGTCTACGAATGCTTTCAGTTTCCAATTGAACCGCATGTGAGTGTCTAGGGGCATGTTCCGAGTAATTATTATTTCTTATATTAAAGTAATTATAATAAAAATAACGTGTTTAATCGTTAATGGAACGCTATTTAGTAAAAGAAGGCCTGAACAGGAGATCCTCAACACCTGATGGACGTTTTTAACATATTTGGCTTCTTTACTTCAGAGCGTGAACTTTGAATCATGTCTGTAATGCTGTCTTTATTAAACTTTCATTTCTTAAATGTTTCATATCTCAGTTCACTGATTGTAAACTACGTGGATTGCTTAAATCGAATTGACCTACGCAATTGGACCTCAAGATAATCAAAGTACTGATGGTATTGACAACCTACCGATCGACAATCAACATCTTCGTTTTCCATGCGGTGGAATGCTTAGGTCTAATGAGTTTCATTTTCATTTTGAACAGGCCTTGAAGGAAAACGCCCCAGCTGAGAGCCGCCGCCGCCGCCGCCGAAGGAGAAGCAGCAGTAGCCTAGCTGGGCCTTCGGCCAGGCCAGCTGCAGCCAGGGTCGGGAAGGGAAAAAAGAGAAAAATCGTTGAAAGTGACGATGAGTAGCAGTAATAGGCTAGCACCACGTTCAATAAACCAACTCGCTAAATCAGCTTTTTTAAGCAACGTACTGAAAACCTCGGACCAATTCCGTAGCAGGGATATATTAGTTCAGCTGCTGACACTTTTATTACTAGAGAATACCATTGTTTAATGTCAACAAACTTCATCTATTCAGAAGATTTCCACGTTTGGTGTGTGGTAGAGACTTCTCTGGTGGTTGAGGAATTATTGTAATCAAGATGTCGCAACCGCAAACTGAATTCTTTATCTTCACTCGCCGCTTGGAAGGTGATTAACACTTGCGGATATATGAGCACCTTGAACTGCTATCGTGTCTTGGAGTATCTCCCTTGGCCTAGTCTCTTAGAGGTGAAATGGCTTTTCCCGAGGAGTCTCTGGGTCAGATTGGTTAATAAAGTCCTGAGGAGTCGAAGAAGTTTATTGAAAGTCGGGTAGTTTTTTTTTTTTTTATTGATATACACATTTTCAAATTTTCATTATTTATGTAGTAATAGTATTAGACGGTCTTTATTAATTTATAATTTTCAGTATATGATTTTTTTTCGTTTTGCATGACACATCTCTATTTTTTCAAATGCACTTTCTACTGTCAGTTAAAATGATGTTTATCCCTTTAGTATGTTAACACTTTACACTGTTTTTATCCTTTCAGAAAACAATTGGAAGAAGAACTAAAGGTTATGGAGAACCAGATGAAAATAATGGCTGCCCGAAAAAGGGACATAATGAAACTTTTAAATAAATAAAATAAAAGGGGGGTAAAAAAAAAATGATCCAAAAAATTAATAATAAATAAATAATCATTCATGGATTATGGTGTTATAACTTATTTTGTTCACAAAAATATACATGGATCATAACTTATTTTTATACAGGCAAGAATTTTTCTTTATAGTTACATATTATTAGGTTTTTTAAGACGTCTCTAGATAATTTGTCTTCTATTTATGTGACATGAGAAATTTTTTCAAAAATGTAATTAAATTTCGAAAATTTCAGGTCTGTTATTTCAGTTTCATATTTAAACTTTGAAATCATAATGTAGAAAATTGCGATATTTTCTTGTATTGACTAAAATTAGGACAACTCTTGTCAAATTAATCTGGAAACGTCTAAAAACGTAATACATGTATAGCTATAAAGTAGAAATTTCCAAACACTTAAATTTTCACTTACTGTATTTAAAAACTCGATTTCTGTAGAGTTTAATTTTCACCTGTTACCTTCAGTAGATACGTCTGTAATATGACAAACTAAACATTTGAATTTCCTATATTCGCGTCAGTATTTAATTTTATACCAATCAAATCATACTTTTCATACATGTCAATACATCACTGGTTCAATGATGTATTCATTGATTTGTTTCGTTATTGATACGCAATCAATGCGCATTAAAACGTGAGTCATCGATACTTGATCAAATGTATTGATACAAACCACGCCTCTTGATCATGTATTGGTCCAAGCCACGGTAATCTGACTTGCTACATTATCTCTTCGGATTGGTTAATATCCTGTACCTTGTCGCGTGCCAGTCACGCTTACTGAATCCGATTATGTCTGAACATCTTTCTTTTATAAAATATACCTTCTTTTTAATACGTTGACTGTTACTTGTTGAAAGTGGTTTTCTCTCAATCATTACAACTATTTTGAGATAAATAAAATAATTTAAAAAAAAAATTGCCCTGATCTGGGTTCGAACCAGAGACCTTTAGATTTTCAATCTAACGCTCTCCCGACTGTGCTACCGAGGCGGTTAGAAATAAAATAATATGACACACGTTTCCGTGCCTGTTATAGGAGCAATTAAAACACTTAGTAAAATAATTCAACTATTTGTTTTCCGTTACCCATCGCTTGATCTACAGGAACATTCAGTCACGTGGTTACTACAGCTGTCATATTCTTCACGCTATAACTCAAACCACACCTCTTGGTGTCTAAACGCTTGCTGATTGGTTATCTTGATCTACGGTAACTGTCAAACACACTCACCTGATCAGATTATACAAAATCCCTATATTAAACCATTGCATTAACTCTTTTTAGTTATGTTCTTTAACTGTACAATACCTATTTTAATATTCGAATATCCGTTTACAATGCATGAAATCCCTAAATTATTTGTATCATCCCTCTCTATCCCTTTACAATAATTTCATACCCTGCATATTCTCTATCACCCCTGCATAATCCCTTTACAATGCATACCATCTCTCCTTATCGGATTAAAATGTGTCACCCCTATTGAAATGCATCATCCCATTTACAATGCATTTAATCCTTACACAATAGACCCTTATCCCCTTGTACCACACCCTGCATAATCCCTTTACAATGCATTTAATCTCTACACAATAGACCCTTTATCCCTTGTACCGCTCCCTGCATAATCCCCTTAATCCTATAACAGTCTGCATCCAGATCGCGTACCCCAGATAAGTCCTTCCGTTCAGACGGTAGTTTTTGCTCCGATCGCCGACTTTCCAGAAGTCCGACACCTGTTAAGTGGAGACACCGGTCGCCCTCGGTTAGTCGCGATAGTAATCCATCCCGGGGTATTGGGAAGGTGTCGTTTCCGATAGATCCGCCGAATAAACTCCCCAATACTGGTACTTGTTTTAACTGTGGCCAGCCGGGGCATTTCCGCCGAGAATGCCCAGCTTTAAACAATTAGGGGTTGACTCAGCCGGCCGAGAGTTAACCCAGATTTCTTCTAGGCCTACTAAAGAACAACAGTTAGAAGAGCGTAATGAAGTTATCGGTGCGATTAAGAATTTTGGTACCACTTGCGTCGGCCCATCCATTGGACGGGCTAAGTCCATCGGCACAACTTGTGCTATTAACGTAAAATTACAGGGTCGCCATAAGGTTAAGGCCGTTCTGGATACAGGGGCGGAGAAAAACATTATTTCACACGCCGTGTATAATAAGTTGCGTCCGAAGCCGAGATCTAGGGGTAAAGTTGCCATGACGGGTGCTGGCACGGATATGCGTATGAATGCTTTCATTACTGAACCTATTCGATTTTCAATAGGTTCCCAGGAATTTTTTGAGGAATTTTATGTTGCTCCCATTTACGATGAAATGTTATTGGGGTTATCTTTCCTTATGGATCATGGTACAAAAATTGATTTAACAACCAACACTTTATTTTTAGGGACCAACCAGGTTGCTCTGCAATCAGATAACCGGGACCTTAGTCATGTTTATGTGTCTACGACACAGTCTATTGTGGTCGAACCCAATACGGTCCGTGTGTCACGCTGTTCACTGAGCAGCCCACTTAAAGACTTTATAGTCGATTCTAGAGATCATGTCATTCACAAACGAGTTTTAGTACCCCGAGTTCTTAACTTTGGAGGTCAGGAAGCCACAGTATGTTTTTTTAACATCTCAGATGATCGGGTGGTCATAGAGAAAGGTGAGGTGGTTGGTTGTGCCGATGAGGTTGAAGTTGTGCCTGCCCCCCAGACTGACAAGGGCCCAACTTGTTGTAGGATAGGTCAGACAGTGGATACCTTGCCCGACCATTTAACCGATTTGTTTCAGAGGTCTGCTAAACATCTTAGTGATGATCAAGCTGACAGATTGTATACACTTTTAGTAGAGTATCAGGATGTGTTTGCTAAGAGCGAATTCGATTTAGGCAATTTTACTGCCCTTACTCATAAGATAGACACTAAGGATGCCCCGCCTGTTAAGGAACGCCTTAGGCGTACCACCGATCATTTTGCGGGGGAGGAGGAAGAGCATTTGGGCAAAATGCTAGATGGTGGAATAATTGAACCCTCTAATTCTGACTGGGCTTCTGCCCCTGTTCTCATTCGTAAGCGCGATGGTGGTGTCCGCTGGTGCATTGATTACAGGAAGGTTAATGCCGTAACTGTTAAGGATGTTTTCCCTTTACCTCTAATGGATGAGTGTTTAGATACCTTGTCTGGTAATCAGTGGTTCTCTAAGTTGGATGCCAACTCTGCATACTATCAAATTAAGATTGATGAGCCCGACCGCAAGAAAACTGCCTTTCTTACTAAGTATGGGCTGTACCAGTTCCGTTCCATGCCTTTTTTTTGGATGACATGTTGGTCATGGGTGTTGATTTTGACAGTCATCTACAGAATCTTAGTCAGGTTTTTGATAGATTACATACTTATGGTTTACGTCTCAAACCCAAGAAATGTGTATTGTTTCAGACCAAGGTAGAGTTTCTGGGCCGCATTGTTAGTCGGTCTGGTGTCAAAATGGGACATCAGTATGTGGAGGCTGTTAGGGAGTGGTCAGTTCCCCAGAGTAGTAAGGATGTGGAGAGATTTCTTGGCTTTGCTAATTATCATAGGGCTTTCATTAAAAACTATGCCCATTTAGCCGCACCGTTATATTTGGTGACAGGCAAGCAGGATTTTGTTTGGGGACCTGAACAAGTTAGATCATTCGAGGACTTGAAACATGCCCTTACTTCAGCCCCGGTTTTGAAACTACCAGACAAAACTGGTCAGTTTATTCTAGACACTGACGCTTCTGATAGGGCGATAGGTGCAGAACTTCTGCAGATTCAAGGTGTTGAGGAGTGTGCTATTGGGTACGGTAGCTTTGCTTTGTCTTCTGAGCAACGCAATTACTGTACTACTAGAAAGGAGTTGCTCGCTGTTGTCCGGTTTGCTAGGATGTTCAGACATCATTTGTTAGGGCAAAAGTTCACGGTGAGAACTGACCACCATAGTTTGATCTGGCTAATGAATTTTAAAGAACCCCAGGGTCAACTGGCCCGTTGGCTAGAAGAGCTAAGTCAGTATAATATGGTCGTGGAACACCGACCCGGACGCTATCATGTCAATGCAGACGCTCTTAGTCGGTCTACCGAGCCCCCGTGCAAGGAGTTTCACGTACATGTTAAGTTGAAGGATTTACCCTGTGGTGGCTGCCGCTATTGTATGAGAGCGCATGACGGTTGGTCAAAATTTGTGGAGGAGGTGGATGATGTCGTTCCCCTCTCTCTGGCTCGTCAGACCAAATCAAAAAGTTCAGATCCGGTTTCTAACACCACGGACGTGTATTCATGTTCAGTTATGAGTATTGAACTTGACAGTAAAAAATGCCAAATAATTCAGGTTGACCCCGATGAGGCGGGAATTCAACTACCGGATAAGATTGACTTAAAAACCGAACAAGAGACCGATTCTAACCTCACTTTGTTATGAGAGTGGTTGCAACACGGAACCCAACCGAGTGAGAATGAGCTTTTTCGAGCTAATAAGCCTACCAAATATTACTGGATTAATCGAGCGTTGTTCACTCTAGATAATAACGGCATTATCTGGCGAACATGGAAGTGCGAAGATGGAGACCGCAAACTGTTGGTGGTCCCACAACCCCTGCAAGGAGATGTGATTTGACTCAATCACGATTTGCCATCGTCTGGCCATCAGGGTATTAGTCGCACAAAATCCCGGATATTACAAAATTACTATTGGTATAGACTGAGTAGTGATGTAGAACTTTTCGTTAAGAGCTGCAACGTTTGCAGTACAAACAAAAAGCCTTCTCGTCATGCCAAATTTCCTCTTACGTTATACCATGCCGGTGAGCCCATGGAACGCGTACATCTTGACTTTCTCGGACCCCTGCCAAAGTCTACTAACGGTAACGAGCACATACTGATGATGGTAGATCAGTTTACTAAGTGGGTGGAGTGTATTCCCCTACCATCTCAAATGGCTGAGATGACTGTGAAAGCTGCCATCAATGAGTTTTTTTACACGTTTCGGTTATCCGTTAAACATTTACACTGATCAGGGACGTAATTTTGAGAGTCAGTTGTTTAAAGAAGTGTGTGATCTGCTCCGGATCCAGAAAACGCGCACTACACCTTACCGGCCTTCCTCGAATGGTCAGGTAGAGGTATAATCGGACGTTGATGGATGCCGTGAGATGTTTCGTTGATAAAAGTCAGCGCAACTGGGATGAGTTTCTTCCCCAGCTTTCCGGAGCCATGCGTTCTTCGGTCAACCATAACACTGGTTTTACACCAAACCGTCTCATGCTAGGTCGTGAAATTAACCAACCCGTTGATATTATGTTTAAACCACCTAAACCATATACTAATCAGTCTAATGAGGAGTATGTAGCTGAATTAGAGAAAAGTTTGCATTCTGTGCATGAATTAGCTAGGTCTAAGCTTCAATCTTCCCAGGCCCGTATGAAACGAGACTACGATTTGAATATTGTGCAACGGTCTTATAGTGTTGGAGATTTTGTATATGTAGTTGATACGGCTGTAATTAAAAATCGTAGTAGGAAGTTAAGTTCTCCCTGGAAAGGTCCTGGTATGGTTGTTGAAGTTTTGACCACTTACTTGTATAGAGTTCAGCTAAAAAATTCAGTAGGTGTCATGAATCATGATAGGCTTAAGTTGTGTTGTTGGAAAAGTTTAAGAAATCTTTTGAGGGTACTGAAAGTGGTGCTGCTGTTGGAGGTGGTGCCCGAGCTCACGGGCGCAAGAAGTTGTATTGTGTTTGTAGACGGCCAGATGATGGAAAGTTTATGATTAGTTGTGATAAATGTAAGGAGTGGTTTCATGGAAGTTGTGTAGGTGTTACTTCCGAGGAAGGTGCTGAAATGTATGAGTATATTTGTAAAGATTGTCAGTCCCCTGTAGTAGGTGATGTTTCAGGTAATTCTTCTGTGGAAGTTAGAAGTCAGGATAGTTCTGAGCAACCTGGTGGTCTTCGCCGTAGTAAAAGACCTAGAAAACCCATTGTTCGCACATTTTACAGCCAATTGTGCACTCCAGGGGTGGACTGGGGTCCTTCTTGGGTAGTGTAAATTTATTTGGGTAAACAAGGGGGTGATTTTATGTATTGTTTTTAGTTTTATGTTGTTTATTTACAGATCTTGTATGTACATTTTTAGGGGAAAAGGGGATATTTTCAACATGCCTAGATGTAGAAGGAGGTCTAACCGTGCTCCGGTGCGGGTGCGGGGGCTATTGCGCTTGCAACACTATGGAACTAGTTATGTGGGGCTCATGCCCGGCATTAGGGATCCACCAGAGGTGGAAGTGATGCCTTCGGGTATCCGTGTCCGTCGGGAGGGCGAGTCCTCTCGGCGGGTGGCTGACTTCTCAGTATCTGTTGACCCGCAGGATCAACGACGGATCATGGTCCCGGAGGGACGTTTTAGGGAGGCGGACTGGGAGCGCCTTTTGCGCCCAGCCCGCTCCTCCCAGTGCGGAATATGTGGTTTGTTTTGCCGTCATCCTCGCCACCACGTGAAATTCCAACATCTACCCGGGGTGTTCGAGCCCCATAGGGAGGTAAATGAGATGCTGATGGTTCTCAGCGCGGGACTCGATGTTCTCGCAGAGGGGCTGTTGGGTCCGGGCCACTTGGGGCCGGATCTCGTTTGCCATCCTGCTCTCCAAACTATCCCTCCGAATGCTGGTTTCGAGGTGAGGGATCTCCAGCGTGTATG
This sequence comes from Tegillarca granosa, assembly GCA_029721355.1. Lineage (NCBI taxonomy): Eukaryota > Metazoa > Mollusca > Bivalvia > Arcoida > Arcidae > Tegillarca > Tegillarca granosa. The sequence goes on along the minus strand of JARBDR010000708.1, from coordinate 192,967 downwards.
GGACATTTGTAGAGGGCTGGGGGTCCCCCCTCCTTGGAATCCGTCTCTCCAGCGCCCTACCACTGTGGCCGAGCTATGCCACTGGCGCTGTCTGCATGCCCTTTTGGTGGCAGCCACTCCAGCGTTTTTTATATTTTCTGGGCAGGCCGCAGGGGCGGGGTTTGCCACTGGCTACTTTCGCCTCCGCCTCCGTTTCATTGGGAGCAGAGGATGATGCGGGTGCTATAGATGAGGACTTGGAGGAGCTGGAGCCAATAGAATTAGAGTAGGCCCTGGCGTTCTGTATATATATAATTGTACATATGTTATTTTTGTTTCATTCGTTAACTATATTGATTTTTTTAAAGTTTTCTTTTTCTATTTTTTTTTGTCTGTCATTTGTTGACGATGCCAGCTCTTGGAGAAGGATCTTTCTGTTCCTGGGCACCCGAGTCTTGGGTGACAGTTCTTTTCCAGTCTTTTAGCAATCTTTTAGCAGTTCTTTTCCAGTCTTTTTGGCAGTCTTTTGGCAGTTTTCTGGTATTCCATCTGAAATTTTCCTCCTGATACCTAACTGCTGTATACCCACCTTTATCAAGTTTTCATCTTTTGGGGTATGTGCTGTTGCTTCCAGATGTTTTGTAAAGTAATTCCAGTTTGATTCAACCTGATTGGTTTCCTTGCTGATTTTAGCTTGATTGCCAGCTGTGATTTCCTGTTGGATATAATTAGAAAACCCCTGGACCCTCTTTTTGTAAACGGGGGGGGGGGGGGGGAGTGTGGTGAAGTTTCATGGTGCTTCCCGTAATCGGCGGGATGTGCACTGGCAGTTGTTTGGATTCCCGCCCTGGGAGCGGAGGCGTGTGACGTTCTGGATGCTGATTGGTGGAGCTGCTCACGTGGAGAGCCGACCTGAGCAGTCTGGGACAGTTCTGTGCGTCCTTTTTCTTCTGTGTATCGACCAGGTAAGATGTGTTTTGTTTGATAGAGTATTTTTCCAAGTTTGTTCAGCACAGCAACACCTCGGCTAAACGAAAAACACCTCAAAAGGAAAACCAGCGAATGCCACGTGGGATAACACAATAAACAAGAGGCCCAAAAGGGCCTGTGGAGCTCAACTGACAAAAATGGTTCTTGTGCCTTCATTTATATAAACTCAGTACAGGGACTTGAACTGACGTTAAATGCTAAATATAAAAGCTGTAGGCCTTACAGTTTCAGAGAAGAATATTTTTAAATTTGACCTCCCATATAAGTATATGTAGATATATGTGCCCCTTGGTGGAACCAAAAATGGCCCAGGGGCCTTTATTTGTACAAACCTGGTAAAGGGACTTGAGCTGATTATGAAAGCTTAAAGCCTTACAGTTTCAGAGAAGAAGATTTTTAAATTTGATTTCCCATATATGCATATGTAGATATATTGGCCCTTAGGGTGGGACCAAAAATGGCCCAGGGGCCACCATTTGTACAAACTTGGTAAAGGTACTTGAGCTGATGTTAAATGCCAAATATAAAAGCATTATGCCTTACAGTTTCAGAGTAGAAAATTTTTTAATTTGATTTCCAATATATATATATGCAGATATATGGACCCCTGGGGTGGGGCCAAAAATGGACCGGGGGCCACCATTTGTAAAAACTTGGTAAAGGGGCTCAAGCTGATATTAACTGCCAAATATGAAAGCTTAAGGCTTCATGGTTTCAGAGAAGAAGATTTTCAAAGTTGATATCTCATTATAAGCCATATATGCATATGCAGATATATGGACCGCTGGGGTGGGGCCAAAAATAGACCGTGGGCCACCATTTGTACAAACTTGGTAAAGGGGCTCAAGCTGATATTAACTGCCAAATATGAAAGCTTAAGGCTTCATGGTTTCAGAGAAGACGATTTTCAAAGTTGATTTTCCATTGTAAGCCATATATGCATATGCAGATATATGGACCCCTGGGGTGGGGCCAAAAATAGACCGGGGGCCACCATTTGTACAAACTTGGTAAAGGGGCTCAAGCTGATATTAACTGCCAAATATGAAAGCTTAAGGCTTCATGGTTTCAGAGAAGAAGATTTTCAAAGTTGATTTTCCATTTTAAGCCATATATGCATATGCATATATATATTGACCCCTCGGGTGGGGCCAAAAATAGACCGGGGGCTACCATTTGTACAAACTTGGTAAAAGGGCTCAAGCTGATATTAACTGCCAAATATGAAAGTTTAAGGCTTCATGGTTTCAGAGAAGAAGATTTTCAAAGTTGATTTTCCATTATGAGCCATATATGCATATCCTGATATACGGACCCCTGGGGTGGGGCCAAAAATGGACCGGGGGCCACCATTTGTACAAACTTGGTAAAGGGGCTCAAGCTGATATTAACTGCCAAATATGAAAGCTTAAGGCTTCATGGTTTCAGAGAAGAAGTTTTTCAAAGTTGATTTTCCACTATAAGCCATATATGCATATGCAGATATATGGACCCCTGGGGTGGGGCCAAAAATAGACCGGGGGCTACCTTTTGTAAAAACTTGGTAAAGGGGCTCAAGCTGATATTAACTGCCCAATATGAAAGCTTAAGGCTTCATGGTTTCAGAGAAGATTTTCAAAGTTGATTTTCCATTATAAGCCATATATGCATATGCAGATATATGGACCCCTGGGGTGGGGCCAAAAATGGACCGGGGGCCACCATTTGTACAAACTTGGTAAAAGGGCTCAAGCTGATATTAACTGCCAAATATGAAAGCTTAAGGCTTCATGGTTTCAGAGAAGAAGATTTTCAAAGTTGATTTTCCATTATGAGCCATATATGCATATGCTGATATATGGACCCCTGGGGTGGGGCCAAAAATGGACCGGGGCCACCATTTGTACAAACTTGGTAAAGGGGCTCAAGCTGATATTAACTGCCAAATATGAAAGCTTAAGGCTTCATGGTTTCAGAGAAGAAGATTTTCAAAGTTGATTTTCCATTATAAGCCTTATTTTCACTTTTTACGAAGTACGACAGAAAAACGCTAAAAACGCGTAACCTAGTTTTTGACAGAATTTCACGAAATGTACAACCTACATGTTTAAGGGTGTCTAGAAGCTAAATATCACATGAGATTTTGAATATAACCTATGGTTTCAGAGAAGAAGCTTATTTTAGGTTTTTTACATTCTAGGTCGCTGTGACCTACTTTTGGTTGCCATGGAAACCAATTGTACAAATTTTCATCTACTCCTTCTAAGGATCATTCCTGCAAAGTTTTGCTAAAATTGGCCCAGTAGTTTCTGAGTTTTTGCTGTTAACGGACGCACGCACGCACGCATCATGCCATAAGCTCATCTGGCTTTAGCCAGTTGAGCTAAAAAGCGTTTGAACTTGCCGAAGATTATGAGCAACATTAATTATGCTTTACGTTTACCTCTAAAAGGCGATTGTGACTGCATTGGTAGATACTAGTATTTTGTCCAAAGAGCTTGAGGCCGTGGAGGCCCAAATGGCCATTATGGAGGCCAGAAAAAAGACCTGATGGAATTGATAAAAAAAAAAAATTATCAAATCAAATAATAATCATTCCTAGATTATGGTGTTAAAACTTATTTTGTTCAGAAACATATTCACGGATCATGACCTATTTTTGTTCAGGTAATAATTTTTCTTTATAGCTAGATATATTAAGTTTTAAGACATCTCTAGATAATCTATCTTCTGCGACGTGTGTTTTGTAGTGCATTCGTTTTGGCATTTTTAGGTTTTTGTACTGTGATATTCGACCAATATTATTTTGTGTTGTAGATGGCGATTTTGTGTTGTTGATAGCGATTTGTAGACTAAACCATGCTTCTTAATCTTTTTATTGTTAAGGATGGTAATCCATTTTAGGCTATCCTTAACCACACCTTTAACATTTCGTCCTCTATATAAGTTAAACTGACCGAAACGTTTCGTTCCAATTCTATTTATTTTTACTGTTATATCACTTACCTTCAAGATATCGCAATAAATAACACCCATTTAGATCACCAGAACATTACACTATTAAATAATCATCACTGACACATTCAAACACATAATTTGTGTAGTGTTTTTTTACATAGTGGTTATTATAATTTAATTACTTTAATTTACCTTCTGTCTGTAAATGTGTAGTGTTAGTTAATCTGTAAATAGGTAAATTACCCCGTATTGTGCATCTACAGTACACGTGCGGTCATTACATTTGTGGTAGTGTTGTTTTTCATATGTTTTAATAATAATTATGTTTTATTTTATTTTAGGTTTATTTATTTTCATTATTTCTAATAATAAACCTTTGCTTTGTTTTGTAGGTAATGTCTGGTAGCTGTTACATTTTATAGTTTATTTTTGTGGTGTCTTTGTGATGTTTTGTGTTATAAAATGTTTTTCTACTGTTCATTAACATTTGTACTGTACTGTAGTTGTCTCTTTCTCTCTTTGGTCATGGTCAGTTAGGCAATTAAGTCTCTTGTTTTCAAGTCATTTTTCATTGGCTATTTTGAATCTTATTCACTTTTCTGCTGGTTATTCAGAGGACCTGACATGTTTTTCTTTTGAAACATGATGTCTTAGAAGCTCCATTTCTGTAAACTAGTTGACTGCCATTTTTAACATCAATTGCACGGGATTTTTGGAAAAGTTCATACACCCTGAGACCATATCCTGGGTATATTTTATTTTGTATATCTTATTAATTATTTCTTTCAAATACACATTTTGTGTATTGCTCATCAATATTGTTGTCGGTAGCACTTGAAATCCATTCTATATGGTCAGTTTACAAGCTCATAATATATAATATACATATATTGTCAAGTGTTTATTTATAATCAGTTTAATACAATAATGTCTTTAGCTTCCACTGACAACATCTTCCAATTAACTTCCATATTTTTATTTAACGAAATCTAATTGAAACTCACATGTGAAACGTATTTTTTGTGTATTTTATTCTATCACGTGATCACGTAGTTTGTAGAATCGGTCACGTGATACATCGTTATTTTTTGGATCATTCCACTGTTGGTAAAACAGATATCGTATGATTGTTATATGTTGTCATTTGTTTGCATTTCAGGGTTAAAATTTAATTATGTAACCCTACATTTACTGTAGCCAAATAAAATGGAATACCTTTTATAAACGGAGTCATTTTATTCCTAAAACTGCTACACATTTAATTTAATATCACGTGGTTAAGCGAGGTTCAAGAAGCGGTCATATTACATCATATTTCTGTTTTACTATAAATAAAGCCGCGTTTCGGGTACTGAGTCAGTCTGATATTTGGTTTTCTTTAGTGGACACACTATATTTTTGGATTATTATTATTGGATTATTATTTATGTGATATGTATTTATTTGCTACATTGATTTTATGTTTAGTGTAAATAAATAGTAGAACTCATATTTAATTCTCAAAGTTATTTAAATTGAGAAAGTGCATTAAATATTACGGGTTTAGGCATTGGATCTAAAATAGGTTCCCCGGCTAAATTCCGTACTCGTGTGTCGCTCGAAAAACGCTACAAGGGGTGGCAAGCGGTGGGATAGAATAATTCCAGTGTGTTAGTGTTCTGATAATTACAGCGTTCTAAAACGGTGTAAAATTTCGCTATGGAGCTAAATAACAGTAATGAGTTCCGTATGGATATATTTATATGAACGGAAAATTAGTTCAACGCTGGAGACGTTTGTACGATGTAGACGAAAATGGTCAATAATGTCGGTATAATGTCAGACTTGTGGATCGTATGTTCAACAGTAATAATCTATAATGTCTATATGGATTTGATTTGTGTATTTTTGAAATGTGCGTGTGACATAGTTTATTGGATTAAAAGTTAATTGTGTTAATATGATGGCGGATAGAACGACATACTCACCAGCAGATATGAAATTTACTTGCAACACTGTGTTAGAAACTCCGAGGAATCCGGGAATGTTCCCGCCTAGGGACAGTTCTGTCCGTAGGAATTTATTACGTTCGTTTGACGTCGAACACCAGTCCGTGCTCCCGTTCAATCCAGCACGCCTGTCGCCGACGAAACGGAGGTAAAAGAAGAAATTTATTGTGAGAATGAACAACTTCCACGATGGTTCAAGTTTATTGTGATATGGATTATTATATTTCCATTTGGAGGTGCCTGTTTGTTCGCACTTAATAAATATTTTCCAGGATATATGCTGCTGTGTTTGACCAAGGAATTTCTTTTATCTGGAATATTAGCTATTATATGTGCATTAATGTTTAGTATAATAGTTAAACTTGTGACTAGTAAAAAGCGGAGTTATCCAAGAAGATTGTTTGAGTCGCCGAATAGACGGGAACCAACGTTTTGTCCCAATGAAAGTGTGCCACTAGAATCTAGTTTTCCAAGAATTGTACCAAGAACTAGTAACGTACAGGAACCTAGGATCGTCATGTTCCTTAAGTCGTCACCATTTTTCTTTTCCGTTTCCTTTTCCTTCGCGTGTTTAGAAAGTTAAAGTGGCGGTTAATCCTGACTAGGTAAACACTTCTATTTATTCCCAAAACATCTTTATTACATTTTTTTACAATATAATGAAGGAATTCATAAAAGTTTATGGGTCATTTATTTTGCAAAAAATTGTGACACTGACGAGAGATTTCTTAAATCTGACCAACTTCTGGCGAGAGCCTTCGGTATTAATTCCTTCACATATGATCATCCATGTTGTAGTGTACACAAAATTTAAATATACCCTAGTTGTAAGATTTATCTCCCTTTTTATATTATTTTCAATGCATAGGCACATATAAAGGAATAAACTGATATGACGACTTTTCGACACGGGTGACGACCTTTAGACATGTAGATGGTTTGCATAATTAAAAAATGCAATGCTACCTGGAACTGTTTTTGATGAAGTAAATAAACATATAAATAGATAATTATTAAATAAAAATGAATTATGAACATATACACGAATAAGCCTTTCCTCAATTGCATTTCAGTTATGTCAAACAGGCAAAAAACACTACGAAAGTGGTGCGACCAAGACATGACAGATGCATGCAAAGCAGTAATAAGTGGCCAAATGTCAATCACAAAGGCATCTGAAATATTCAATGTCCCTAGAATGACTCTTTCTGACAGAGGTAATGGGAAAATAAAATTAAAAGCACAGATGGGGGTAAAACCAGCATTAAACGACGGCGAAGAGTCTGCACTGGAGCACTACATAACATATGTTTTCCTTTGACAATACAGAAGATTTGTAGGTTTGCATGGTGCATTGCAAAGGAGAGAGGAAAAGGTCGCGTGTTCACTCATAACGGACCATCAAAAAGGTGGAGAGGATTTAAATTGAGGCACCCAACTATAAGCCTTCGTCGAATTGATGCTTTGGACCGAGGACGAGCCACGATGGGTAACATTCACGTAGTGCGAGAGTATTTCATCTGCTTAGATCTACACTTGAAACCAATGATTTATTTGGAAAACCTCACTGTATATACAATTGTGACGAGACAGCCTTATACCTTAACAAATCAGCTGGACAAAGAGTAGTAGTTCCTACAAGGAATAACAATACACATTCCATTAATTTTGCTACAACTGAACATATATCTGTTCATTGTTGTGCAAATCCCGCAGGGAATACGGTCTCTCCAATGCTAATTTTCAGCAAAAGCTTGCCAAGTGGTGCGTACCACAGACAAGGACCAACTAATGCTAGTTATGCGTGTTCAGATAGTGGATTCATGGACCAAACCCTCTACTTAGTGGTTTGAAAAAAAATTTTGGAACACGCGGTGAAACAACGGCCTATCCTTCTATTGCAGGACGATGCATCATCACATATCAGTGCAAAATTGATAGAGAAAGCTATACAAAACGACGTGATTCTGCTATGTTTACCACCCCATACCACTCACATTACCCAACCATTTGATGTAGCAGTATATAGGAAAATGAAAGTGGAAACAGCCAAACTTATAAATCATGCGAAAATGGTCAAATCTGATCTTTGGGTGTCAAAGAAAAACGTAAGCTCTGTGTTCAAGTTGATTTTTGAAAAAAGCTTTTCAATATCATCAATAACTGAGGGCTTTCGAAAGTGCGGGATCTACCCATTTAACCCAAATGCAATATACAAAACTGTATTACTGCGTTGAAATTGACCCAGATTCGATTGATCTCTCTATTTATTTACCAGATGGGGGTACCACATCTACCGAACAAGCTGCTGATATGTATATATCGTCATCTACAGAAGTTGGGAAGAACATATTAAAAGCTACTTCCGATAATGTGTTGTACCCTACAGAAGAACCCATGAACAACAGTTTCTGTCTTATGTGTTGATAGTGATGGCATTTTATTTTTTTTACAGGACCCTCAATCATATTTTGATGAACAAGAACCTTTAGCAAATGAGAATTCCTGTGAAATGAGCTCACGTCCACCAAATTTAGCATTGGCTGCAGTTGAATGTGGGTTAACGCAAAAGAAAAAACGGAGGTTGAACAGTGTTTCAATTGTGATGTAGATATGACAAATGACTCTGTATATCAAACATGGAAGACACTTAAGAAACAAGTAGGTACCGGTGGTTCTGTAAATACTGAAAGTTTAACTAACAATACAGAGGTTTTAGCACAGCAGATTACTCAAGCAGTTAGTGTCGAGGAAACTTCATCCGAAATGGACCAGAAAGTAAAGGAACATCCACTGGTACGCGCTGGACTTATTCCAATGATCTTATACACATTCTTGTAACGCCGGATACCACTAAAAAGAGGACAACAAGTAAGAAAACAGGTAAAGCAAGAGTCTTAACGAGTACAGAAGTTGAAAAAGAAATAAGGGAAAAGGAAAAGAAACAAAGGGAAACAGAAAAGGCCAAAGCAGATAGAAAAATCCAACGCGAGGAAAAAAGAAAACAAAAACAAAGGACGATAAAAAAAACAAGAAGAAATAAAACGAAGGAAAGAAGCAAGAGAACAACTAGCACAACAAAGAGAAATGCTGAATCAAGAACGTAAAAAACTGAAATCAAAACAAACAAGTTCAAATGTGGCACCAGAAGTTTAATCCACCGATACTGATCATGCAATAAATGAAAATACCATATTACAAAATGTTGGGTAGCTGTGACTATTTACTTGTTACTATTTTCTCTAAATGAAACAAATACTAGTATTTGTACAAATACTAGTATTTGTGTTTTTTATATTGCAGATAAACGGTGACATGAAAAAATAGTTATTCGACAGGTGCAAGTTGTTAATATGCACCACTATGGGCGGCGAGAGTTATCTGTTGGTTGTCCAAATACATTGGAAATTGAACCACACAATCCTTATTATTCTAACGCTGTAGCAGTTTATGATAACGGTAGAAAAGTTGGTAATTTAAAAAGAAATTGTGCAGCAGCTGTAACCAAAATGATAAAACCTAACAAAACTCGTTCGAAGTATTACCTTAAACCTTTAAAAGATGCAGTGGTCAGGAATAGGCGTACTGGACCACAGCAACATTGTGCAATTGCATTTAAATGCGAAGATGAAGATGTCAATGAAATTTGTAACCATTAAGTATACATTATTCTTATAATTAACTTTACTGCTTAATTGTTTAAATGTTCGATTCAGTTTTGCATTGAATAACGATTATTTTGTTTTGTTTGATGTTAAGATATTGAAATAATGAACTTGACCTACAAGTTTATTGATTTATTGTTTCTTTTTTAAAAAGTATTTGAAGTGACGACTTTAGGACCGCACTGACGACATTAAGATTACACATGTGACGACTTTAGGACCGCACTGACGACATTAAGATTAGACATGGTAGACCTAATGTCGTTAGCTAGACCCCTCTCTTGATTTTTCATTTTTCATGATGTTATTCCTGTAGGCATAGACTTGAGTGTACCCGATTGGTATAAATAAATAGTTGTAAAAGAGTCCTGAAACACTCTACTTTATATATGCCTCTTGTAGAGTTTTAAAAACAACCAAAAATCCATCCCGGTGACGACCTTAGGTTCCTGTACGTTATTTATCAGCAAAATTATAAAAAGGTATAAAATAACCATTTTACGAAATAAATATTTACACTACTGGAAACCTCCGAGACAATGTCAAAATGTCGCTGACCAAGTAATAATAAATACAAAATGTTATTTTGTAGACTGTGAAAACATTGAGATGAAATATGTCGATTTAAATGTTTTATTATTTCTTCAATGAAGTGTGTACCGAATCCGAGTTTCCCACTATAATACTGTAGACGGACAAACTAATTAAAATTAAATCTAGGAGTTTGTCGCACTAAAGATGCATGTTTTCCAGGGCCATTGAGATAAGGTTTTTAGCGATCAGTATCAGGAAAGAAACTCGGAACACGAAAAAGTTTCAAAACAAATTTTATGTAACAATTTAGTCTTATAGTACATAACAAATAATTTATATGAACATATTTTACATATAAAGAGATCGGAGTGTGATGAGAGTTATTAACAAAGAAAAAGTAGAAATTTTGTCTCTGGTTCCTAAAGATACAAGCACCCCCAGATTAGACTTGATAACAAGTCTTATAGAATAAGGAGACAGTTACCTGATTTCAGGTTGTGGTCTCAAAGCAGAGAGCTATGTATATATTGAGCGAGTTTATAGTCTACATGGGGCCTTTCGGCCATTGTGCAGACTGTTTAACTTAATAAGAAATTTTAATGATTTGGTTTTTTGGTGGTTATACTCATTAATACACGCAGGTGCCAGGACAGCAGCAGAACAGGAGAGTGCCCAGGAAGAGGAGGGGCCCAGCTGTGAGTGAAGTAGCCCGTGGTAACAATAGGGTATCCCTAACCAGGCGCGGGAACATGCCAAGAGAAAAATTTTGAAATTTTGATAAAATTAAGGGAGTGGGGTTATTTGAAGCCTGTTCCAAAAGGGGATCTTTATTAATGGGGGATCAAAAGCCTGGATGTCTAATTTTGAAGATATAAGTGAAGGGGCCCTATGCCGGCGTAAACGCCTACTCTGTTTTCGATAAACATAGGGGATCTTTATCGTGCCCCGTCAGGCTGTCGGGTACACGGGGCCTCCGGCTTAACGTCTTAGGCGAGACGCACCCTTCACACTAACACATTCAAGCACTTTCTGACACATTCTGACACATACTTACAGAGCTAACAACAATAGAGCGGAAATACTGTATAGTACAGTTTATTTTTTTATTTTGTATCACCGTGCAGCACCAGTTTTTTTTTTAAATTTTATTCTTAGATACTTATAGATACTTGATTGTATCTTGTCCGGTACTGCACGGGTACAGTAAGAAGTAGAAAGAGGGGTGGGTACCGTAAAGGACGGTTTATGAGTTGGCGAACAGGAGCGCCGATAGGATATGGAGGGCCATCTGAAAATAAAACAGGATTATAAATACATGAAATAACAATAACAAACACATATAAGACAAGACTACCAGCATGCGATGGTTTAAGATTACCAGAGTTGACGCCACATTGTTGTTTTTTGGGTTTTTTCATTTTCGCTTATTCCTCTCATGCTTTTCATTCCGTAGGTTGACATATAAAAGTTGGGACTTTCATTCAGCTTGTGTACTGGGGTAAGTTTTTTGTGGGGGATCAGCGACTTTTGACGGTCACTGTCCCCCGGCCTCATTCTCTCTATTTCGTGCTTGCATACACCTCGGAGTGGGATACATCTGCTCAGCCTCGTGCTCGCCATTTTCACAGTTGTGTGCGTGTCTGTGTGTTTTCGGGAGCCTTAACTAATTTCCTTAATTAAGTATTTAGTTATCCATGGAAGTTTCAGTGAATCTATGGATAAGTAAATATGATAGATTGCTTGTTAGTAATAAGATAGATTATGAGTGGAACCTACTGCTGCTTAGTTATGCGCATATAACTATGGCCGCGGCCCCGCTTGCAGTAGGTAAGATAATGCGCCTGGAGGGAGATAGAAAGAGTATAATTTAGTGGTAGTTTATAGCTATTCAGCGTTTGTCTTTTTTTTTTTTTTTTTTTGAGGTGAGCGCCCGGCTATGTGCACAATAGACGTGTCCTGGACTGGCAGTCACCTATAGTAGTGCACTCCTAATAAAAAGGAGAACGGGGAATCACTATAAACATTACTAGTTGGTTAGTAGAGGAAGGAATGTACTGGGAGGCTAGACCTTACTGGTATACTGGATCTGGGATATGTAGTTCCCTAGCTTTTGGTAGATTAGGGTTCGGCATCTGGCGGGCGGGTTGAGGAGCCCTTTTAACGTGAGATTTTGCTCCCCTATTTGATTGGCTAGCTCCCGTCTTTCTTCCAGAAATTCAGGGCATAGCAGCAGAACGTGTTCTATTGTCTCGGGTTGTCCGCAGTGTCTGCAGGCCGGACCACATGTCTTAATATGTTGGCTATGGGTGTAACCGTGTAGCATGGTTACACCCATGCGGAGTCTAGTGATGGCGCGGTCCAGGCCTCGGATCGAGTGAAAGAGAACAGTTTGCTTAGAGGGTTTGATCTCAAGGTCGCGTCTCCATTGGCTAGCTGAGGTGCTAAGTGTTTGAGCCCATTCTCCCCAGATAGCTTTGTTTATAAGCGAATAAAGCTCAGTGGAAGCTAGTTTTACAATGAAGTTGGGGGCGGGTTTGGTTAGCACCTGCTTGGCCGCTTGATCGGCGACTTCGTTGCCACGGATCCCTATATGAGAGGGGATCCAGGCTATTGTGGCATTTATTTTGGTCGCCAGATACCGAATTTGATGTAAGATTTCTGGCCTACTGGATCGACCTGTACTTATAGATTGGATGGATGATAGGGAGTCAGTGAGGAGAACTGGATCCGCTATTTGGTTTTCGCGGCTCAACAGTAAAGCCTCTCTGATGGCTATCATTTCCGTGGTATAAATAGACAGGTGATCTGAGGTTCTAGCTGCATATATTTTGTCTATAGTGGGGAGGTACACACTAAAACTAGTTTTCCCAGAAATCGGGTCCTTTGAGCCATCCGTATAAATTAAATTTCTGTGGCTGTACTGTGTATTAATGAATTCTAAAGCTAGTGCCAGGTGAGCTGCAGTTGGATATTTTTTTGATATCTGATTTCGAAGGTCTGCGTTTAAATTTATGTCTAAATACAACCAAGGCGGTTTTGGAGTAGGTTTTCTTTTGATTATTTGTAATTGATTTAGGCCTAAATCGGTGATTTGCTTTCTAGTTTTAAAACCGTAGGGCTCTGTGCCCTGTTTCCATTTTCTATAATATTTTTGGTAGGCCTGGCAGTTGTCTAAGGTTGCGTTGACCGGGAGGTTGTCCCCGTGGGGAGCGGTCCGTGCCCAGTAACGCAGCGTTAGAAGCTCACGGCGCTTTTGTAGCGGAAGTTCGCCAGATTCTGATAGTAAGGTGCTTATTTGTGTGCTTTTAATGGCTCCAAGGACAATTCTGAGGGCCCTGTGTTGAAGTATGTCAAGTTGGGAGAGGGTGGTCTTATCCGCTGAACTGTAGGCCTGACATGCGTAGTCAAGCTGGGAGCGGAAGAGAGTCTTGTAAAGTAGCATAAGTGTCTTTTTATTGGCTCCGTAGTTGGTACCTGAGACATTCCTCATGAGGTTGAGCACGTTTTTGCACTTGTGCACAACGTGCTCAATATGTCGTTTCCAGGTAAGTTTGTTGTCGAGCACAACTCCAAGAAACTTGTGTTCCTTCACAAAGTTAACCCGTGTCCCGTTAATATTGAGGTGTAGGGAATGTATGGGGTTTCGCCCAAAAATCATTCCTACAGTTTTTTTTCAGAGAGTTTGAAGCCCCATGTTACAGACCATTTGTGGACCTCATCCAAGATGTCTTGTAGCCGCGACTCAAGTGCGTTTAGGTTGTTGCTGACATCCCAAAAGCACCCGTCGTCGGCGAATTGTGATAATTTTGATGTGGCGTGCTGAATACATGATGAGAGGTTGTTGACCGCTATGTTGAAGAGAGTCGGGGAAATGACCGAGCCCTGGGGGCAGCCATTTTCTAGACTCTTTTCGTCAGATAGCTGGTCAGATACTCTGACTTTAATTTTGCGGTTTTGTAAGAAATTTTTAATGAATTGAAAAATTTTTCCTGATATGCCGAAATTTTTGAGATGGTGTAAAACACCATCGTGCCACATGAGGTCGAATGCTTTTTCTAGGTCGAGAAAGATCGCACCTAAGATTTTATTTTGTGCTTGTGCTTTTTTAATATCCGTTTGTAGGCGGAGTATGTGATCTAAAGTAGATCTGGCTTTTCTAAAACCACTTTGGTTGTTTGATATTAAATTATTGGTGTCCAAAAAATAGGTTAACCGGTCGTTAACCATGGTTTCCATTAATTTGCATATTGTAGGTGTTAGCGAAATAGGTCTGTAAGATGAAGGTTCAGAGAGAGGTTTTTCCGGTTTGGGGATAGGTACCACAATGGCGACCTTCCACTTGTCCGGTAGAATTCCCGTGTCCCATGACGTGTTGATCAATTCAAGAATTAACTGGTGGGTAGACAGAGGCATATGTTTTATTATTTCATATGAGATTTTGTCATCTCCTGGCGATGACTTTTTTTTGTTATTGAGCGCTAGCTTGAATTCTGCTAAAGTGAAATTTTTATTAATCGGGTTGTTTTGGTTTAAAGTGAGTTCGTTAATATTGTTTAGATTTGCCCGATTTAGTTTGTTTTTATTAATCGCGAAGTCTGGATTGAGGTTATTGTTGGAGCTAGCATTGGAAAAAGAGTCTGCTAAAAAGTTAGCTTTGTCTTTTGCACTAGTAGCTCCACTGATAACCGGGAGTGCGCGTTGTGGATTATTTTTCATAGCTTTTATTTTCAGCCAAACTTTGCGCGTGTCTGAGTGATCGTTCAAAGTATCGCAGAATTCATGCCAGTGGTTTTCTTTTGTAATTTTGATTAATCTTTTTAGTCTAGCGTGAGCTGCTTTATAATCAATAAAATCAGACTCACTGCTAGTGCGCCGAAATTTGTTATAAAATCGTGTTTTTTCACGTCGCGCTTCATCGCACTCTGTGTTCCACCAAGGATTATTTTTGTAATTTCTAGTTTTGCCGCTGGTTTTGGGTATGGTAGTGCGGGCGATTTCATTTATTTTGCTTTGTAAGTTATCATAAAAAATATTTAAGTCTGGATTCCGAATGGTCTCGGGATTTATCGCCTCGCACATATTTTGGAATTTGGCCCAGTCGGCTTTTTTGTATATCCATTTAGGAGGAAAATTTTGCTCCATTTTTTCTAGTTTTTGATTAATTTTGATAGTTATTGGTATGTGGTCTGAACCCATTTGGTTGTTATAAGTGCCGAATGTTATTTTGGTAGCTAGATCAGGTGTGCTAAAAGCCAAATCAATAGCAGTAGATGAGTTTTTAACAATACGCGTGGGTTCGCCATTGTTGAGCAATGATAAGCTATTATCGTCATGCCATTCTTCAGTAATTGTTCCTTTGCGGCAGGTCGCTTTATCGCCCCACAGGTATATAAATTGTAAAGGGGATTTAAAGAATTTCATTTACACTATACAATGGTGTTTAATATATGAAAGTGTTATTATTTGCTGCAACTGAGTAAAACACCAAGCTAATTATATTAAAAAGTTTACAAATTAAAAGATAGATTATAAATATAAAAATAATTGAAATTATTTAAGTGATTTTGGAGAAATTAAACAATAGATGATTAAGAAAACACTTATAAATAATTAAAGGGAGATAATTTTGAAAATTATAAAGATTCATGTATCATTCCCGTCACACTCCTCCCCCCTTAAAACACGAAATGTATGAAGTATATATATAAAAAATAAATTAAGGATGTAAATTAACAAATATATAAACAGTTAATTCAATATAAATAAATCAATTTTGTAAACTCAATATGTAAATAAATTAATCATTAATCTCATAATAAATAAGGAAGAAAAAAAAATAGTATCAAAATGTCCTCTGTGATATTTAGAATAATTAGAAACTTATAAAGACCAATAAGAAAAATTATGATAATAATAACAGTCACTGTGGTATTTTATTGTTCCAGTCTTGTTCAAAAGATTGTTCAGTTTGAAAATTAAAAATTGAATCTTTTCCATGAACCTTTCTGTTTTTCTTTCTTTCCATGGTTGTCCCATTCTGTTCGAAATTAACATAAAAATCTCTGCATGTTTCCTGGCCAGAAACTAAAGTTATCCTTTCTGTTGTTTTTACTGCTGCTTGAGCTTCAATTTTTCTTGCTATTTTGGCTGCCTGTCGTCTTTTTTCCCTCGATTCTTCCACTCTTTCCTGAAGTGTTTGTAACCTGTATGGAACAACTCCTACTCCAGGATCTTGAAAAAACATATTTGTGCGTTTTTCAGTTTGTGTTTGGGACATGTGGATGATAACATCCACTTCAGACAGACTATGTTTAGCTTTGTAATGTTGTCTTAGCTTGGAGCCTTTGATAAACAACACTCCGCATATAAGGCACTTGCTTAAAGATTTTATGGCTACATGAATGGCTGACCAATGGTTCATATACTTGTTAAATTTGGGGAAATATTCTTTACAGCCATATGCATTACAAACTCCTCCTGATGAAGGGAATGTTGGACGAGCCAGATATTCATTTTGAAGAAAATCTTCAACTTCTTCATTGCAGTCCAGTATGTCACACAGCATGAAATGTCAGGTTTACTGAAGTTTACAATTGGATTAAACTTCATTATATTTCAAGTTTCAGGTTTAATTAAAATTTAATGAACATTAAATCTGTAAGTTTTAGGTAGTTTACTCGTGAAAATATTATTCCATGTTTAAGCAAGTTTTATTTTTCGTAAACTCAGTTAAACGGGTCTTAGATGAAAAAGTCATATATACAGCGATACGTGAGAACTGAACTATGAGACAGCATCAGAGTTCATAAAAATTGCAGTTAAACACTCTTTGATTAGTGTTACATCGCATACCGCGACAAAGATGCAAGAATGTTTGCTTATTTGGAAATGTGGTAATTTTTACAAAGGTGAGCAATGCAAATCTAAGTTTTTTGAAACACAACTTCGTCAGTAAAAACATGTTAATATTTGACTAAGATGAACGAGTGTATCAATAACAAATATTTATTTCGGAGATGAATTTATCTTTAGCATTTATATATATTTGACAGAATTTTCCGTTTAATCTACATTAATACATTTTCATTCAAAATCATGCAGGAAATTCAATGTACAAAAACATCGCAATTTTGAGTATGTATTGAAATTCTCTTCAAACGTTTCAATATTTTACAATTTTTCAATGGATGAACAAAGAGTTTGGACCAAACACGGCAATAAATTTTCACATTATCATCAGTCTCTTCAACACATTTTCACAAGAAAACAGATTTTGTGAAAAACGGCGTCGCCAAATTTCACACGTTTGGTGACAAAACGCGTTCACATTTTTCATAAGATAAAACGCATCCTCATGCATATTTTCACTAATCTACAAACTCTGTGACAAAACGCGTCAACACATTTTTACAAGTCCTCAGACTGTGACAAAACGCGTCAACACATTTTCACAAGTCCACAGACAGTGACAAAACGCGTCAACACATTTTCACACGTCCAAAGAATATTTGGCAGAACTCGTCAACAGATTTTCACAAGTCCATACGATGTGACAAAATACGTCAACACGTTTTCACAAGTCCACTGACTGTAACAAAACGCGTCAACACATTTTCACAAGTCCACAGACTGTGACAAAATGCGTCAACACATTTTTAAAAGTCAAAAGAATATGTGATAAAACACGTCAACACATTTTCACAAGTCCACGGGTTGTGACAAAACTCGTCAACACATTTTAACAAGTTCAAAGAATATGTGACAAAACGCGTCAACACATTTTCACATGTTCATAGGATGTGAGAAATACGGTAACACATTTTCACAACTCGACAGACTGCGACAAAACACGTCAACACATTTTCACAAGCCCACAGACTGTGACAAAACACGTCAACACGTTTTCACAAGTCCATAGGCTGTGACAAAATGCGTCAACACATTTTCACAAGTCCACAGGCTGTGACAAAAAAACGTCAACACATTTTCACATTTGTAAAACCTTTGCGACAAAATACGTCGACACATTTTCACACTTGATCAAACTAGGACGACAAAGCATGTCAACAAATTCCCTCCTTTACATAATAATGTTGTGTCGAAACTACGTCATCTTACACACGCTGGCAATTTGCCAAAGGCTAGGAAAACGTGTCAGTATATTTTTAACAAACGTATGTACCGATTAACTTGAAACTTTATCATATATAAAAGTGACAGAAAGTGAGTAACTTAATGTACAAGTGAAAACGTTAGAACAAAAGAAAATACTAATGACAACACAAATTTTGACAGCACTAAAAGTAACTTAAGTAGACGAAAGACTGTCATTGTTGCATGATCAAAATATACATAGTCTATGCAGTTAACCAACGGCCATTTCTTTTAAATTTCTAAGGTTCTGCTGACAGGACAAACAAATAGCACATTTTTATTCCGCACCTTTCCTGCAACATGCACACATTTGCAACGTATACGTTGAATAGGCATAAATGAACTTTCTCCTGGAATATCTATTTGTCTAGACCAGACTTCGACAGGTTTACCACAATATTTTTTGAGGTCAGGAATAGATGAATACCATGATATTTTTGCTAAGATATGGGATATACTTTTACCGTTATGAAAAATGTTATGTAGAATGAAATAATCTATTACACCCGGTACAAGATCTTTTTCACAATCGTTAACAATCCTACCACAACTAGAATGCCAATTTGCAAATATTAATGAAGAGCGTTTGTATCTAGAATAAAAAGATCCAACAGTTTCTTTTCCGATATCAACAGCTTTACATTTTCGACAAGATGGCGAAATAACACAGTTTTCAAAATCAATATCCGGATAAATGCGTTTGTACATTTTTGAAATATCTGATTGTTCTGTTTCATTTAAAACACATTTAGATAAACACTTTGATTGGTATAGATCTATAGTATCCCATTTTTCACTCTCTATGAGTGTAAATGGGTCGGATAATGTATATATTATATCCCGCTGTTCAAAGGTCAGTTTTTGTGACTGATCTTTCTGTTTATCGAAATTTATTAGAGGTTCATATTTTTGTTTCATATCATGTGGTATAGATATATTTTGAACAAGCGAATCTCTGAGAAAACGTCTCATAAACTGGACCTCAACCGAACGGTTATTGTTTGGCAATGATCCCAAATGCCCGTTGTACCTCTCGAAGGAAAACAACCAGAATGCATACACAGGGCCATAGTCTCGCATGCATTGCGCTAAATGTGCATGGAGATGCATGTTTGGCGTTATTACATTTTTACCATAATGTTGTTCAACTCCCTTTGCAAATGCCAGTAAATATTGATCGATTAAATTGATATCGTTGTCGGTTACACGCCTACTACACATTAATGAACTGGCAAGTACAAAGAAGCGCCAATGACTAAGAAGTCTGTCTAGTAAAACTCCTTTCAATGCGTAGATTGAAAACACATTACACCAATTTTTCCATTGCTCTGCCGTGAAACCGCCAAATGACGAGGCTATTTTCCTGGGGAGGCCACCAAGAGTTGAAGGAGCATCCATTGAATCCACTTTCATCTGTATACTTTCAAACTGTTTGTCATCGATGATTCCATTTTCTCTCCAAAGTTTTATCATATACTTTGCAGTTCCCAAATATAGATTATGCATGGGATCAATTATGGACATTCTAATGGGATCAAAATAATCTAATCGGTTAAATTCTGAAATCCTCACGCCAAAAAGTGACTCTAAATTTTCTCTTTCTGTTTTTGTTTTAGCGCTTTCTATTTTCCGTATCTTTCTTAAGTGATCTTGAAACGTCCTATTTTGCCACTCTTCCCTGTGAAATCCAGAAAAATCTTTATTTCCAACACTGCCTGGAAATTTCTTAAAACATTTAGAACACCCCAGCTTTGCATTATGACCAAGGAAACCGCACAATTTTCTTGTAGCCGGTATATCACAACCTACACAAAGAATGGCAATTTTAATTGTTTTTGGAATTTTTGGTGATTCATATGTAAGCATCTGAAATCCATCCGTCCAAGCACACTCTAGTTCATCAACTAAAGGTTGCAGAAACGTGTTAATACTAGGTTCCTTTCCCATATCTGGTATAATGCCAATTACCATAACATTGCTTATTTTAAATCTTTCGTCGCGTGGAAGGTTTAGTACAACGCCATAAATAACACCCACTGAATACTTTACATGTTCGAAAGGCTGGAAAAAATCAAAATTCAGCATCATAGCATAAGAGTTTAAGTCGATCAAAAAATTGTTTTTTGAACTAGATTGAAACTCGCGCCATATATTTCCATCATAAATGTCATCATATTGCCCTGGAACAGATCTATGATCTCTCCAAAGCTGACACTTTGATTCGAACCCCTTTCGTTTAAGAAAATTTTTAAATGTTTCTTCTAAAGGTTTATAGCAATATGTCTTAAAGGGATATTGTTTCTTTTTACCGTTACTTAATGACACCGTTTTTAACAATAATTCTCCACACGCACGTCTCTTTGCTGGTTGAGTGTGATTTGGATACGCTACATAAGAGCAGTGTTTCGAAATTATTTCCCCGTCGACCGTGTGTAAACAATCTTCATAGATATATAATGCATAGCATTTTTTACACACCACATATTTTTTAAAATTATCTTTTTTTAAACCCAAATGTTTCCATAGCATATAAACTGTGCCCGGAAAAATGACAGGGACGGATGAATATATAGGATGGTTGGTAACAAGATTAAATAAAAAAGTTTTCATAAATGCCAAAATAGATGATATTGCGTTGTCGGGGAGCATATATACACTCTGCCATACACATATAAACAGACAAAAACATAACACGGCTTTATTCTCTTGTGGAAAAGATGTCTCCTGGTTTTTTGCATTTATTGTATCATTATCTTCATCAATATCATCAGAAGAAATACCCTCCCATATTTCGACTTCATCTCCTGAAACTTCATCTGAAACAAGTTCCTCTTCATTTATATGTCTCCGAAGATATTTTCTAACCTTTTCTCTGGCATCATCAATATAAGCAGGCTGTCGACGGTTTGAATTGTCGACTGTTATTTCATCTGAAAGCACTTCTTCTTCAGAATCAGATTGTCTTTTCTTGCATAACCACACACCATCAGTATAATTTTGTGCTTGATGATCGATGAAGTATCTTCGACTATATTCATTTTCACACCCAGGACAAACTTTGCGTTCAAGATTTTTCTTTATACTTAGATGCAGTCTACTTCTTCCTCTGTGTGACATGGTTGTGGACTACAAAGGCAAAATTACATTTATTATTTAATATTTTTAAACTTCGAAATGAGTATTTACTTGTGGCCATAACAGTATCATTATTTACTTTAATAAGTTAATATTAAACGTACAAAACTCTGAATAAACATCAAATATAGAGCATAACGTTATATTTACCTAGATAACATTAATTTCATAATTATTTAACTTTATACTAGTAATTGCAAAAAACTTTTCCTGATATAACATGATATAAAATACTGACAGTCATACAAAATACTGTTCAATTCAATACATACTCTCTCTCTCTCTCTCTCTCTGTGTGTGTGTGTGTGTGTGTGTGTGTTGCAATGAAATATAAATACCTATAAATGAAGCTCTGTATCTATATCGCCAATCATTTTTGATACAGCTTCTAATTTACGTTTGTACTCTTTAGATATTGATAAGCATGTCCTGGCAAAATCTTCGGCTTTCTTTCTCTTATCAATTTCCTCTTCCATTTGCTTATGCGCTTTAACAACTGTAAAGTTGTCTGGAGGTAGCATGTCTTTGAATGTTATAATTTTCGGTTCTTTTTTCCGTTCTAGTGATGGTATGTCGTGTTTTTTATCTTCGGCACAGATATCATTCTTCTCTTGAAAGGGGGGAGTACAACTATTGCTATCGCTGTCATCGATGCTTGGGTCATTTGAAACAGCAGCTGTATTTAGTTGCCTTCTTTCAAGCCGTTTTCGCTTTTGTCGTTTTCGACGTTGTCGACGTTTTGATTCAACGCTATGTTTTCCCATCTGCAATTGTTAATGCAAATCAAAAATTTGTATTTATTGCTTGACACTTGTCATACAAAAAGTATAACACATCGAAGCAAATTTATTTTAAATTTCCTTGTAATTATTTTATCATTTATTGTAAGGATAGGCATTTACAGTTAAAAACTTATAAGCGAAAACATGGCATTAAATTGTTTATTCATGTTCACACAATAATCTTGCACATACACATATATAACACATTTTACTGTATACTAATTATGCCCCCTTTTCTAACTTGTTTGTTATGTAGACAACTAAGAGCGATCGTTTATCTACTCCATTCGGATTAATTACCTGTCTTTTGGCGCGCAGTATAACATTTCATTTCTTTGTTAGAGATACAGTTTGAAAGGTTTGTCTGCATATTGGTTTGGAATTGAATTCACTGAATTACAGATCTATAAACTTTATGAAAATGTCAGAAAATCAGAATTCTGAATTCGAAAATGAGGATGTGTACACCGACGGATCAGAATATTCACCGTCTCCTGATAATAACGATAGCACTTCAGAATCCGGGGAAAATTTCAGTGATGCTGATGGCGGGAGAATTTCAGGAATTGATGATATTAAACTAATTGAAAGTCGCAAAAGAATAAGAAAAAGATATCATAATCCACCTACCAGTAAGAAAGCCAAAACAGTCAAATCCTCTTCTCAAAACAACAGAAACAGTCGTCGACCATTAATATACACTCCTTCGGCATCATCATCAAATTCAAGAAACTCAACACCAAGGATAACAAGTGGAATAGAGGGATTAAATACAACATCAAGTCAATCTAATAGTCCCCAGCAAGATAGTTCGGCTCAAAAGGTATATTTTTAATCCTTGATATGAAAAGTTTTTAAAATAATATAATAGTAAAATAAATTCATTCTTTTGTTTAAAAATTAAATAATAGATATATTATCCTTATGCGACCCTCACGTAAACCGCATGTCCTAGGACAGTTCTGATAAGAATGTTTTGAAGTATAACGGGATCATTTTCCTCAGCAGCAAAGATAACAGCCATGTGTATATAGCACATATCTATAGGGCCCGATTAAAATTATTGAAATATAGTCGATTGTATACGGCACTTAGTGTATTTTCGAAAATTTTAATTTGAGTGCTATAAAATTAATAATAATAATATATTATTATTATGTTTTATTATTATTTTATTACATTATTTTATAGACAAATGATGCTAGATTGACTGCAGTTGAGAAAGCAATAAAAGTTGTGGAAAAAAATCAACAAGAGATACTCAAGATTCAAAAAGAAATATTGTACATTGTCAAAAGTGATACACAGACGAAAAGGTCAGCGACAAAGAAGATTGTACCCCAGGTTCCTGGTTCAATTCGTGTATGTGTTATACGAACTAGTAGTGTCATGTGCTACTTTAAAATTGTATTATTTTGTAAAAATTTAAAAGTAGCACATGACAGTAGTAAAAGATTATACTTTATATTCCTTTTTCTTCTATTATAATATTTCAAATATGGAAGTTTACGCAAATCATATGTAATACTCGCGCGCTATTTTATATTTAAATGTTTTAAAACTGTGCATATACTACATATACAAAATTAATTAGAACAAGTGTATATTTTATTGTTTTTAGGGTGCGGTACGCGATGGACACAGTAGTGGCAGGGATTCTGGACTTGAATGGACGGTTTCAAAAGAAAATGTTGTAATGAGGTAAATGTGCTTTGAACGAGTGAAATGATGAAGTAGTTTGAAAATTTGAATATTTAATGTTCATCGGTTAAGACAAATCGAGATGCATAATCACTGATTGAAAGAAAAATAAATGAATGATTTAATATAAACCTTATTATACTCCTTATCTATTAACGAAAAAGGGGAAAAAGTTTAGGTCTTTATTATTTTGGTCGTTGTAAGGAAACGTAAAACATTTTTTATCTTTTTTTCAGACCAAATTCAGAGGAAAACAAAGCCATGACGAAATATATATTCAACTTCGTTAAAGGTTTATATTCTGAAACTGAAGAATCTGTCATTGAAGGTTTGTTTCATTTATACCATTTCTGTTTGTGTTTGGTCTTCATCAGAAGTTCATCTCATTAATCCATTATTCAGATGTTTGTTTTTGACTTTAAAGTGTATGAAATGAAATTATGATTGAATATAGTTAGATTTAAATGAAATTAATCAGCTTCATTCATCTTCACCTAAATTACCATTATTTCTGCATTTTCTAGCATTTCTTGAAATATACGAGAGTCAAAGTGGAAAAACTTCTCTTAAAAACGGTTTGCTTAAAATCTTACTGATTATGTTTTCTTGCAGTTGCAACTGAAAGATATTTTAAAAGTTTAAAGGAAAAAAATAACAGGGAGTCAAGGGGAAAGACCGACGCATTCAACAAAAAGATGGTGCTGTATCAGAGACGAAAGAGAGTAAGTTTTACAATATTTGGAGATTTTGTCAAGGAATCTGTTAATATGAAATGGATAAATACTATCAAACCGTGTACTACATTTACAGTCCTATTTGGTGTAGACTTGTGTATCAAAAGAAAACAATTTGAAGCCATCAAACTTTCTTATTGTGATAAGTTTAATAAATATATATAGGAAATATTAGTATCATTTTATTCCGATATCAGCAATTTCAGAGTTGTAAATGTTAATTATTAAGAGTTGTGATTTATGTTGTCTGTTGTCTCCTCCTCAGTTAGATTTAATTTTATGTATTATGTGTGGTCCTTTCCTTTTGGTTCCCATCAGAAAAAAACATTTTGTCATAGCTACAAATTTTACACTATCTGAATTTAAACAGAAGGACATATAAAACTGCTTCAGCAGTTCCCTACTGAGCAGGAATGTGTTTGGTTAATGTTTCATCACAGTATTTTGTAATTTTTAGAAATTAACCAACCGAAGAGGGGCTATCAACAAAAAGACATCATGGACGCCAGAGGTAAAGGACAAAGTTTCGAAGGCTCTGACGATTGACTATATTTCTTCAGAGTATGAGGAAGAATCCGATGGTGAATCGGTTAATATAGTCAGGCCATTGACTTGGAGAAGCGACGAGATGAACAATATCATCAAAGAGCTTGACAAGAAAATAGAAAGCTTTAAATCTAAGTGTGCAAAAAGGCAAACGTCAAAAAGGGTGATAGGTGAAGTAGTGTCAAACAGGCAGTGTCCAGATGTTGAAGAGGAGTTTTCTTGGACAATAAAGCAACAAACACAATAAAATTTTGCTTTATTTATACTGCATATACAATGCTCACTGAACAGTGTCTACATGTATTACAGATTAGGAATTATAAAGTACATTTATGAATGAATTAGTCTTGTTGATTTTTTATAAATGACGCCGATATTCCTTCGTCGTTTTCTGCCGCACAGGTATACATGATATATCTGGAATGTCACGGTCATGTTGAGATTAACCCTATTTAAAAAACTCATAATTTCATAGAATTCTTTATTGGTGAACAATAACACAAGTGATATAGTTCTAACAAATTATTTCAAATTTATTTTCAGCACTAAAGTATCAGAATGTATAAATATTTGCTGTATAATTATCTTGTATTTCAAAACTTTCAAGCAATGATTGAACGCGCCATGAACTATGTTTGAGCTAAATTTACCTATCAATTGATTGTAGAAAACTTGGTATTTAATGAAGTTTAATTTGAAAGTAAAGTTTCAAAAACTTGAAGTTTACTCAGTGTTTACTGGCTGTTGAAATTTATAAAACTTGGAATTTAATGAAGTTTAATTTGAAAGTAAAGAGCCAAAAACCTGAAGTTTATTCCACGTTTACTGGTTGTTTAAATCTATAAAACTTGGTATTTAATGAAGTTTAATTTGTAGCTAAAGTTTCGAAAACGTGATGTTTACTTAAGTTTAATGTGAAAATTAAACTTCATAAAATTCTGGCGTTTTGGGAAAAAGTAAACTAGTCTTAAACTTAAATTAAACTTAACATTTACACAGATTTTAGTGGTGAGTAAACTTAAGTAAATTAGCCATTTAAGGAGATATACTTCACGTTTAATTTGGAATTAAACTAGAAATTTCATGCAGTGTCATTCATTCTGAAAAATAATTGTAAAAAAAAAATCTTGACTAGTTTCCATTGCATATATGTTAGTGCTATAAGCATATCAACTTTGAAGGTATGCTGCACTTGTAAACAACGATTAAAAGTATGAATAACGGCACCGTTTTCAGTGTCTAGTCACTTTCCAAATGGCAACATTATTGTTAATGCAAAGATAAGGACACTGTTTTAGTGTCTGATAAAAAAAACAAAAGTTTTATTTAATGACTGGTGATATAGTTCATTGGAATACTTTGTCTTTGTTTCAACTGATAATAGCTTCAACTGATTTCAGTTAATTTATCAAAATTATCAAATACGTTAATCGATAAACAACAAACTTCTATGTACATATATACATTAAAAAAAAAAAAAAAAAAAAAAAGAAAGTTATTCATCACACTCCAATCATGGTGAGTAAATTTTTGGACGTTTTACATTTCGGCCACGTCTTGTCATATCAACGCCACCACCGAGCCCCAGAACAGAATCAACGGCTTCCGAAGTATGTGTAGGTGAATTGAATAGATTTTGTACTTCGCGAAAACTATCTATGTTATCGTTGACTGTTTTATCAAATTCGGACTCAAAATGGTTATTATACTCTTCGGAATCTGATATATCTGTGGAACTTCCTGTTGAGGCATGCAACCAATTATCTGGTTGATTGCATCCTTCATAAGGTTTTAAATGGTCAACATGAACATTTAAAGGTAATTTATCGGGTTCCGCTTTATTTTGTAAGTCACTGAAGAGATCTTTTGAATAACTAGATATGGTGCAGTCCAACCAAGTCCAAGTTTCTGATTTCCTGTGGGTGGATACCAACGCCAAACCCAGTTTCCGATTTCATAAACACGTTCCTTTAAACCCCTATCATAAGTCTTTTTCTGAGTTTTGCAGCTTTCTGCAAATGATGATAAGCTATTTCAAATGACTCATTCATTGAGTTTTTTAACCATTCTACATACTCAACTCTACAATAATCATCTGTTCCTGGAGGTGATCCAAACATAAGATCTATTGGGCACGATATTTCCCGGCCTAACATTAGTTTATTTGGAGTAAACTTGGTACTTTCGTGTTCACTGGATCTGTAAGCCATAAGAAGGTATGGTAAATGGTCATCCCAATCGTTTCGATTATGATTTACAAAAACTGCAAGCATGTTTTGCAATGTTCTATTGAATCTCTCAACAAGACCGTCTGATTGGGGACGATAGGGTGTTGTACGTGTTTTTTCGATTCCAAACTTATTACACAGTGTTTTGAATAATTCGGATTCGAATTCACGGCCTTGATCAGTATGTATCTGGCGAGGTGTTCCAAATCTACATATGAACTCATTCACAAGTTTATCAGCAACTGATAAGGCAGAATGTTCCAGTAGTGCATATGCCTCGGTCCATTTGGTAAAGTAATCGGCCACCACCATGATGTATTCATTGCCATCTGCAGTTTGAGGTAGCGGTCCCATAATATCTATTGCAATTCTGTCTAATGGGGCGCCGGTTTCTGATTGTTTTAATGGGGATTTACCAATTCCAGGACCAGGTTTCCTTTGAGCACACTCATCACATTCTTTACACCATTGCCTGATATCAGACATTAAACCAACCCAGTAGAAGCGTCTTTTAATTGAATTGGTTGTTTTGTCTCTGCCCAGATGAGCAGCCGTACGTCTCTTATGTAATTCGTTAAAGATTGTTTTTCTTATCTGTAGTGGTACAACGAGTTTAAGTCTATTCGAATTATCAGATGCGTCATCATTTCTAAAATATAGAATATCTTCAACCAGTTCTAATGATTCCCAATGACTCCAAAGCAATTTCACTTCTGGTCCAGCCCCTGAAACAATAGATTTTGGAGGTTTGTTTACATGCTGATGCTTTAGTTCTATCATCATCCGTATGTTATAATCATCAAGCTGTTGTTGAACCAATTCTTGATGTGTCCATACAGGTAACCAGTTTGGATAATGATCTTTATCACCACTAATTTTTGAAACTGATTCAGTTCCTTGACTTGTCTGAATTGGTAATATTTGGCAAGAAGTCTCGATTTTTTTACTTCTCTTTTTGTGTTTGTTGTTGAAACAATTTTCCTGTTTTTGTTTAGCTGTTTCTTTACAATCTGGACAACAACGCCTTTTACATTTTCTTTGAATTCTTCGGGATAAAGCATCGGCATTTCCATGTTGAGCTCCTTTCCTATGGTGTATAGTGAAATCATATGTGTCCAAAACCGTGAGCCATCTAGCAATCATTCCTTCTGGTTTTTTAAAATTTCTTATCCAAATCAGAGACGCGTGGTCTGTTCTCAATCGAAATTTTCTACCCCACAGATAATGATGAAATTGTTTAACGAATGTGATAACTGCCAGAAGTTCTTTGTAAGTCGTACAATATCGCTGTTGGCTACGGTTTAGGGTTCTACTGGCGTATGATATCACACGCTCTTCACCCTGTTGAATTTGAGACAATACACCACCAATGCCTTTATCACTTGCATCTGTGTCAAGAATGTATTCTCCTTCCGATTTTGGATAACTGAGGATAGGAGCAGTTGTAAGAAGATGTTTTAATTTTGTAAATGATTGCTTACAATCATTGGACCATTGAAACGTTTGGTTTTTACGTGTTAAGTTGGTAAGAGGTTCGGCTACAGATGAAAAATTTGGTATAAACCTTCGATAATATCCTGACAATCCAAGAAAACTTCTTACTTCTTGGATGTTTTTTGGTTGTGGCCAGTTCTTGACAGCATCAATTTTTTTGTCATCACATTTTATCTAAGCTTGAGAAACTACATGGCCTAAGAAAGGGACTTCTGTCTGAAACAAACTGCATTTCTTTGGCTTCAGCTTCAAGTTGGCTGTTCGAAATCGACTAAATACTTCCTCCAAGTTTTCCATTGCCGAGTCAAAAGATTTTCCAAATACAATGACGTCATCCAGATAACACAGGCATTTATCCCACTGCATCCCGGCCAATACGATTTCCATCAAACGCTCAAAACAAGCTGGTGCATTACAGAGACCAAAAGGTAAAACTTTAAACTGATATAACCCTTTATGAGTGACAAATGCTGTCTTTGGTTTATCGGCTAATTCCATCTCACACTGCCAATAACCAGAGGCTAGATCAAGAGTACTAAAATACATGGATCCAGCTAATGATTCTAAACAGTCATCAATCCTTGGCAATGGGTAGGCATCTTTCCGTGTTATTTCATTAATTTTTCTGTAATCTACGCAGAATCTAATTGTTCCGTCGCGCTTGGTGACAAGCACTACTGGAGATGCCCAAGGACTATATGATGGTTCTATAACGTCTTCATCTAACATTTTCTTTAACTCTGTCTCAACTACTTCCTTCTGCATGATTGGAACTCTTCTGAGAGGAAGTTTAATAGGACGAGCATCTCCCGTATCTATTGAATGTTTGACTAATCCTGTCCGTCCTAATTTACCATCAGGACTCATGAAAACATCAGCATTTCTGGTAATTAGTTTTGCAACTTGATCCCTTTCAGATTCTGAAAGTTTTTCTGATATATCTTTAAATAATTTTTGTAAGTGTTCGGGTATCTCCATTTTTTCCGAATGTTCATCGATTTTCAAGGATGGAGAATTATAAACCTCCTGAGCGGGTTGTACACGGGCAACAACTGTATTAGGTTTAATATAGACTTGATTTTTATTCAAATTTATAATGGATACAATTATTTTGTTTTTCTTTGGAATTACAAGGGTTTTTGCCATTAACAAGCCTCTTCGTTGCAAATATCGATCTGGTTCAACAATGCATTCACTGGTGTTAAATCTATTTTTATTGTCGAAAAAGGATCCTTGAATTTAAATTTCAGAAGCAGGCGGAATGATTATCTTTTGTTTTACACGCACTCGACAACACCTATCACTGTTTTCACGACAAAGTTGCACGACATATCTACCAACTTTTAGTTGAGACTTTGATAAAAGTATGTCCATATCATTTTGTTCAAGAAAATCAACACCAAAAATACCGTCTATGCCTTCTAGATCAGCAATGATCAATCTTGAGTTGAATAAACGATTTCCAATGCAAACCTCTGTTGCTAACTCGCCTTTCACTGGTAGCAGTGAACCGCTAGCAGAACGAACAATAGAGTTGTACTCGTCTAAATCTGGTTTGAATTTTTGTATCTTATAGTAAGATTTGTAAGATAAAATTGAAACCGGAGAACCAGTATCAACAAGCATTTAAAACGATTTGTTAAAAATTGCTGTTTCAGCGAATAGGAACGAGTGTCGTAAAACATTTATGTACACAGAAGGCCGTTCATTTTCAGATTTATTGTCACTTCCGACTAAACTTCCGGCCGCAAGTTTAGCCGTTTCTAGTTTTCCTGCTTTGCACTGGTTTTCGGAGTTAAACGTGATGCTTCTTCACAATCAGTTCTAAAATGTCCAAACTTGTGACAAAGTGGACAAGGTTTATCTCTAAAATGACAATCTTTAAAGACGTGATTTGAATAATGACAGAATTGACATTTTCGTTCACGATTTAACGGTCCCCTTTGCTCAGTTTGATCATTTGCCACAGGTAATTGCAATTTCAAAGCTTCTAGTTCAGCTTTCAATTTATTATATGCAATTTGCAGGTTCTCAAATTTATCTTGTTTTTGTTCACTAGAGTTATGAGACTGCTCTACATGCTTATGTATTTTTACTGCACTGACAGAATACATATCCTCTCTTTTATCATCAAATGTAACTCTTGGTTTACGTGGTTTACCATATGAAGAATCAAATGATTCATAAGCCATTGCCAATGAAATAGCGTCTTCAAGTGTTTCAGGATTCTGAAACTGAACGTATTTTTGTATTTCATATTCACCAATTCGAAAAATGAATTGCTCTAGAACACGTTGTTCACGATCTGCATGACTTCCCTTGATATATGCTATGTTTGCTAATCGACGTAAAGCATATCCGAAATCGGATATTGATTCGCCATACTTCCGAGTTCGAGCACGAAATTCTATTTTATATGAAGAACTTCTTTCTTTCGGAGCAAACCGTTTTTCAAGAATAGAAGTAAGCTGGGAGTAGCTATTCAATTGTTCGGTGGTAAGATCACCTAACATTCTTTGTGCTATACCCCTTAAACTCATACTGAGTTGCTGAGCTTTCTCCGAAGAATCCCACTGGTTCCATGTTGCTACCTGTTCAAACTGGATAATGTAATCTCGCCATTCCATTGATTTGCCATCAAAATGTGGTGGTTCTTTTTCGCGCCTACATATTGTGTGTACATTGTTTGAGTTATTTAAATTTTCATAGTTACGACCTCCTTGGCTTCGATAATCTAGTCTAGCAAGAATCGGAGATTGTGGCGATTCAGAAAAATGCTGCTGTTCAGAAAGAATGCTTCTGTTATCTAAATTTTGATTTGGTGCTGTAGTCCAAGCTAAAGACGATGTTCGTGGATAACCAAAACGGTTTTGTTGCCCTGAATTGAGGCTTCTACCGTAATCATTTTCGCTGTACCGTGAAGGAAATTCCGGCGATTTTGAAAAACCAAAATTATTGTGTTGTCCAAAATGATTCTGAGCATTTTCTGATTCAGATAAACGTAAATCTGTTCTCAAATATTTTTTTTAGAAGAATAATCATTTGGCTCGTGAGCAGTATTAAACTTGGTGGTTTGTCTATCATTAAGAAACGTTGAAGATTGATAGCAATCTTTGTTTTGGCCATTTTCTTTTAAAAATGTAACCTGCCTCGGTGGAGATTCAGATAGTAAACACGTATTTTTAAGTATGGATTTTGCGGCGACGTGAACTTCCGGTATATGATGCATATCCGGTGCTGATCTAGCAATATGTCTAAATTGGTCATATTTATATGGTTTTTCCATACTGTTTGGTTTAGTTAAGGATGTGTCAAGAGAATAAGCGCGTTCAATTTGCTCAATATTTGCTATGTCACTAGTTTTGAAATTAGAACTAGATGTACCATCATAATTTGCTCCTAAAGCAGAAGTTGAATGTCCTTTAAGATCTAACAAAATATTCGATTCATTAAAGCCACTTGTTGTTTCGAAACTTTGAATTTGACTCGATTGCGTACGGTCTATATTATGACTGTTGTTTGTTTCATTCTCGAATGAATCATCTGTTTCTAATTCCTGATGCTGTAATTCGTTTTCATTATAAAACGCCATACCAAAAACCTATCCTGGCAAGCTCGCCAAAAATGTAGACGGACAAACCAATTAAAATTAAATCTAGGAGTATGTCGCACTAAAGATGCATGTTTTCCAGGGCCATTGAGATAAGGTTTTTAGCGATCAGTATCAGGAAAGAAACTCGGAACACGAAAAAGTTTCAAAACAAATTTTATGTAACAATTTAGTCTTATAGTACATAACAAATAATTTATATGAACATATTTTACATATAAAGAGATCGGAGTGTGATGAGAGTTATTAACAAAGAAAAAGTAGAAATTTTGTCTCTGGTTCCTAAAGATACAAGCACCCCCAGATTAGACTTGATAACAAGTCTTATAGAATAAGGAGACAGTTACCTGATTTCAGGTTGTGGTCTCAAAGCAGAGAGCTATGTAAATTGTAAAGGGGATTTAAAGAATTTCATTTACACTATACAATTGTGTTTAATATATGAAAGTGTTATTATTTGCTGCAACTGAGTAAAACACCAAGCTTATTATATTAAAAAGTTTACAAATTAAAAGATAGATTATAAATATAAAAATAATTGAAATTATTTAAGTGATTTTGGAGAAATTAAACAATAGATGATTAAGAAAACACTTATAAATAATTAAAGGGAGATAATTTTGAAAATTATAAAGATTCATGTATCATTCCCGTCACAATACTAAAAAAAAAAAAATGAGTGAAAAAAATTAATGCATTTGTCTTTATGATTGAAAAAGCAATTCAAATAATTTTTAGAAAAAGTAGAAAATTTCGATTCATTATTTAAAACAAGTTCCACCAGATCAATGTAGATCTATACCGATATAATTGCAAAAAGAAGGTAAATAACTTTAAAAAATGCAATTTATTCAGTCACGTGGTGATGAAAGTCGCGTGAAACTTTGCCCGGAACATTTTATCTAAGAAACGCCCTATTGCATTATCTTTAAATTATATATATTATAGATGATTATTTAACTTTTGTAATAGCTGTTGTGGAAATAAACTTGTCATTGTACGACTTGATAGATTGTAACCAGGTAATAAAAAAGAGAACGGAACGTTTCGATCTGTGTAGTTTAAAATAAGGTCGAAATGACAGCCCGTTAAAGGTGTGGTTGTTGACAACGCCTACAGCGGATAAACAACAAAGGGATTCAGTAGCATCACTAGAGTGATTTTTAAGGTGTGTAGACTGAAACATTAACAATGTTGTACAGTATTATTTCAGGTTGGGTTTTTAAGTTCATTTATATTCGTTTAAACTAGTACCGGTTCTGTTGTAATGAATAGACCACCCCCCCTGTTACAAAGATCGTAACAGTAAAGAACAATAATTTTATTCCAAACTAATAAGTTAATATTAGTATGTCTTCAGTTGTTTAACTGAAATTTTTATAATTATAATTTTTGATATGTTTGTCCCGTTTAATTATTTTGAAATCCTCGTGAATTGACGGTTAAATCCAGGAAAAACAAAACCGTGAGTTTAAGTGAAGCTGTTTTACTACAAAACGAAACTTAAATCTATATGTGCTTATTGATTTGTTTATGCTATTAAACATGACTGTTTCTCATAAATATATTGTTGTCTTGCATTGTTGTCAGTGAAACAAACGTTTATTCGAGATCCGCGAAATAGTAGTAATTGCGGGAATATGCCCGTGTTCATGTCATTCTTGTTTCTGAACTGGGCATTTTCAAAAAAAATGAGGCAAAAGTGTGACATTGAGGGTCAAAAATAAACTTCCAACCTAAGATTTATTTTTTACTTCCAATAAGTCTACAGATTTTCAAGTTTCAAAAACAACATAACACTTGACGATAGCTTAACAGAAAGAATTTTAATACATGTTTCATTAACAACAACTTGCAAAAAAACATCTTCACCCCTTAGAATTTAACTCCTCACTTGATTTGTAATAAATGTTGTCAATTCAAATTAAATCTTTGTAAAACTGTCCAGTATATATGAAATTTAAATTTAGAAATAAATACCTCGATACTAAAAGTGATATTTCTAAAAAATACAAATTTTCATCAGTTTTTTGGTCATTTTTTTTCAAAATCTGGTTCAATAAGTTTTTATATTTTAAATAATATCTATATTTTCAATGATTAATACTCATAAAATAAAAATCTAAAACCTCTTTTAATAGGTTTTATTAATCTGAGATAAACTGAACAGACAGTTTATGTGTGGCAACAGTTTTTGAATTATATAGGTTTTTAAGCAAATATGTTACACTCCTGACATAGATAACAACATAGCTAAGAAACAAGTTTTTAAAACTAATTGGGTTTTCTGTTTCATCCTTATGACTAAGGATACTTCAGAATTATAAAAGAAAAATAATTACACTAGGATTTTCAAAATAGAAATGTATTGCAACCTCAAAATGAGACAAAATAAACAAATTCAAACATTGCAAAATTGAATATGAACAACAACTGACTTTTTAAACTGATTATTTGATTTCTTTCATGTAAAAAAATCAACAATTAATCAAGACTTAACAACTGAAGTAGTAACATTAACATTTTTCAAACAGGAAACCTAAACTACATAAATTCAAAACGTTACACTCCTGACATCGTCATTTAAAGTTGCTGATAACTCAGCTTTTTTTCTCATGCTATACATATTAGTTTACAGTTTTAACTGTTTTATTTCTTCACAGTCAAATTTAAGTTTAATTCCTCTTCCTGGCAATAGTTTAGGATTATTAAGCTTTTGCACTATGTCAGACAATGGCTGCCAAGAATACTCTTCATCAGCCCATGTGTATACTCCTACAGATCCAGTAGGTTTGAGGAACCGAAGTTTAACATCTCCTTCAATTTGTAGCACCTGCAAATATAAATAAATTCATGTACAAAAAATAATTTTCTTACAAATGTATACATGTATGTTAGGAATTTAAATTCTTGTCTTAA
Source organism: Tegillarca granosa (assembly GCA_029721355.1). Taxonomy (NCBI): domain Eukaryota; kingdom Metazoa; phylum Mollusca; class Bivalvia; order Arcoida; family Arcidae; genus Tegillarca; species Tegillarca granosa. The sequence continues at coordinate 157,571 of JARBDR010000708.1, read as the reverse complement.
AATGATTTTTTACCTTTGCTGTAAATAGTTTTTCTCTCTTTCCTGATGAGATTTTCACTGCAACAAAATCTTCTGGTTTCAAACTGAAATAGAAATTAAAGATTTTTACCTTTTCGAATAATGAATCATTTATATTTTTAAAAACATATTTCAAATAATTATGTGTATTCAGTGTATTATATTTTCAAGTGTCTACATCTTCAGATTATAATACCTGATTAATGGTTCCAGACTAAGATAATGCTTCAGTTCCGGCAAATATCCAAGTACCAATGTTGGCGATTTTTCAGGACTAAGAGTGACATCTGCAGTCTCTGAATGCACAACCAAAATAGAACACTTCAGCATATCACACAATGCTTGCAAACAAACATGATCTGCATATGTCCCTTCCTTATTCATTTCTTGCAAGTAGGTATCTACATCAATTGTCAAAAACTGGCCTACTTCTCTTTTATGAGCCTGTAGAATTTTATAATATAAGATGAATATAAGTATACTGTAATATATCAAGTAATAACCACAAAATAAATTAACCAATCAAAGTTTAATAATTATTAAATATTAAATCTAGAAAACGATCAATGTAAAGAGAATATTAAACTTGAAACTCAAGCAAGAAATAGTAAATAATCTGAAAAAATGGACTTAGCAGAACATTTGCTAAGCATATGCCAAATCTTAGCATCTCCGGTTTAATTTGATATTCAGAACACTGGAGATAAGAATGGGTGTTCCAGGAGAGGAAGCAAATTCCCGACTCATAGATAGTACCAGTCCTGTCACATTTATAAGAAATGTTGAGTACAATAAAAATATAATGAAAACTTACTTCACTATACTGTTCCATATGTTTCACTACATTATGCCTAAGCATTATGTGTGTAAATACTTCAGCTCCTACTCTGTCTAGTTGGTCGCTGACTGCCCAGAAACAACAGTTACCATCACTAGGAGTCTCCATTCTGACTTTCCAACCTTTCAATGTGACTTTGTTCGTGTATGTTTGTATTTGTCTCATGCACTGGTTCAAGTGAGTTTCATTTGATATATTGTTTTGTTGCACTGCTTTCATGAGATCAGTATCTTCAGTAACAGTGAGACTAGCATCTCCCTCAACCTGGTTATTGTTAGTACCATCACCAACAAATGCTTTTTAATGTTAAGGTGTTTATGTTTAGATAAGCAAGCAAAAATTATATATGCACACAGAAAGCAGTAAAGAAAGTATGTACAGAATACACACATTTTTTAAAAAAATTACAAGCAAACACTGATACATGCAAAGGATACATTGATTAGTAGGTGTGTCAGGCAAGAAAATTCTACTTTCTACAGTTTCTAGAGCAACTACTTTACCAGTTGAAAGGCTAAGGTACTGGGTCTCATGCTGATATTTACTGAAGTAACACGGCCCTTCCATTGCAGAGTTGATGCAGACCAAACATGAGCAACTCAAATCATTACAGACCAATATGTCACTACTGGAATTCAGGTTTCTAACCATATGAAAACTATGTGTTCCCTTCAGAGCTTTTATTTGATTGTTTTTCACTGGGAAGGATTTTTTCATTTTATTTTCTGGAAGAAAGATAATTTTCTGATTCAGTTTTCCATTTTGATTTTGGTTCAAGGCAAGGTAAGCTTGATAGGCATTGTTTATTACTTTTCCACCAAGTATCAACCGTTCTAGTTTTTTCTTTATTGCAGCACCTAAACCGTCACTAGGCCCCTTTCCATGACCAGATTCAGTATAATGGTAAATCACCTGTATGGCATGTTGTTGTTCTAGTAGAAACAGATGGTAAAATGCATCCTTGCATTTATACTGGGCTGCACAGTTGTCTGAAAAGCGATGTAGTACTTTCACTGGACAGGGACTAGGTGTGTTTTTCAAGTAAACAAGTAACTGGTTTGTGAAGACATATACTGCATTTGAATCATGTGTAAGATTATCAGATAAAACAATAATTGACTCTTTTATTATTTTTGGATCCTCTTCTGTACTACTTGCATGATGGCGTATTATAAATATTGGGTGGAGGGTAACCTGTTTAGTAGTCCAGTGTGCAGACTCTATCTCATCTTGTGGTTGTAAAGCTATATTTTCAGAGAAATCCATAACTGCCACACACTGATCAATTGGTAGATTCGCCATAAGATCTGATTCCATTTTGTGCTGATAGTCTGCCCTGAAAATGTGTGATGTAAATGACTCCATAGACGATACAAGACTTTCAACAAGATCTGGAATGCTGCTTTTTTTTCTCAATTTGCATCCATCGTGTTGAATGTTTCTTCACGCCAAACCTGTTTGTGGAAGATTCAGTAGCAGTTTCCCATTGGTGATATTTGATTACTTCATCTTTCTCACATCTTTCAAGCAGTGGCCTATAGAAAAGTTTAATGCTGTCTGTTCCACAACTACTACATTCTCTATCAATGCAGACTCTGTTTGGGGTTCCCTCATGTGGACAAACTGTTAAATCAGATAGTTGACGAGTTGTGGTAGTAACATCAAGATTTAGTGACTGTGAATGTTGCTTTGCAAGCTTGTTTAAAGCTGCTATTTTTTGTTGTAAATTGTAGTCTTTAGTGCAAACACATACCCTTCTACATTTCAGATCAAGGTTTTTAAAGTTCTTTGGAATGAGTTTCAAAAAAGTTGTTAATTTTCTGGAAAATAAAGGATTGCCTTCTTTAAATTTCTGATAAAGTTTTGACTTTGAACAAAGTAGATGATGCTTAGCCACATGTTTCCATTAATTAAAATGGTATCTTTCTTATTTGGCATCACTCTGGAGTTTTCTTCTAAAAATGCTTTTACTTTTGGTCTCCACATTTCAAAATATAATTTTGATTTGGGTGTTTTGGGGGACATTTTTCTACGCTGGTACTGTTTCAGACTCTTTTTCTTTTTCCACAGATTATCACATGAAAAAGCCAATTTTTTCTTTACATGCTCATGTTCTTTGACTGGTCTTCCTTTTTTGTTTATGTTGATAACTTCAGCAACCCTTTCAGTGTATTTGGTTCCACCTAACAGGAGACTTTTTCTTTTAGGTGTTGCATTTCTTATCAAATGTGATACTGTGCTGGCCCAGGTTTCAGAGTCTTTTGGAAGATGGGCTCTCTGTGCATTTTTTCTGATACTTGCTCTTGTCATTCTCTTATTTGTAATTTTCTTATCTGTACTTTGTTTAGTTGACTGTTTTATTATACTTTCTTTTTTTTTTTTGCTTGTCGCTTCCTACTGTTTCTCTTCCATAACCTCTGTTTAGCTTTGTAATCTGCATTTACTTTTTCATTTTCTTTTCTTAGGCTTCTTATTCTGGCTTTGTATAACTTATTTTCTTCCTTTTTTTTCTTTTTGACCTCTGCTAATTTTGTTTTGTATGTTGGATCATTCTTCAATTTTTGTCTATACTTTCGTACTCTTTCTTTTGAACTACTTGTGGATTTGCTGTCTTTTTTTTCGTCAGAGACCCTTTTTCTTAGCCTTTCAATGGCTGGCAGCCTTATAACTAAATTCTGCTCCATTCCAAATGGGTCACTACCTACTTAAACACAAAAGTTCCATCAACAGTGCAATTTCATATTTTTTAGGTCAGGAGTGTAACATTTTACATTCTAGTGAAAAACACCGAGAAACAAAATGATTCTTGAAGGAACAACAAAATTATATGTTAACTTAATTGGGCTTGCATTGTTTTTCTTTGATAAATGTGATTTTAATTGACACTTTAGCAAAAAAGCTGAAAGCTAATATTTATAATGACTGATTTAGACAAAATATGAACACATTTGCAGACTGATTCTCAAAAAATTCATAAAATGATACCAAAACACATGTAAACCAATCTTATGTACCTCTCCATGTTGTATCTGTATCAGCTACTCCTGTTAAAATGAGCTACAACTTTGCTTTTTAATGAAATATGACCTATACTAGAAAGCATAAAAAGCTGTTACACTCCTGACATCACTTATGATCACATTCGAGACCACTGCTGTATCATTGATGCAAGCCAATGATATTTATCATCACTTATGATCATGCACTTCAAGATAAAAGCATACATTGTATAACTTTCATGCTTAATGCTTTTAGGGGGCATTGAAAATGTACAATGTTACACTCCTGACATTTAGGGGTTACTTCATTGACCTCAAGCAAACCAAATTTGCTAAGAGGAAAAGTTCACAAAAAACTGTTTATTTATAAAGCTAACACATTTAGAGATATAGCTAGGAAGCAATGATGCATTATTAACAAACATTAAGGCGGTGATAATAATCTATTTACAAAGAGAGGGAATTTTAAACTTCGTTTTTTTAAACCACCATCTTTCTTTAACCAAGTTGAAAAGTATTGAAACTTTCAGATATAACATTGATATAGTTTGAAACAAAAGCTAACATAATACATCAGTATAAAATGTCAGATAAAAAGATCCATGATTATACACATTTTTTCTATGAGCCTTAGAAATATAGCTGTCATGCAAAATGTCACACTAAAAGCGTTACACTCCTGACATTTTTGACCACATATTTAGGTGACAATTTTTTATTAGTAAAGATATTTTAGTAAAATTTTATGACAACAATGAGGAGGCCACAATACATTTCCCTGCATAGTTAAAAGCAAGTTATTCCTTATAGTAAAGAGTAAAGATGAAAAAGTTTAAAAAGCCTCATTTTTTTTGAAAATGCCCAACTATAATGTTACCTTGCTGAACATACTCCTCAAAGCTTTTATCACTGAAAGGGTGTTTTACAACGTAAACAACTTTGGCAAGTTGAAATTCAGCTACCCCAGAGATAGGACTTGTTTCGTTCTCCTCACCTTGTTTATTCACATTTGGCTTTGTGAATTTAATTTACAGTTAGAATTTAACTGATTGCTTAATTTATTTACACATCTTCCTGTTATAAGAGTGTTTCAAGACGGTGAATTCCGTGACACAGTTTTACTTGAAGGTGGTGTTTTCCGGAAAGTATTTTTAGCCCAACCCTGGCCTAAATTTGAAATTCTATTTAGTGATAACTGATTCATATATTATTGTTATTTAATTAAAACACCGACATTATGCAGGTTCTTTGACTTGATTGTTGAATTGATATTTTGTGTTATTTGGAGATAGTAAAAAAATTACCCTTCATAATAAACATCATATTTTACAGTTGTTCTTTCTTGTGAAGCAAGTTTCCCTTTTAAATATTCTTGTAAATCCGCTCGGACAAGACAATTTTTATAATAATATAATAATAATAATAATGATTGGTGGAGTAGGACTGACTGATGGAGTAGAACTATAATGTTACCTTGCTGAACATACTCCTCAAAGTTTTTATCACTGAAAGGGTGTTTTACCAACTGGTCAATGCTATACTGACCTGACGATCCCTGGCCCTGGGCAGGTGTTCTTAGAGGAGATGAAGTTGACTTGGATGGCTCTTCCCCTGCTATTGCTGCAAATAATTTAAACAAGAGTATCAGTAGTAGTATATGATCATTTTCATGCAACCGAATTTCGGGGGTATCACCGAATTTAGGGGGTATCAGCACATTTTGGGGGAAACAATATGGCGGACATGATCTTCAAAGGTCAGAGTTCATAAACGTCAATCATTTGTCATTGATCTAAGTCATTATATTAATTAATTAATCCTTTGATATTTGAAAATCATGTACATGTTAACATTACGCTTCATTTAAGATGTCTTTAGATGTGAGGGTAGTTAGTTGTAGATGAAAAATACTGATAAAGTATAGCGTGATTAATTGATCTATCTAAAGTGTGGTTTCATAATTTTACTGCTATGACCGGGTTGTTATTTAACGGACGAATATGTTAAAATAAAATTAATTAAAATAAAATAAAATAAAATAAAATAAAGTAAAATGAAATAAAATAATAAATATATAAAATAAAATAAATCATATTAATATTATTTATTAGTTTACAACATGTTAATAATTTTTTTTTTTTTTTTTTTTTTTTTTTAATGTATTTGTAATAATTTAAACTCCTGGGAAAAAAATTATACAGCGCCGTATTTTGGGGGTGACCGAATTTTAGAGGTAAATGAATTTAAGTATGGCGGCAATGAAACTTTATCTTTAAAAGGCGGAGTTTAAAATATGTTAATCATAAGACATTGATCTGAGTTAATCATATTAGTTTTGAAAATCTTTGATATGCAGCGTGATGAATCATTAATACGGTACCTCTGATACATAAAAGTCATAAAATACATTGGTCTGCATCCAGTCAAACACAATGTATCTTTGTCAATTTTGCGGAATTTTGTTTAATTCGATTTCAACATTAAATCGTCATATATCAGAAGTTCATCAGAATGTTTCTCATGATTGTTCAGTTTGCGGGAAACTTTTCTCGAGGAAAGATAAATGTTCAAAACACGAGAGGAAATGTAAGATTCAATGCAAATTTTGTTCTCGACCTTTCAAAACTACACAGGATTTAAATTTACACAAGGATCGTGATCATGGGGACGGGAAATTTCACTGCGCACAATGTAACAAACGTTGGAAAGAAAAACGCAATTTTGTAAAACACAAATGCAGTCCTATGGTAAGTAACAAAAAATATAATTCATGTTTCTTTAACAGTAGGGAAAATACTTTAATCATTTTATTTTAACGTTTTAAATGTTACTATTAAAATACAATTCAATTGTTATTTCGATACGATAATATCCGATATAAACTTAAATTTATCAATTCATTTCCGATTTTCTTTTTCTGGGATGACTCACGCGATGTATACGATACGCCGTGCCCTTTTACGTCTACGAGTTATAAACGTGTTAACCTGACTGTCCTAAACTACACACGCGGATGACTCACGCACCATATATGGTAAGAACGTGCTTCCGACACCTAACGCTGAGTCATAATTGATGGTTTTATTTTCGACGTCGTATCAGTTAACTCAGTTTCGCTAGATTCTTCGAAGGAGCATCATGTCATCAGTACGCTGTAATATCGAATTAGGAAACTCTCGTTTCGTTCAAGCAACTGAGTGGGGAAATTCCCCTAGAATTGATGTTAGGGAATGGAATATAAGAAACGGGGAAAGGCTACCAACAAAAAAAGGAATATCTCTGCCCCTACACTGTTTCAAAATCCTATCGGAATCCTTGGATTTGGTTGATAATGCATTGAAAAATAAAGAGGAATTGAAACTTCATCTGGGTAGAAACATTTATTGCGTCGTCTCACCCACTAGTCCCTGTGTCAATATAAGAAAATTTTGGAAACCGGACGGAGAAAATCAAGTTGTTCCAACCAAAAAGGGAATAACTTTGAAACCCGCGGAATATCAAAAATTTAAAGATGCTACATCAGTTATGTCCGATTTCGTTCTCTCTCTCTCTCTCGCGCTCTCTCTCTCTCATAAATAGTATGAATATCTATAAAGATATTATCGCTTATATTAGTCAGTTTTAGAACCATTGATGAATAACATGTTCGATGATAGACAATTAACTTCAGATGAAAACGGGAGATTTTGAAATTTTGGTACCTGATCGATCTGATAATATATAGTATCTACATTAATTATATTTGTTACGGAAGAATGCACTAGAGATAATTATCTGCTGTGTTTTATCAGCAAGTCAGTGTCTTAGAAATAATTTAATTATCTTAGTCGTGTCACGGAGAAAATAATTAAGCAGATTAATAATGAAAAGATACTTATCTCATGTGATAAAAGTATGAATCTGTAACTTTTCAAACATTCAAATAGGAAAATGTATAAAATAAATAGATAAATAAAATAATTACTGTTAAATAATCATGTTACAAAGCGGTTAACATACTTTTCAGACATTCAAATACGAAAATGTACAATCAAAAAATTTAATAAATAAATAATATCTAACTGGTCGACAAGTAATTTCAGATGATGATGATGATGATTATTATTATTATTATTTAATCTATTTATTTTATTCATCTCTCTCTCTCTCTCTCTCTCTCTCTCTCTCATAAATAGTATGAATATCTATAAAGATATTATCGCTTATATTAGTCAGTTTTAGAACCATTGATGAATAACAGGTTCGATGATAGACAATTAACTTCAGATGAAAAACGCGTGATTTTGAAATTTTGGTACCTGCCGCGAAATTTTCCCTTAGTGCTCTGAAATTTAATCAATATGTATTAAGTATTTCATTAATCTCTTATTATTATTATTATTATTATTGTTGTTGTTGTTTTACCAGCCAAATGTTACAGAGCGGAATGGTGCATCAAATAATACTGACCCACCAGCACCCAGCTCAGATGAGTACGTTAGAGATGTGGAGCCCGAACCCCGTCAGGAAAATCATGGACATTACAACTGCCGAAATTGTATAGAATCGTTTACAAATAGACGGGATTTGTACCTTCACCGTATGCGGACCCATTATCAGCGAGGTGCCCAGTTGCAACAGTATCCTTGGGGGACAGGTCAAGCTCCTTGGGGTAAAGACAGGGGTCTGAGAGAATGCTACCAAGCGAATCAATCACTCATCTTAGAACCTAATACAGAGGGTCTCATCAATTCAATATACAATATGCCAATAACTAATGATTTTACGATAGCACAATTGATGAGACAAGCTAACGATATTTACGATAGACAACATCACGCCTTCCGTCTCAATCTTCAGTTTGGTCTGATTTTAGTCAATACACAGGATAGAGAATATAGATATTTCAGGCCCTATTCTAATGATGAATTGTTTGAGAGGCCCATTTATATCTCGAGACGTCGCGATCTCAACAGACTGCGACTTAGACTTCAAAAATTAAATGTCACAGACTACATTCTCCAACAGAGACCAAATAGTAAATGGAAACCAATATTAATAACTAACGTGCGTTTCTGTCTTTTCCACTTGAATTATTCCTTGGGACAGGTAAAAGGCCAATTACCTGCACATATTGAATCGTGTAAGGCTATCGTTTGTCTGAACAAAGACAGGAAAGGTGTTCCATACAAAGACAAATTATGTGCTTTCAGATGTCTCGCGGTACATCTTGGTTACCAAAATCATAGTTTAGAGAGTGAAGCCAAATCCCTCTATAAAAGATGGGCGCATTTTATAAACAACAAATATCCACATCGATGCATACAAGATGACCCCAGGAGATTCAATGGCTTGCATTTAAACGAAATGCTTTATTTTGAACAATGTTTTGAAATAAATATCAACATTTTTCAGCTGAAGGAAAATGGAAACTGCCTATCTATTTATAAATCACACTGTCAATACTCTGAGACAATGTACCTTAATATGTACCACAACCATCTGTCATACATTTCCAATTTCCCGTCATATGCTAAAAAGTATCAATGTCACACCTGTCACCGTCATTTTGCCTTAATAAACAACATGAAACGACATCAGCGCCAGTGTCAAGGTCGTACCAAACATCAATTTCCGGGTGGATATTATGGTGCCAAGAAGTCCATATTCGATAAATTAGACGAACAGGGCATAAAAGTATCGCTGCACGATAGGTTATTTCCGTATTTTGTAGTTTACGATTTCGAGGCGATGTTGGTGCCAGTGCAAGAAGTCCAATGCGAAAAACTAACATGGACTCATCGTCACGACCCCGTTTCTGTCAGTGTTTGCAGCAATGTAGAAAGTTTTGATAAACCCCGTTGCTTTATTAATCCGAATGTTGACGAGTTGGTCGGTCAGATGGTTGGTTACATGAGAGAGATCGCCCACAATTGTTTTGGCGTGATGAAAGAAAAACTATCGAAAACGTTTGCCGAGATCGACAAACTTATTCGCATGCCTATTAAACCTTTGTCTGTTTCTGACCTGGATGACGAAGAATTGTTGGCGGAAGTTGAGAACATGCGAGAAATCTTGAAAAACTTGAAAGAAGAACTAGAAGCTTACTGTCGTCAAATCATCTGTCTAGGCTTCAATTCCTCCAAGTACGACATCAACCTGATAAAATCCCGTCTGTTCAAACACCTCAACATGGATGGATCCAAGCGTGCTTTCACTGTCAAACGCAACAACCAATACGTCTGCCTTAGCACGGAGGAATTTAAGTTTTTGGATATAACTCAGTACTTGGCACCAGGTATTAATTACGCCAATTTTCTCAAAGCCTTCGACGTTCCAGAGTCAAAAGGTTTCTTTCCATACGAATGGTTTGACGACATTTCAAAACTTAATTACCCTAGACTACCTAATCACCAATGTTTCTACAGCTCCTTAAAGGGTTGCAATATCACCGAGGAAGAGTACGCCTATTGTGAGATAATTTGGCGCCAAAATGATATGTCCAATTTCAGAGACTTTTTGATTTGGTATTCAAACTTAGACACCGCCCCTTTCGTGAAAGCTGTGGAAAACCTACAGAAGTACTACTTTGAAAGAACCATCGACATATTCAAAGTTAGTATTTCTGTTCCAGGGATTGCAAGACAGATGCTTTTTGACGCTGGCAGGGAGGCGGGAGCTTCATTTGCCTTGTACGATGACAACAACAAAGATTTATATTACACCATAAAAGATAACATCGTTGGTGGACCATCCGTCATCTATAAAAGGTATAGCGAAGTCGGCAAGACTCATACGCAACAATACCGATAAACCTTGCGCTAAAATATGTGGATTCGACGCGTATGCTCTGTATATGCACTACATCGACCAACCTATGCCCGTGGGCGCTTTTGTGAGACGTCGCCTCGACCAAGAATTCAAACCCGTGAAACGGGAGCGTTATGAACTGGCTTTTCACTGGTTAGAGTATTTGAACCACACTAAAAACCTGAACATACAGCACAAACTGAACCACGGAAAGGAGCGTAGAATTTTTAAGTATCCCGTTGACGGATTTGACGAAATTACCAACACTGCTTATCAAAGGCACGGGTGCTATTGGCACGGCCATCAGTGCTGGTTGACCAGAAATATTACAGACCAAAAATGGATGGAAACCCGGGAAAATAAATTCCGGAAAACGCGGAAAATTTCTAGCATTATTAAAGCGCTAGGTTACAATCTCGTCGAGATGTACGAATGTAATTTCCGCACACAAATGCGTTTCAATTCCAAACTCAAAGCTTTTATCGATGCTAGAAAACCTACAATGGTTTCTAGTTCAATAACTGAGGGCGAAATTCTACAAAAGATTAAGGAGAACAAACTGTTTGGCATGGTTGAAGTAGACATTTCTGTTCCTGATCAATGGCCGGTTCATTTCAGTCATCCAACCTTAACACCGTATCAGTATTTTGCGGAAATGAGCCCCCTGTTTTGTACTACTGAAGTCCCGTTTGAAGCCATTGGACAACACATGCAACAGCACGTCCAAAACTATAACCTGTCACAAAAACCAAGGAAACTTTTAGTCGGAGGAATACGCGCAAGAAAGATATTGCTAGCGACGCCTCTGTTGAAATGGTATCTGGAACACGGACTTCAGGTCACCAAGGTGTACCAAACGGTGGAATTTCAAAAGCAAACGTGTTTCCGACAATTTGTCAAGGATGTGACCAATGCCCGTCGTGTAGGCGACATTGACAAATTTAAAACCATTATCGCAGACACCCGGAAGCTGGAAGGTAACAGCGCTTATGGATCAACCATTATGGACCAAGAAAAATTTCAGTCCGTGAAATATGTTCGAGGTGAGGGTAACGCCATGTTAGAAGCCAACCTTCCAGAATTCAAAAAGATAACAACTTTAATAGAGGAAGACGAATATTACGAGGTCGAAAAGGTAAAAAAATCCCTCAAATTGGATCTACCGGTACAGATTGGATTTTTCATCTTGCAATACGCGAAACTGCACATGCTGAAATTTTACTATGATTTCATGGACGTGTACGTCGACAGAGCAGATTTCGAGTATTGTGAGATGGACACAGATAGTGCCTACATGGCACTCTCTGGTCCCGACCTTTTGTCAGTCATCAAACCAGACATGCGTCAACAATTTCTACACAGTTTAGAGGGGTACTGCAGGGAAGACGTAGACGTGAAAGCCGACGGAAATAAGCACTTGTTTCCGAGAACATGTTGCAGTACTCACGCAAAATTCGACAAACGCACGCCGGGTCTTTTCAAACTGGAGCATGAAGGTGACGTCATGATAGGCCTGTGTTCTAAGACTTATATTGTAAGCAAGACCAGAAATGTCACTACCTCATCAACCGCTATTGCGGCCTCTTGACTTCTTAGACGGGCTAAACGATTAAGACCTAAGAGATTAAAAATCAGAACAAAATTTACTCGGGAAGTAAAGTTTAGCTCAAAGGGTATCTCAAAACAATATGTGAAAGCACCTTTTAAAATTTTCGCCCACGTTTTAAAGACACAACGGGCAGGGCACGGTGTAAACAATGGTTTCAGAGCTAAGAATAACGGGGTGTATACATACCATCAGCAACGCAACGGTTTTTCTTACTTTTACTGCAAAAGGAAGGTGTTAGCGGACGGCATACACACTGTACCGCTAGACATAGAACTTCACCCTCCCTGCAAGAGGAACCGAGACGAGGAGACGCAAGTGCTAGACAGCGATACAGAAGTAGGATAGTCGATAACCAGTCGTGATGAGAACATGTTATAAGAGCGCGACCTCCAAAACATATTAATAAGAAAGATGGAAAGAGAAAGTGTCAACAGTGAACGGTGGACACTGATGGGTGCCCATCTCCCCAAATCGGAAATTGTTTATTTTTGTCAAATGTTATTTTTATTTATCATAATCATAACATCTATCGTTAATCTTTCTCTTCAAACTGAAAAATCGGATCTCTGGATCACTTTGTTAAGTAGTGCCACAGGCTACGTGTTACCTAATCCGTCACTCAAAATTCTTAAATCGGTATAGACAATTTTTTTATTTTATTTTATTAAGTAATTAATTTATTTATTTATTTCATTTATTTAATTATTTATTTTTATTTATTTATTTTTTTATTTATTTTTTTTTATATTTATTTGTTTATTATTATTATTATTATTATTATTATTATTATTATATTGGTATAAAAAATATGAAGGTACAACTGCCGTTTTTACCGTATTCGAGTATGTGTATCAGCGGGCAAAACGGAAGTGGAAAAACTCAATTTGTTTACCGATTGTTACAGAACCTTAATGAGATGTACGAAATTCCACCCGACAAGGTTCTGTACTGTTACGGTATATATCAATCTCTATTTGATGAAATGGAGACCTCAGTTCCCAACATCACTTTTCACCAAGGCCTGCCGACTACAGACTTGATTGACAATCTCACGGCCGAACATCGGCATCGGTTGATCGTACTCGACGATTTAATGCATCGGGTAGTACAGGATGATGACATGGAACTATTGTTCACGCAAGGTTGTCACCACCGTAAGCTCAGTGTTATATTTATCACGCAGAATCTGTTTCCTAAAGGACCAAAAGCTAGAACCATCGGACTAAACACTTATTATCTAGTGCTTATGAAAAACATGCGAGGCATATCGCAAATAGCGACAATGGGACGGCAACTATTTCCGGGAAAGGGAAACCTTCTGGCGGAAGCGTACAAAGAGGCCACCGGTCAACCTTTCGGGTATCTCATTGTCGATGCGTCTCCTCACGGGGACGACATGTACAGACTGAGAACTCGGGTTTTCCCCGGAGAAGATCCTATCATCTTTTCATGACATTTATAAGAGAAAGGTAAACAACCCTATGATAAAACAAAATGAGTGAACTGATGAGAAATCATAGAAATTTCCTGGAATTGTTTCTTACTACATCCAAAGTTCAGAGAAAGGCTTTACTGCAAACATTAACGAAACAACAGGACAAGGCCGACAGTGAACTCGTTCACAACGTTTTAGAAGGAGTTGTTATCTTGAGCGAATCACAAAAGTTGAAACTGCGACGTCACAAGTCTCTATTCACAAAGTTGGGAGATAAATTTCTGAGGTGGGAACAAAAAAAAGAAACTATTATACAGAGGAAGTAACGCTCTATTAGATCTCTTGACGAGTTTGGAATCCTTACTTCAATCATTTAGGAAATAAAAATGAAAAAGTCGGTGCTCGTACCATTTAAAAAATATGAAAAGCTAGTGGCAGTTATGGAAGCGAAAAACTCAGGGTCGACGCCCGAAGTAACAGACAATGTTTCAATAAAAGGAAGCGAGCTATTCCACAGTAACAACAACAACAACATTGACGAGCGCCTGGAAAAGGAATCTGGAGCTAGGAAGGAATCCATAGACACAAGTGTGAAAACTCATAGTGACTCTAATGCGCTTGAAGCGGGTTTTCATTCGAAAGTGACAGGAAAAGCGAAAAAACACCATCAAGGCCCTCCCGGAGTTCGATTAGTAAAACGAAGGAATAAAAAGACAAATGACTTTTTGAAAAAATGGATAAGTTTTTGATTGAAACTCTATATGCGGAATGTTGTAGTGTTTTTGTTTGATAAAGCAAATAAATGAATGTATTTTTCAACTTTGTGTGTTTTGTCCTTCTTTTTTTTTCAAGCGTGAAAGTCCCTCTCCTTCAAGGGTAAAATAGTCCGTTTCAAAGAATCATCTTAACAATTCACACACACACACACGCGCGCGCGCGCCTGATAATGATAATAATAATAATGTCTAATACGTTTATTAAATAAAAAAGAAATGACGTAATACAAAAATACAACACACACAGTCAATTGATTAAAATAAAATAAAAAATCCTTGTTAAAATAATGCTACACAACATGACAAGCCCAATTAGTACTATAATAATAATAGTAATAATGTCTAATACGTTTATTAAATAAAAAAGAAATGACAATATACAAAAAATACAACACACACACACACACACAGTCAATTGATTAAAATAAAAAAAAATCCTTGTGAAAATAATGCTACACAACATGACAAGCCCAATTAGTACTGATAATAATAATAGTAATAATGTCTAATACGTTTATTAAATAATAAAAAAAAAAGAAATGACGTAATACAAAAAACAGGAAAAGCCCAATTACTACGGACTTTTCTATCACTGTAGAAAAACAGATCTCGCTTCATCGATATATAGAACTTGCGGAAATTTTCCGTACATGAGAAGAGTTATACTCTCGGGTAATGGAGAAGAAAATCTCACTTCTAAGCGACAATGTCCTTTCCTCTTAGTGTTGAATACCATTTGGGGATTAACGTCCAAGACCAGCAATGTAAAACCATGCGCGTATTCCACTCTGTCGACATCTACGTCTTTGTTGTAAGTTATCAGGGTTCTGTAAGCATCCAAATAAAGTCCATTCTGAAAGTCTGGTTGTATCGGTTTGGCGGGAAGCGACTGTCCGTCTACATATAGACCCACAAAATTACAGTCGAATGGTTGGAAATTAAAAGGATTTTTTTTATAATTTCCCGAATACGCACTACTTGACACAAGACCTAGGATCAGTTGTGTCGGAACGTAACCCTGGAACATATTGTCCGCCGTATAACTAAACTCTCCTTTGGCCACTGAAGCTATTTTGACAATTGAACTCGCGTGGGGATAAACTGCCGGTACTGATTTAATTTCTTTCGCATGGGCCATCAAGACGGCCGGGTTGGGTTTCTGTACGCAAAGTTTGAAACTGGCGTCTAGGATCTGTACCTTGTAACCCGCATTTTCCGAGCTTGACATTAGTCTAAAGGTGTTCTTGCTGGGCCAGAACTTTAGTGATAAGCTCACACCGTTCACAATCAAGCGGTCCTGTTGAAAAATATCTAACATAACTGGTCCTTCTAAGTCTATAACCTGTCCTGACCTGGTAAATGTGAATCTCGAATACAATCCACTGTTTGTTCCGTTTGGATCAGCACTGTCTAGATCGTTTTCGTCTTTTATATACAACTGTGGTCGTAAAGCCGTTTCCCTGCCTCGGTGAGTGTTCAACAGTGTGTCGATATATGCCTTGTAGGGATAATTTGTTCCGATTTGACTCACACCGGTTTGCTGTAATGAACAGTCTGCTTGAGTGAAAACAGAATGCAGAGCTAGATTCACCAAACCCACACTGTCGTCTGTTTGCACGGGTTCGTCATTAGCCGTGGTCAGTCTCAGTTTCACTTTTAAAGCACTGTTTTTCAGATCCATGTACCCCGAGGAAAGCGGTGATATCTGAAATTCCACGGGTGAAAAATCCGAAATTTGATTGATCGGACGATATTCCACCCATTCCCTGCTTTGAATGGCAGTATCCATGGGCGGGACTTCAAAAATAGACAACTGATCCGAGTGGATTTCCTCCATTTTTTTTTTCAATCTAATTGGCTTGATTTCTTATTTTTCGATTTCTTATTTTTCGGTTTAGAAACTTTCTGCCTTTTTCTTATAACTTTTTTCAGTGTCGTGCTCGGTTGAGTATCTTGGTCCGAATCTTTTTCTCTTCTGAGTTCAGATTCTGCCATTTCGACAGCTTGTGCTACAGGGGTTACTAATTTCACTTGCGGTTCTGACACGGTGGATGTATGGAGACGTTTTGCTCCGCTCCCGACAACGTATCGACCTCTGTGATCGGGTCTAGCTCTTTTTTCGCGTACGTCGGAGAAATGATGTTCCCATTTTTCAAAGTTCGGAACGTAAAGATCCCAGCGTTTGTTTTTGTAATCATACACCTCTATTGTACCCATGCTTTTTTAAGATGTAACAGACAGTAAAATGTCTCTGCATCGATACTGAACGGTTGCAGATTGTCGTCTCTTATAAACACTCTCACTCTTGACACTTCTTGTTTCTTGACACTCAAGTAGTACGCTTGTTCAAATGATAAATTCACCTTTCTCTGATCTGGGAGAAAAATTGACCTTGCTACCGGTAGCTGTGTGTTTTTTACATAGGAATCTGCTAACAAATCACAGCATATGTAAACTCTATTCTCCACAATTTTCGTCCTTGTTTCAAATCCCAGTTCCAATAAAGCGCAAGTCCACTCTCCGAACAGTTGAAAGGATCTCGGTAATTCTACTGTAAAATCTTTCGGTGTATTGTCTTTTTGCGTTAAGACAGAGTCGGTGCTATTAAGATAGAGATAAAACTGGTCCATGTTTATTTATTTATTTATTTAATATTTATTTATTTATCTAATATTTGTTTATTTATTTATTTATTTATTCATTTTCATTTATTCAATGTCTCTTATCATTGTTCGTTTGATCTCATGACGCGCATGACTGTTTGATCCAAATAGTATGGCCGAAGTAGTCTTGGTATTAGATGATGAAATCTCTGTAATGTAATCCGTTTACGCAAAAGAGAGATATTTGGACTGATTAAGCTTCTCAACACGTTGGTGTGTTCCCTAAAGCATGAGACGTCTTGAACATATACGCGTATCTCGCGTTTAACAATAAACTCTGTTACTTCGGCAATAGCATCCATCTGAGTCGCATTTTTGCTTCTTATCATTTCTCTTCTTAAGTGGATGTTGGCTTCTCTCAGATTTCTCAAAAAATAAATGCGGCTAAACACTATCCGTTTCCAGGTGTTCTGGCAATCTCCCCACATCGAAAAGAGATTTCAAAGCATCTACCATTTCCTTCCCTTTAAGGGATTTCAGGGCAACTGTCCAGACGTATCGTGAAAAAATATCAATCACAAGGAGAAAGTGAGCGTATCCGTCATTAGAGCGGTTATAATTGATCATATTCGCGGTATCCGCGTCCCATTGATAATCTGTGTAGGGAACAATCACTTTGCGTTTCCTAAACTTTCGATTGATTTGACGGTGGAGAGTGAACGGTTCCTGTTTTTCTAACCACTTCCTTATTTTTGCTCTTCCCAATACGTATTTACCCTCTTTACGCACTGCTCTATAAAATTTCTCCAGTCCAGAAAAAGAGGCCGGTGACTGGGGTCGTAATAAATGTCTTTCAAATACTTTTCATACGTCATAGCTTATGTATGAAGCTCAAGTTCAAGCAGTACGGGAAACACTGTGCAGTCAAGATCTTTCAGTCGCCGAATTCCTGTTATTAACACTTTCCCGGAAAAGTGGCAAGTAAAATGTATTTTTTTACGTTTATTCATGAGAGCTGGAAAAATTTCTGGTTCGTAGTCAAAATTTTGGGGAATCGACTTAATTCTCCGCGATAATTCATGTGCAGCAGATGCTGTGACAAGTTTGACGTTTTTTAAGCACACCGACCAACCTAATTTCTGTACCAAACGTGCGTACTTTCTCAGTCTCCTATGACCTTCCTCGAATGTTGAACATTTGCCGTTACAATTGATCTTCCCATTCGGAAACACTAAACAATTCCCGCCGATTGCTTTGTGCTGCCAGATTGCCCCGGAAAAGGATTTAGGAGAGTATCGGATATTACTGGTAAGTAAAGTTAACTGTTTAAGGTCTACTTTACATCCTAAATCACCCTCGACTAGTACGTTCGTGAAATACATGTTGCTTCGTCAGACAATTGTGTGCAAATGATGCCAAGTATGAAACGAAATGAAAGTAAAGAAAGGTTCTGATCAATCATAATCTAGGTCTATGTTCAATCCAATCAACTATGAAAAAAAAAAATTGGAACCAGTTAAAATTTCGTAATGAAGTGTGAGTATTCATGTAGTCACTCCAAAAGTCATTTTTAACGCGCCTCACAAATTCATTTTATTGATAGATTATTTATCATCTGTTTTAACTTGACAAGTTAACTACAGACATGGTAGCTAGTATACTCCAAAAAAAAAAAACAAATACGTAAATAAAATATATTTCTTTTTTTTTTTAATTCTTCGAAACAAACGAAAAAATACATACGAGACAAATATGAAACACACACACACACACAAACACACACACTGATCATCGTATGGTGACATATTCGCGATCACTTGCTCGCATGCCCATCCTCATGCACACACACACACACACACACACTAAAGAAAATAACAATACGTATACTAACAAATCTAAACTTATACGATCGCTTTCGTATGCACACATGTACACACTAAAGAAAATAACAATATGTATACTAATACTAAATCTACATTAAACACACACACACACACACACACACACACACACTAATCATCGTATGGTCACACATTCGCGATCACTTGCTTGCATGGTCATCATCATGTGCACACACGCACACTAAAGAAAATAACAATACGTATACTATCAAATCTACATTAAATAAACTTATACGATCGCTTTCGTATGCACACATGTACATACTAAAGAAAATAACAATATGTATACTAACAAATCTACATTAAACACACACACACACACACACTGATCATCGTATGGTCACACATTTGCTCGCATGGTCATCCTCATGTTCACACACACACACACACACACACACTGATTATCGTATGATCACACATTCGCAATCACTTGCTCGCATGGTCATCCTCATGTACGCACACGCACACAATAAATTCTAAAAATATTAACAAAAAACAGAGTCATATAAAAATAACATACACCCGCGCGCGCGCGCGCGTGCACGCACGAACTCAAGCTATTCATTATGGTAATGTAACTGTTGTATGCCTATTGTTTCCGCCATAGGTGGAGTGCTAGAATATAACACAACGGACTCCTCGGATGTACAACTCGTCATAGAGGGAGGAGATCTTATGGGACGGTTCTTCTTACAGCATACTGATAAACGTAGACGTAGGAAACAATTTGTATTATATAGCCACACCAAACATCCGCCGAGGGTTAGCAAAATACAAACTATACCAATCACAACAAAGCCCACACGTGACCCGACTCCTAAAAATAAATAAACATGATAAATAACTAAAATTTAGAAACACGCGTATACACGCACTTAGCCACACTTCGGTACACGTTTCACACATAGTCGACCGCATGTATGCATACTCTTGTCAAATATGTGTATTGCTAGAGTACATAATCATAATGACAAACTTATTTTTAAAAATTTCACGTGAGTCGATTCATGCAATAAATAAATAAATAAAAAAATAAATAAATTTTAATGAAACATAACCGCACTTCAATTTCACACATAGACGAACGCATGTATGCATACTCATGTCCAATAGAGTGCATATTCATAATGATGAAATTATTTAATAAAATTATTAAAAAAAAAAAAAAAAAAAAAAAAAAAAAAAAATTATATAATACAACTTACCATCTATTTCCAAGTACATCTCCCAGTCAGTGGAGTTCGACGAATTGTTGCTGGTCGAGTTGAAAAAAAATACAATTGGTGGGAACCTAGTTTTAAATTCTGGTATGGACGTATCGTTGTCGGTAGTTGTAGTTGTAGATGTGGTGGAAATAGGCACGATCTCCTGTTATAATAATAATAATAATAATAATAATTATAAGTTTAACGCTTCGAAGACATAGACGATTATAAATTAGGTAATCGAATGAACATTGCAAGTTATATGTTGTTTTACCTGACGTCGTCCTGTGGTGGATAATTGATCAGAATGATGGTTAAACCATATTTAATGTGTATAAGCATTATAAAGACGACATCAGAGAAAACTGCTCAAACAGATGGCGCGAATTCACACAACACATTGGATGCCTGAGACATTTTAAAGCGGTGTTGAGCAATCAATCAATCAAATGGATCAGATGTAGTTGAACATCCGATTTATTCTATGGCACTTACTTCACAATTTTTATTATTGAGCAGCACCTCTGTGTATTTGAAATTCCGAAACAAGTCACACGTGATGGTTGGTGAGGAGTTTATGACCAATATTCTTAAATCTGGTAACAGGAATGGTGTCAAATTCCAGACTCTTACATTTGTTAGCATCATCCTCTCTATTCCCTTAAAACGTTTTTCTGATTCGTATGGGTTTAAATCGATCCCTTTTGTGTTTAAACAATTAATTTCAGCTCCAGATGACCTGCATAGTGTGGGAAATATGCCCTCTTTACTGCCGCATGAAGCAAAAAGAAACATTAAGCTAATAATGATGACAACCGCCTCCATCGCTTACAAAACGGGTAGTAGTATATAAAACGGTTAAACTGGGTACATCATAGGTGAACTAGAGAGACTGGACAGTGGTCACTATAACGACCAGAGACAAGATAGGGGGTCACCACAGGTGACTTTAAACAATAACTCGTCATTAATTCAAAAATCATATATACATAGTCAGTTTATTCTGTGAATATCAATTTATCTACGTTATAATTATGTCTAACTAATCATTTGCGATTTTTTCCGATAGTTTAAATCATTAAAATAAATAACTCGTTCACATCCTCACTACTACCTCGAACAATCTACATGTAATATAAGTGTGGGTGATCCCTTTAAGATCTTTAAGCTCGTCTTACTTGTACATAAGAATATTTTATATTAATTGGTTATTTTGAATAATAATCAATAAATAAATGTTTATTTCATTTCAATTTTATTTTCTTTTATTTTCTTTTATTTTATTTTCTTTTATTTTAATTAATTTTATTTTAACATATTCGTCCGTTAAATAACAACCCGGTCATAACAGTAAAATTATGAAACCACACTTTAGATAGATCAATTAATCACGCTATACTTTATCAGTATTTTTCATCTACAACTAACTACCCTCACATCTAAAGACATCTTAAATGAAGCGTAATGTTAACATGTACATGATTTTCAAATATCAAAGGATTAATTAATTAATATAATGACTTAGATCAATGACAAATGATTGACGTTTATGAACTCTGACCTTTGAAGATCATGTCCGCCAAATTGTTTCCCCAAAAATGTGCTGATACCCCCAAAATTCGGTGATACCCCCGAAATTCGGTTGCATGAAAATGATCATATACTACTACTATCATCAGTTAAATGTAGTATGGTGTGGTAGGTTACACAATCTGTACTGTTATCTCTTTTACCTTCCTCTGTATTTTGTGCACCTTCAGATCTTTTATTTTTATTCTCTACATCATTTGTAATTTCGTCTCTTTCAGTTTTATTCTCAGCATCTTTATTCTGGACACCATCTGCACCTTCATCTCTTTTAGATTTATTTATTCTACTAATACGGCCTTCATTGTTTTCATTATTTGCCACTAATCTTGCTCCTGCATTCTCACAAGCATCAGTTTTCTCTATACGACCTCTATCTTCTCTATTCTCTATGCTCTTAATGCATTTATTCACAACCTCTTTATTCTCTGGACTTTCCATACATTCATTAAAACACTCATTCACTTCATTATTCTCCAAATGCACAATGCACTATACATTTGCTTTTTTTATCTTCATTTTTTCCACTCTCTCTACCTTGCATTACCACACCTTTCATATCTGGCCCACTACTCTCTTGATATGAACTATCTGTGTTGTCACTCGTTTCATTCTGATGAAAATTAACATCTTCATTTGCAAACAGTTCATTGATTTCAAAATTTGTATTATTATCATTATTAGTACTAGCAACTTTATTTTCGGTGTCTAGTACCGGAACAAAATGATTGGGAATCCATGCCTGGTCGATCATATCATTCCTAGTGCTGCTCCACATGATATATGCAATATCATCTCTCTGTCGTTCCCTCGGTAACACAATTCTGTGAAGATGTTTCCGAACAACTGGATTTCCTTTGTTAGGGTACATGGAGAAGATGGGCATTTTCAGAACACTAGCTAAGGCAAAAAATTGCCAAATACCCATGTAAGTTTTAGGTTTAGTTATTTTCAGTAACTCTTGCTGGAATATTCTTTCAATAACAGTGTCAGTTAGAACAGAACCTGCCTCATATTCCTCGGAATACATTGCAAAAGCTTTCTTAATATGATGCGAATTTCCTTCTTCAGGAAGCCCTTTAACCAGGTTATTTTCATCTAAATAAAATTGAGTTTAATGCAAGTTCTGACACTATTCTAACCCTAATTTCATCTGCATGACTGTCATTACCAAAAACAAAAACGCTCCCACTACCTGGTAAGCAATCTCCGTCAGCTCTTACCATTACTGGCAGACGGATGGCCTTATAAGGTACATCATCAGGCCATAAATCTAATGCCTGATTATCAACACGAAACCCTTCTATAACACCTCTTGGTTGACCACTTACATCATTTAGTGCTGTATTTCTGCATTTGGACACAAGCTGATCAAATGTCTTGCATTTCTGAAAAGATTTCAGATGTTCAGCGAATTGGTTTACATATCTTGTGCTTTCTTTGGCTTCCATACCACACTTTTTTTAAATTTTTTTCAACAATCTATCATCTTTTGTATCTTCCTTCTTACTTTTTCTTTTCTTTTTAGAGTCAATCTTATTACCAGTGTCAAATTCATACACTTGAAAATCATGATTTGCATGATTGGATCCTTGTTCACAAATGCAGCTCACATCCCGGTATCTGATATGCTTAGGTTGATCAGTCACAATCTGATGTAAACGCATTGTTCCAGGTACAGTTTTTAATGGCTCCCTTTCTAAATTGTTCTGGATACTGTCAATTTCAGCCTCTTCTACAAGATATAACAGTATAGATGAATCTCCTTTAAGCTTGTTGACGAAATCATTACCGCTCACAATATCAAAACCGTGTCTTACTTTTAAATCAGCAGATCTTTTTATTCATCCTCCAAGCCCATCTGGGATCCCTTTCCCATGGCCAGCTTCGTGAAAATTCCAGCTAGCACCTTTAAAACCATGTTTAAAAATTTCTGTAGATAACAGATAAAAGTTACCCTTCTGCCGGTATTGGGTTGTTGGCCCATCGCTAAAAAAATGTATGTAATCCACGTTTGGATGGTCGTTTTTAATTGATTTTAGAATTGGTCTTAAAAATGCCCAAACTGATGCTGGGTTGTG
Source organism: Tegillarca granosa (assembly GCA_029721355.1). NCBI lineage: Eukaryota > Metazoa > Mollusca > Bivalvia > Arcoida > Arcidae > Tegillarca > Tegillarca granosa. The sequence goes on along the minus strand of JARBDR010000708.1, from coordinate 133,730 downwards.
TTGAAGGGAATCTGATACGCCACAAAAGGTTGATATATTATGCATATCCCCAGTCAAATAATACCCAGGATGAAGCGTAATCTGAATCTGTGATGCACCAAAGTGCACACTTTGTATTTCTCTTCCCATTTTACTAACATAATTTTCTGCAAAATCAATGTGAATTAAACATTCATTGGGTTTCACATGTTCTTTTAAATCCTTATAATACTTAAACTGATTACAAATGTTAAAGAAATGTTTTCTGTAATTAAACCACATTTGTTGGTGAAATTTGTTAACTAGATCTTTTAATGTTCCTTCCACAACTTCTTTCGTTGTAAGTGTAACTACTTTCTTTTGGTCTGATCGAAGTGTCCTTTCCTCTCTTACTGATTTCCACTGTGTCCACTTGACTTGTATATTCAAATCCTTATGGTTCATCGATACATACTGTTTTGTACAATCTCCACATTCACCATACATGCAACTTTTATTTTTAGTTGAACAGACGCATTGTTTCACAAGGTTACTCAAATCTGCAGTATCAATTATTCCATATTTCTGCAATGTTTCTGACATAAACCTGGTGTTTTCGCATAGTTTACATAAACAAGTTTCTCTGTCTGCTTCTGTTGGTTTCTTCACCCAAAAAGGTTTTAGTCTCCAAAACGTTGTAAAACTTATCTTTTCTTTGTTCTCTGAGATGAATTTTCTGTAACAATTACCAACTGTGTCACAGAGCAATCGTAATTGTTTTTTAACTTTTTCTTTAGTCACAGTTCTTTTTACACTTGTAATTCTTGACACATCATCACGCTCAAAAAATGCCCCAACTTTCTCTTTCATCTTTGCTTTCAGTGATCCTGTTGTCTTACTTTTCTTTTTTCCTGAATATATACCCAGAGCATTTCTAGCAAATGAAATAAATCCATACTTTTTCAAAATGTTTCCTGCCAAAATAGAAGCGATTGATTTTTTGTTTCTATTCTTGTATGTTGTCTTAAGCTCATCTACCAGTGCGTGATGAAAGACTAGTGTTTTCTTAACCATTTTGCATGAAAAATTTCTTAACAGTTTTTTTGTTTTTGTCCTTGGAGTATCTTCAAAACTGGGTGTTCTTGCATTCTTTTCTTTAAGTCTTGACCATCGCTTTTTGTACATTTCAGCTTTCCTTTCTGCAATTTTGAGTTTATTTTCTAGAATTTTATTTTCTCTATAATACTTCCGTTCTTCCCTTTTCCTCTTTCGTTTACTCTGTGCCATCTGTCTTGAACATGTTGGTTGATTGATAACCTCAGGCATCTGTGGTGAAGCTGGCGGAGTTGCCAAGTTTTTAACAATTTTCTTTCGCTTTCTCAGGTCCCGCTTCTCCATCTTCCATTTTCTTCTAGCAGTACGTGCTTCACGTTTACTCATAGAAGCTATTGACTTTCTTTTTCCACTAGCTTTATCCTTTACATACTTATTTTTTTCATACTGTAGATACTTTGCTCTTCGTTCTGGGTCTTGATCCCTCCTTTGTCTGTATCGCCTCTGTTTTTCAGCAGCTGAGAGACCCATATTTATTCTGAAATTAAATATAAGTATAATCAACTTGTCTTTTGTTAGCAAAACAGTAGAGGCTTACACTTGGGGAGTATCTGGTAGTGTCTCTATTAATTTGGGGTTTTGTGTTTTGTTTGAACTCTAGTATTTGTCATTTGATTATATGTAAGGATTGTTCCGTGTAAAATCATTGATAGGTACTTTTGTCTCCATATATAGATGAAAAAACTGATGAAATATTGTTTTCAAACTGCCATATAGTGTTGCAAAATTAAACAAGTTTTATGAATGTTTCTAATTGAGTCAATCGTTGCTTTCTATTGCAACATTAACTGTTGATATATATGAACAGTAAAATGTCTATATTTTACAATAAATCATTTGGTGTGTTTTTATATGCAGATATCAATACAATCCATTTCAATTCAGCTTTAGTCCGCCCTGTTACTTGGCATGGCTGTCCTGAATAAACTATAACACCTTATGATATATTTATTTTGTTTTATATTTGCAATTTTATCTCTATTGATCAATGGACAAACATAAACAATTTCTTTAAGCCTTAAATGAGATATTTTGCAATGAAAGTTTGTATGTTGTTGCTTTTATTAGAACTGTCTCTCCTGTTACTCATTGCATCTGTGCTGTTACCCATAAAATCTTCAAACTTATGCCGACTTTTTATTCGTCAGCAGACTTATTATGTTATACATGTGGAGCCCTGATCGGAGTGGATACCACTCTAAATCTTAATTTTTGTGTAAAGTAATTGCAACCCAATCCAGTTTTTCCCTTCATATGTTTTGTGCGTAACAGAAAGAGAGATGTGCAAGGCTAAAAGCAAAGGCCAAGGATTAAATGGCAACAGATTTGTTAACTCCTATTCCTATTAAATCATAGATTTACAGAGCGACAACAGGTTCAAAGGACAACGCCTTTTATATATATGAAACGAAAATTTGTTATCAATTTATCAATTCCATATATGAAATCAAAATCGCATTTATACGCAGGTACTTGAATTTTTTCTTTCATGTTACTTTATTGTCTATGCTGTTACTATTTACATAGCAACATGAGAGACAGTAACATGAGAGACAACTTCTACATTTATTTGTCACAGGAAAATTAATGAATGGTCCAGGGGAACCATAATGTTTTCAGGTAACTATTTATCAAGTTTGTCAAAACAACAAAAATAAATATATTTGGATTTTAGTACATACAGCAGAAAAAAAGGCAATAACAGAAAAGACATGGGTTAAAACCACCCATGGACAAGTACTCAGCTCTTCAATTATTTCTTCACTCCTGTGGACATATTACTTGTAGCACATGGTGTTTCATATAACACTGGAAGTAGTATAACTGGCAAGCATACAATGGTATTCCTTGCATGAAAGGGGAGAATTCATTGTTATCCAAGATGTAGATGTAACAGGACAGACAGAAAACTAATGGACAAAGAAACCTTTTCAATTTTAGCATATTTAAACTTATTCAAACTGACCTGAAATACAATACATTTTGTCAGTCATATATACTGTTTTAAAATTCTAAATCATCAACTTTGATGATTGGGTCAAATTAAAGATCTCTGGCACCGAATGCTGTTTATTGGGGATAGGGACACCACAAATAATACAAATTTTGTCAGCTTAATTATTATTTCTCACTGCCTACATGCATTCAAACAACAAATTTGAAGTTTTTGTCATTCTCATGATTAAAACTAAAAGAGAGAATCCCAAAAGACTGGAATTAAAAAAACATTTATTAATATATTGAAGTGGGACAGAAATAACCACTTTTTTTTGAAAATGACCCATATACTGTTTGTCTGTGACAGTCTCTATGGCTAAACTGATTGATTGTGGAGCATTCTGACCTGGTTTCCTTCTGCTGGCTATGTTAATAGTGTTGTATCTGGCATCCATGGACACGTTCATCTCGGTTGGGTCGATAACTCCTCTCTGTCTGTTGATGTTTGTAACAGTGTGTTTTTTCTGCTATGTCTGCTTTTTTTCTGTAATGTCTGCTTTATTTAACTCTATTGTTGCCTTGGCTACTTTGTTTGGTTTTTCTGCATGCTGGTTTTAGATATTACACTTTTTGATCTTCGTTTAGAGAGGTCATAATTAGACATATTTATTTCATTACTGATACTTGTTAATACATAGCCATCATGGCTATAGTAACCCTAGTTCTGTGGATTGAACAAAGATATTTATATCGCGCTGATCAACCTCCCCAACAGATACAGCGATCTATACCCCTCATCGACGACATTGTCCGGTACATCCTAGAAATTCAGCAGCCCCCCCCCACCCACCCACATCGATACCCAAGGCGCGCAAGACAGCAACCAGATAGGCTTGATTTATGATAAAATCTTACTTGTTTTCCATATCTTCAAAGCAGAGATCCTTTTGTCTATAACCATACTAAAAATTGCTGCTATATAGTACTTCCTCCATCATGTGGAATAATTTTTTCAAGAGAGACTGACTGATAATGGAGTAAAAACTTTCTCCTCAAGTCACTTTGGTGGACCACCAAATGATAGGTTGCTATACAAGCATCTACTAGTTCATCTTCCTTGCCTGAATGATGCCATGATTTATATGCATAAACAAACTCCATACCACAAAACGATAGGTTGCTATACAAGAATCTACTAGTTCATCTTCCTTGCCTAAATGATGCCATGATTTATATGCATTAACAAACTCCATACCAGAAAATGATAGGTTGCTATACAAGAATCTACTAGTTCATCTTCCTTGCCTAAATGATGCAATGATTTATATGCATTAACAAACTCTAACCACAAAATGATTGGTTGCTATACAGCAATCTACTAGTTCATCTTCCTTGCCTAAATGACGCAATGATTTATATGCATTAACAAACTCCATACCACAAAATGATAGGTTGCTATACAAGAATCTACTAGTTCATCTTCCTTGCCTAAATGATGCAATGATTTATATGCATTAACAAACTCTAACCACAAAATGATTGGTTGCTATACAGCAATCTACCAGTTCATCTTCCTTGCCTAAATGATGCAATGATTTATAATTTATATGCATTAACAAACTCCATACCAGAAAATGATAGGTTGCTATACAAGAATCTACTAGTTCATCTTCCTTGCCTAAATGATGCAATGATTTATATGCATTAACAAACTCTAACCACAAAATGATTGGTTGCTATACAGCAATCTACTAGTTCATCTTCCTTGCCTAAATGACGCAATGATTTATATGCATTAACAAACTCCATACCAGAAAATGATAGGTTGCTATACAAGAATCTACTAGTTCATCTTCCTTGCCTAAATGATGCAATGATTTATATGCATTAACAAACTCTAACCACAAAATGATTGGTTGCTATACAGCAATCTACTAGTTCATCTTCCTTGCCTAAATGATGCAATGATTTATAATTTATATGCATTAACAAACTCCATACCACAAAATGATAGGTTGCTATACAAGAATCTACTAGTTCATCTTCCTTGCCTAAATGATGCAATGATTTATATGCATTAACAAACTCTAACCACAAAATGATTGGTTGCTATACAAGAATCTACTAGTTCATCTTCCTTGCCTAAATGACGCAATGATTTATATGCATTAACAAACTCCATACCACAAAATGATTGGTTGCTATACAGCAATCTACTAGTTCATCTTCCTTGCCTAAATGATGCAATGATTTATATGCATTATTAAACTCAATTTGATGCTTCATCGTCTTCATTGCAATATTTTTAATCATATTTTGTTGGATTTAGTTTGACTGTTTGATCCAACAGTTGGTTAAGATTAGACCTATACATATTTTAATTTATAAAAATAATAAGATGCTTTCTGTTTCAAGCTAGGATGGGACTAAGATGTTCCTAGTTTCTATTAATATTATATTCAAATCGCCACTAGCCTGAGGCTGATTCGTATATCTGATAAAGTTGTTTATACATTCTATAATTTTCTCACCTGGCAACTATAGTCACCTTATTACCTTTACTTGTAAATGTGTTGCGTGTTTTATTGTTTGAGTAGTAGATATTTTTTGTAATTTGTTAAAAATTTGTTAAAAATTGTATTATTATTATTACTATTGCTCAGTGTTTTATTCCATTTGTTCATTCCAGAGCTGACTTGTTACTTTTGATATGTAATATGAAGTTTTTCAAGGTTGTAATTTTTTTGTGCCATTTTTTTTCAATATAATACTCATTAAAATATCATATGATATATTAAATGTCATGATTTTATAAATACACTAGTTATTGTGTTGTAACAAATATATATCAATACCAGTTGAATTTTGATGTGCCAGATGTGCACATTTCGGAAATTCATTCCTCATCAGTGACACTAAGACCGAAAAGTTTGATAATAAAAAAACATTAGCCAAACAGTTGGAAATAAATGAATCTAAAGTTCCAAAATTACATAAATCCAAATCCAGCTAAGGAATGCTTTGCATGAGGGAACAAACCTTAGTTTTAAAACAAGGAACATCTATTGTTTAAAAATAAATATTTTACTTTAACATGATCGTCTAGCTTTTCTTTTACAATATCAAGAACCCAATAGACTTGAAAATTCATGATGCTTTAATGAAGCATATCTAAAGGTTCTCTCCCTACTGAGAGAAACGCGCGGTTATTTATACTAGTTTGGTCACGTTGCTAAAAACGTGCACTTACATAAGCATAATTATCAATTATATTTATGTCACTAACTGAAACTCTTATTCAAACATGAAATTACTTTAGAAATGATAATGCTTTTGAACACCTTTTTCAAATACTAAGATTACTAATGAGTTCAATATACAACTGAAATATTCTTATTAATTCGTTTCAAATTATGTCCATTATTACGATTGTATTATTTTAAATTCCTTTAATGTTCCTGAAGTCCAATGGAATTTGTTTTTGTTTTATAACTCAAGTCATTAACTGGATTTCTTTGGTTATCACGTTCCTAACGTGTAAAGTCCAAGTCTTAATAACATTGTTTCTATAAAATAATGCCTTTGAAAAATCACAACTTTGTTACAATATCATATGATAAATTTTAAATGTCATGATTTTATAAATACACCAGTTATTGTGCCAATTAATGCTATGCAATATAGATTATGGAGTTTTACAGTTGATATTTATCATGTTTTATCTTTTAAAAATATGTAGTAACTTTAACAATGTAGCAATATAACTAGTGTGTAATGGAAAGTTATACTCAGGTTTTCAAACATGACAATTTTTATTATGTGTAACGTTTCAATATGTACCATTTTCATGCCTCTCGAAACATTATGTACCATTTTTAATAACAATAGTGTGCAATGCAAAGTTATACCCAGGTTTTCAAACGTAAGTTTTTATGATGTGTAATATGTATCAAGTCATTCTATCTTCTGTCTAAATAGCAAGTGAACCAGAGTGTTTGTACTCCAATGTGGGTTTTGCAATTGTATTAGCTTTACATGTTTCTATGGTTGAAGAAAAATAAAAGTTTTTATATTCCTTTTAACGCTTTCAGACTCAGTCGGTAGAGCGTTAGATTGAAAATCTAAAGGTCTCTGGTTCGAACCTAGATCAGGGCAATTTTTAAAAAAAATATTTTATTTATCTCAAAATAGTTTTAATGACTAAGAGAAAACCACCTTCAACAAGTAACAGTCAACGTATTAAAAAGAAGGTTTATTTTATAAAAGAAAGATGTACAGACAGCTAATCGGATTCAGTAAGCGTGACTGGCACGCAACACTGTACAGGATATTAACTAATCAGAAGTGAACATTAAGGAGGCTGGAAGCGTGGATTGAACCTATACATAATGAAGTTAAAAGAGGCTTGGTTCGAATCAACACACAATGAAGATTTACATTTGATCAAGTATCGATGACTCATTACGTAAATTTGATCAAGTATCGATGAATCATTACGTCAATTTGATCAAGTATCGATGACTCATGTTTGAATGCGCAATAGCTGCGTATTAATATCAAAAATCAATCAATCATTGAACCAAGGAAGTATTGACATGCAGAAAAAAAGGATTTGATTGGTATAAAATTAAATACTGACGCGAATATACGCAGATTCAAATCTCTAGTTTGTCATATGACAGACGCATCTACTGAACAGTTCAAATCCCGATGAAAATAAAACTCGACAGAAATTGATTAAAAATAACAATCTACAGTAAGTGAAAATTTGAGTGTTTGGAAATTTCAACTTTATAGCTGTACATGTTTTTACGTTTTCAGACGTCTCCAGATACTCCAGATTAATTTTTCATGAGTTGCCCTAGTTTTAGTCAATACAAGAAAATACATGTAACGCAATTTCCTACATTATGATCAAAAGTTTAAATAAAATAACTGAATGAAATAAAAAAGCTGAACTTTACGAAATTTAATTACAGGATTAAAAAGTCTTTTAAGGTCGCATAAACAGAAAATAAATTATCTAGAGACGTATTAAAAACTTATTATATGTTACTATCAACTTTCACTATGATCGCTACTGCGCATGCGTCAGGTTTACCCGTCTTCTACATGGTATTGTGTATATAGAAATATGAAGGACCAAATTAGAAAATCCAGAATTACATAATAATTATTGAAAGTTCAAGTTTTTCTCTGTTATTTTTTTATAAATTTCGCATCATAAGTTTATCATGATATTTTCAAATACAAAATAACTTTATATTAAATTTCTACTTTTTTAACTTGAAATTTTTACTCTTATCAATTTAAAGTTTGAAGAAAAATTTCCAACAAGGACTTAATAAACTACATTTTTAAATTGATTTAGTGATTTTCTTACTTTTTCTCTGTTAAAAAGTAGACATTTTTAACTTTCTTATCATATGCAATATATCAAAAAAATGTATATTTATTTTGCTACTTTTTACGTTTGAATTTGAAATAGTTCTAATTTTTATAACAAATTTGCTGTCCGGCGCTATAAGTATTGACCGCACATTACCTATTCACTGAGTTCTAAGTGTTTTATCGATAAATTTGTTATAATTATTTCTAAGTATTGAATTAAAAACTGAATTTTATTCTTAGATAATCACTGCCCGGCAAAATTGAACGGGTAATTTAGTTAATTATTAAAACTTAACGAGAATGTTAGAAATAAAGTTATTTTTGATAATTGAATTGAAATTTGTATTTCCATGTTTATAAACAAATACATATATATCCGAAGTAATAAATAGTTTTATGTTTGTGTATACTGAAAATTGTTTTAAAAATCTTTTGTAACATGGCTGATAACATCCAGTCTATCGATTTGGCGGGAATGTTTGTGAAACAAATAAATTTTATAGTTTCTTTAAGTTTGTCATATACATTTTGCTTATGTGATTGTTCTTCAATTTTGTTTTCGAGATTTTTTTCAATTTAAAACATATAGAACTAATAAGGAGAGAGATATTTTTGCTCAGATGACACAAATGTAATTCTTTTTACCAGTTTCTATAAATATAATTTCTCTTTCAAATACAAGGTACCTAAATTACAAACTCTTTCTTAACTGAAACAAAGATCTCCTAACCTTGAACCAAAATCTCTCTCTCTCTCTCTCTCTCTCTCTCTCTCTCTCAGGTTTAAATACTTATCTTACTGTTTACATAAATAATTAGCAAATGCAAAGTTGTGATATTTTGTTGATTGTAGATATATTCCATGAGAAAATTTACCGTCTTATCTCTGTCACCAGATAAGAAGCTTGCTCGAATACCTAATTAACACCTGGAGATTATAAATTCACAAAATTTCTGCTAACGGTTTTGTTCATATAAGTTTGTAGATATCTTATAAAAAGTAGTAATGTTGTTATTTGCAAATAATTGCCATTTTATGAAATCTCGGGAAAAGAGTCCGTTTTAAAAATAATCTTAAACTAAAATTCCTATGTTCTCTGGAGATGAACAACCTCAAAAAGGAGATGTACTGTATAAGGAATGGCGATATGAAATTAGCTGTTTAACCAATGACACTGACATGACACCAAACGTTTTGGTGCAGGCAATTAGAAGATCATTGCGGGGTACTGCCAAGAGAATGTTGATACCGTTAGGGTAAAATGCTACTGTTGGACAAATTTTAAAGAAATTGGATAACCTGTTTGGTGACATAAGCACTAATGGTATGCTTATGCAGCAGTTTTTTAATACCTACAGAGAACCAGGTGAATCAGTAACATCTTTTGGATGCCGATTGGAGTCGATTTTGCAATCAGCAATTGACCAAGGGTATTTAGATCAGGGTAGTAAAAATGACCTTTTAAGACACAAGTTCTGGACATCCCTAAATTCACCAACACTACAATCACAGACTAGACACAAATATGATAACATTAAGGAATACGACATTTTGTTAAGAGAGATAAGACAAGTGGAGAAGGAGTTGGAGGATAATAGTAAGCTGAAACAAGTAACAGGATTAAATGACAAGAAAGCACAACATCATGCAATGGTGACACAAGAGGAAATAACAAAGATGAACAAGAAATTTGATGAGAAGTTACAACTAATGGAGAAACGCCTTGAAAGCAAGTTTGAAGAGAAATTCGACACCATATTAAAGAAATTAGATGAGAAGTTGCCAAATGAGAGAAATTACAACAGATATCCATATTATGATAGAGGAGGTTATAGAGGTCAATTTAGAGGAGGATTTGGCAGTGGCGGTAACAGAGGCACTGGCAGATATATGACAAGACATCCAAGAGGCAGAGGTGTAATGGAAAATGGTAGAGGTGGAGGTCAAAACAACCAAAATGTTCACCCAAACTAGAAATGACCTCTGCTACAGGCCAACCAGGGGTCACAGAAACTGACTATCATGGCCATAATTTAAAATCCAGATTAGTGGGTGAGTGTAATAATAGTTCTATTATTTTACAAGGGGAGGAACTTAAAGCATTAATAGATAGTGGTTCAATGGTAACCACCATTTGTAAATCAGCATACGAAAAATTAGTAGATAAACCAGATTTGGTAAGTTTACAAAATCTTGGACTTAATGTATCGGTTGCTGATGGAACACCTCTTAAATATTTAGGTTACATAGAATGTGAGGTAAGTATACCATTTTTAAATCAGAAAGATTATTTTATTCCAGTATTGGTAGTGCCAGATACAAAGTTTTCTGATACATGCCCAGTTATAGTTGGTACAAATGTAATACGATTATGTACAAATTGTGAAAAATCAAATTTGCCATCTGAATGCAAACTGACAAACGAACACGGACATAACACAAACATATACAGTTACTTATATTTTACCTGGTTACACTGAGACTCCATTAACATTTATTACAAGTACGTGAAAAAAAAAAAAAAAAAAAAAAAAAAAAAAAACCGTACATGTTAATATACTCACCGTTAGATAATTGTTATATGTCTCTGGTTGAACATATAGCCAGCTATCAAACTATGTCTTCTGTAAATACGCGGCACCGGATATTTGGGACAACACCCACCGCGCATGCGCTACACATTTTTGCGCATAATTTGAATGTAAAAATGACATGTTGTCGAATCAACCATGGCGATATTTTTTTAAAATAATGAAATTAACGGACACATCTGTATAGCTTTATAAAGTTATTCATTTAATTTTTATAACCATAATCCATCTCGTTGTTCAGAACGAAAGGGACGACTAAAACACCAAATGCACCAGTTTGACCCCAAAGCAAAAACATAATGCGTGTCCCACTTCGTGGCACGCATAACAATATACGAAACAAATTGCCAAAAGCTCTCTTGGGAGCAGAGGCTTTAAAAATGGTAAGGGAAAGAGAGAAACAAACACAGGATGCAGAAGTACAGAAACAGAAAAGAAAAGAGGAAAGAGTACAAAAAAAAAAAAAGAAAAAGAGAGTAGAAAAAGAGAAGAGAACAGAAAAAGAGCAAGAATAAAGAAAAAGAACTAATGAAAAATAAAAAAGTAAAAAAACGAACAAAAAGTAGTGCATTTTCTGATTCAGATACTGAAGAAGAAAATGTTGCTATTCCATATATGGATAGTTCTGACACTGTTGAAGAAAACGACAGCGATGGTTCTATTGACGAAGAAATATGTGCTATCTGCTTCTCCAACGAAACCAAAGGAGATGATTATTTGTGGGTGGGGTGCGATTCGTGTGAAAGATGGTTTCACAGTAAATGCACAAATGATGAAAATTTAATATCAATGCAATTGTGCGATATTTCCAGATATAAATATGTGTGTTCTTTCTGTCAGTGACAACAGTTTGTCTTTAATAGTACATGACAATCATACCCTACTATGACTTAAAGCTTTGTAAGTTACTGTTCAATTTTTTAACATGTAACGTAAATTTAGAAATTTGATTATAACTGTTATTTTCTGTCTTTGTTCAATTTATATTTTAATTATTTTTTTAAAAATAAAACTGGGTGTCGATAACCGCCGAACATGTCGATAATTGTACTCCTACCGAACTAGAGTAGAATTCAAATACACCCATAATGTCACGTGACTGATATTTCTTCCTGACTGGTTCCCGAGGCACTTATGGGTATTACACGGTAACGGAGAAGGCTCCAGTTGTTTACGCTTATGTACCGAATTATTGCCGACATTGTCTTAAGGTGTCGATAACCCCCGACGTTGCTCTACTTATTTATGTTTAGTCTATTAATGTATTTTTTAACTTTGCCAAATCTGACAGAATTCACTTCCGACAATATTGTTAAATAGCAATGCTTTTTATCACTTGCACTCAAATTGATCCTATATCAAGCTTGGAATTCTAATCTTTCCCCTTTACTTATGGAATGTCGGCCATCTTGTAATCTATGGAATGTGGGGGTACCTATGGAATGTCAGACATCTTGTAATCTATGGAATGTGGGGGTACCTATAGAATGTCAGCCATCTTGTAATCTATGGAATGTGGGGGGTACCTATGGAATGTTAACCATCTTGTAATCTGTGGAATGTCAGCCATATTGTAATCTCAGGAATGTCAACCATCTTGGTACCTAAGGAATGCCAGGTATCTAAATGCCCTGGAATCCTCAGGGCTACCTGGGTACCCGGTACCCCTCCCAGCACCAGACATTCTTATACTATTGTTTGCGTCTTAATTTTTGAAATTTATTTAAAACTAAGGTCTGTTCCATCATGCAAAGCAGTCCTTAGCTGGATTTGGATTCATACAATTTTGGAACTTTTGATTTATAATTTTTCAACTGTTTGGCTTATGTTTTTATCTATCAATTTTTTCGGCCCCTAGTGTTACTGATCAGGAATGATTTTCCTAAATGTGCACATATGGTACATATAAATTCAACAGGTATTTATGTTATATAAGTAAAATTTTTACTTGATGAAAACTTTAAAAATTATCTTTCGCTATGTATAAAAAAATGGGAAAAATAGAAAAAAAATTACTAGTATTCATTTGGGGAAATTTAAAAGTTGGTTCTGACAAATATGTTGTATTATTCATTTCTATGCAGTCACGATTAATATGAACGATTTTTATACATATATGAAATAACAATATAACTTTACGTCATTGTATGAACTACAGGTAGATTCTTGTGAGAGAAATTATCATTCTGTAGTTAAAAATAACCCCGATAAAAGTAGTAACCTGTGAAAGTGGCACGAAACGTTTCGATCCGTTTCGCTTATACAAAGGACGAAATGTTAGTCCGTTAAAGGTGTGGTTAAGGATGACCACGCCTATTAAAAGTGGATTAACATCGTAATCAATAAAGAGATTAAGTAGCGTGGTTTGCTTTGCATATCGCATTTAACAGCAGAAAAATTATATGTATCCAAATTTTGACAATATTGTATACAGTCTGAAAATCGTTTGGATATAAAACAAACAATTTAACATTGTAACGTGTATGGGAGATTATGAATTTAAATTCAATCAATCTCACAAGAAAACGTCTAAACAAGACGTGGGTAAGTCATTCCTTTAAGAAATGTACCAATAAACTAACGAGGTTCGAATTCTAATGTAGATGAACAACAGAAATTTCTAACATGAAATTAGTAATACCGAATCAATCTAGACCAGGGTTGTAGGTCGATCTCAAATGAATATTTCAATTAAATACTCAAATAAGTATCCGATAAGCTTGACATGGGTCTAAACCAATAACATAAAAGAATACTTCATGTTGAGAAATCTAGGTATAAGAATATCAAGTTATAAGGGAGATACCCGAGAGTTTATTAAACAACACAAGGAAAACCAGAATAGATACGTTAACTTCTGGGACCAGTAGAGAAAACCGACCACAAATAAACTCTCAGCTATTCACCTCGAATTCCTATTTCTAAATGTGTCTCTTAACTAATACTGCTATATATGGCCTAGGAGTTCAGCAAGATATCATATAAAATTAAACTGTTTTAAAATAATTTAAGTATAATGTTTTTAGAAAAAAAAAATTAAGATATCTAATTCGAACTACCAAACCAACAGCAATTAAAAGTAAATATGACAGAATTTTAATAACATTTATTACACAAAGGGACAGTTACACAAAAAAAGGGCAATATTTATTCAAATTATTTAATTTGATGTCTTATCACATATCAAATTTACCACATTCAATCTCTTCTATACTCCTAGTTACGTTGTTTACAATAGATAATAACTATTTCTGTTATATCCAGTCAATTACTGCATCATAACAGAATAAATAAATTATCTCTAATATTGAAATAAGGAGATAAAAAGAAAACTATTAGAGTATTATAAGTCAAATACTTTACAAAACTCCAGTGTGACATCAAATCTAATTCACATGAATCAATTCATGTTCTGAAACAAACACGTGGACCGCACTTGCCACGTGGTCAGATAATAAAAATGACATTACGTGATAACAAAACGTATTGCAAAATATACATTACAGACAAATGTTTTAAGAGGAATAAAATTGTAAGCCCTAAAATGATAATGAAAATTGCAAGGGTATATTAAAAATAGTGAATCTTGACTTCATGGTTTAAGTAACGCGATGAAATAAATAGAGGAAAAAAAAAAAAACAACCCAAAAAAAAAAAAAAATAACACGCGAAAAAAAAACGACGCGAAATATCAAGAAGAATCAAAATAAAATGTATCAAAATAAATAAATACTTAAACCATGATACCAAGTTTCTGGATTCTAGCCATCAAGATCAAAATTAACTAAAAACTTACTTGTGAAGCAGACGTTCACCCAAAAATGTAAGCCGAAAGAGACTCTGGCACATGTGAGCAGCACATGACTACAGATGTCGGACGGACGTAATCCATTTTAATCCGGATTAAGGGGATTCTGCAGGGAGTGGTACAATGGATAAAGGGTCTATTGTGCAGAGATTAAATGCATTGTAAAGGGATTATGCAGGGATGATACATTTCAATAGGGATGACGCATTTTAATCCGATAAGAAGGGCTGGTATGCATTGTAAAGGGATGATACAGATAATGCAGGGATGGTATGTATTGTAACAGGATTATTATTAGGGATGATACAAATAATGCAGGGATTACATGTATTGTAACGGGATTATTATTAGGGATGATACAAATAATGCAGGGATTACATGCATTGTAATCGGGATTTTCGAATATTAAAATAGGTATTGTACAGTTAAAGCGGATAACATAAAGAGATAATGCAATGGAATGATGTAGGGATTTTGTATAACCGGGTTTGACAGGTTACCGTAGATCGAGATAACCAATCAGAAAGCGTTTAGAGACCAAGAGGTGTGGTTTGAGTTACAGTATGAAGAATATGACAGCTGTGGTAACCACGTGTCTGAAGGTCATACGGATCCGACGATAACGGAAAAAAAATCTATATGATTGTATAAACATATCGTTGAAATATTTCACTTAATGTCATTTTACATAATATGTTTCCAACGGCCCCGGTAGCTCAGTTGGGAGAGTGTTGGATTGAAAATCTAAAGGTTTCTGGTTCGATCCCAGAGCAGGGCATTTTTTATAATTACTTCATTTATCTTAAAACAGGTTTAATGTTTGGGAGAAAACCACCTTAAGCAAGTAAAAGAATAATAAAAAGAAGATATATTGCATAAACAAAAAGTTTAGTCGTGTGTTGTATAGACACATGGTAATACGATTAGGGAACTAATCATAAAGAAGTTACTGTTGAATAGCGTGACTGGCACGCGACAATGTACAGGTTATTAACCAATCAGAGGCGAGCATTTAGCAGGTAAGAGGCGTGGTTCGGAGAAATACATGATTGATCAAGTATCCATGACTCATGTTTGAATGCGCAGTAGTTGCGTATCAATATCAAAAATCAATCATTGAACCAATGATGTATTGACATGTAGGAAAAGCATGATTTGATTGGTATAAAATCAAATACTGACTTGAATATAGGCGAATTTAAATCTCTAGTTTGTCATATTACAGACGCAACTGCTAGAGTAACACAGGTCCCAATTGGAAAATAAAACTCGACAGAAATTGAGTTTTTAAATACAGTAAGTGAAAAATTAAGTGTGTGGAAATTTCAACTTTATAGCTATACATGTATTACGTTTTCAGACTTCTCCAGATTAATTTGGCAAGAGTTGTCCTAATTTTAGTCAATACAAGAAAATATCGCAATTTTCTACATTATGGTTTAAAGTTTAAATATGAAACTGGTTGAAGCGCAGACCTGAAATGTTCGAAATTTAATAACAGTTTTAAAAAGTTTTCACAGGTCTCATAAACAGAAAATAAATTATCTAGAGACGTCTTAAAAACCTAATAATATTTAGCTATAAAGAAAAATTCTTACCTGAACAAAATAAGTCATGATCCATGAATAATTTTGTGAAAAAAATAAGTTTTAACACCACAATCCATGAATGATTATTTATTTATTTTTCTAATATTTTTATTTTTTTAAGAGTTTTAAAATATCATTTTTCCGGGCCTCTATAATGACCACTTGGGCCTCTAAGATTTTTAGTTCTTCTTCCAATTTGGTTCTGAAAAGATAAAACAGTGTAAAGTTTAAGAATACAATAGTGTTAAATATCTGAAAAAATAGAGATGTGTCATGCTAAACGAAATAAAACAGGTATTTCAAATTATAAATTAATAAAGTCCGTTTGTTTTGAAAAAAAATATGATTTCACATTGTAAAGCACTTCAAAGATTTAAGGCATCCGTTTGAACCTGTACCAAAGGACTCCGGTTTGCAAAATGATTTTTTTATCACTTAGAAATAGAAAATCAAATAAATAAATTAATTAATGTTAAGAACTTACTGGTTGTCCTTTGAAACACCGGGACTATTCTCATCTGTTTAGGAGATAGATATAATGGACAGCTCTCTGAAAAGATAAAAAAAAAATACCAATATCAGTTCAGGTTACCACATCATTTTTATTCATGTTAAAAATCAAACAAAAAGTAAAACTTCGACTAGCAATGTAAACGTTTTATTTTTAAACTTAAACAAGTCAAAGCGAATTCATTCATTTTCACAACAAAAAAGGTAGTTAATTGTGATAATACAGAAAAAAATTTATTACATTAATACAGTAATTAAACTTACTCTTCCGTCTGCCAACCTACGCTGGCGGGAGTGGTTGGTTCACTGTCCCTCAAAATGGGGGATACAGAAGGAGGTGTAAAAAGTCGCTTTCGCAACATAGCTATTTCGGGAGTCCCCGCGATCTGCGGGGACTCCTCAAACGTTGAGTCAAACATACCAGACCTGAAAAAAAAGAAAAGTGAATCGTGAAATAAAATGAAAAATTTTAAAACTTTTGGATTTTTTTTTTTCAATTTTTGTTTTTACTTTTTAAATGAAATTTCGTTAAAAAAATTAAATGCCTTTAAACAATTTTGATAAAAAATAATCGAATATTGTAATAAACTTGTTTTTATGAAAAAATAAAATCAAACTTTTCAGGTATGAAAAACAAACGTCTTAAAACAATTTTGTAATTAACTTTTGAGTTTAAATTTTCAAAAATTAAAAAATATCTTAAAATGTTACTTTAAGACAAAACATTTTGATCTACTATGTTTTTTCAAAGTTTACTTACAAATTATGTTCCATGATGGACTTGAATGTGAGATGGACGAATGACAAGCGAAACTTATCAAAGTATTAAAAGTCCAAAAAGAATGACCAATAAATCATGTGATGGTTGTTGACCAATAAAGTTAGCTAAAACATTAAAGATTTTGAAATAATCAGGATTAGTGTGATTAATACGTAGTCTTGTATGCTTTACTTTTAGCGTATGTCAACTAGAATAAATGCATTACTAGTAAATACGCACAAATATGTTGATTGGTATCATTTTTGAATAGAATATTTTTTTGACATATATCTTAATTCCTTAATCAACTAGGTCTATTTTTCTAAACGAAAGGGGATAACCATAGGTTTTGCAAATAGATTGCTATGAGACGCCGGTTACATAATCAGCGTCCACAAATTGGTCAGTTTTATATTATAATCTCCCGTTTTTATATTATAAACTCCAAAATAATTTTTCAAACAGTCAGTCCTGAAAATGTCTTACTCATGGGACAATCTGCTGGTGCGGTTTTTGCGCGAAGAAGTGACGGACGACTTCTGGCTCGATTACTGGGAGCTGATTTATAGAACTAGATATCCCAGTAACGGGCAAGTGGATCAGAGCACTCTGGTGGGACGGTGTATTGTCGAGTGCACGAAGCTTAATCCTAACGCTCTAGCAGGTCTGCCTAGAACACTGAGAAGTCAGGTGTTTGTTTAAATGGTTCGTCGTGACATCCTATGGCGCCACTGGTCACTGTAACTAACCAGTACCCACATAATAAAAGGCCCTTTTAAGGGCCACCCATATCATTAGAAAAGTATCTAAGTTGTATTAATCAGGTCTGCATAGAAATCTTTGTCAAAATTAAACACTTTTAATTTTCACAAATAAATATTGTTTTTTAAGTTTAAATGAAGAATAGTTTTTAAAGTTTTCATTAAAAAAATAATAATTTTAAAATTTTCATAAAAGTTTTTAAAAAAATGATGTAGTTATCGTCTAATAATTTTAGTTACCTTGAAAAAAATCTTAAATGTGATAATCTTGAAAGTAAGATTTAATAAAAAGAAAAAAACTTTTTTTTAAAATAATAATCATCAACTTTAAATGAAGAATAGTTTTTAAAGTTTTCATTAAAAAAATAATAATTTTAAAATTTTCATAAAAGTTTTTAAAAAAATGATGTAGTTATCGTCTAATAATTTTAGTTACCTTGAAAAAAATCTTAAATGTGATAATCTTGAAAGTAAGATTTAATAAAAAGAAAAAAACTTTTTTTTAAAATAATAATCATCAACTTTAAATGAAGAATAGTTTTTAAAGTTTTCATTAAAAAAATAATAATTTTAAAATTTTCATAAAAGTTTTTAAAAAAATGATGTAGTTATCGTCTAATAATTTTAGTTACCTTGAAAAAAATCTTAAATGTGATAATCTTGAAAGTAAGATTTAATAAAAAGAAAAAAACTTTTTTTTAAAATAATAATCATCAACTTTAAATGAAGAATAGTTTTTAAAGTTTTCATTAAAAAAATAATAATTTTAAAATTTTCATAAAAGTTTTTAAAAAAATGATGTAGTTATCGTCTAATAATTTTAGTTACCTTGAAAAAAATCTTAAATGTGATAATCTTGAAAGTAAGATTTAATAAAAAGAAAAAAACTTTTTTTTAAAATAATAATCATCAACTTTAAATGAAGAATAGTTTTTAAAGTTTTCATTTAAAAAATAATAATTTTAAAATTTTCATGAAAGTTTTAAAAAAATAATGTAGTTATCTAATAATTTCAGTTTCATTAAAAAAGATTCTTAAATGTGATAATCTTGAAAGTAAGATTTAATAATTATAATAATAAAAAAAATCATCATCATAAAAAGTGTTTTATTTGTGTTTATGAAATCATATTTTATATATGGTTGGTACATAATGTCTATAATCATTGCTAATTTATCTAGATAACGAATGTATATTGTACCTTCTGTAACCCTTGCTCCCTTATCACGCAGCTGACCGTGTTGGTTACCTTTGATGTATAGAAAGACGCGTGACCATTCGAGATGGACTTCATGATCTTACGTAAGATGACCATAGGTCAATCTCCGATTCCCGCGAAAAGTTGCATTCCCTATTTATCCGTCTAGTTGACAACATGACTGATCAGCTGATGCTGTTTTGCATACTTATATTATGCGTTGCGACGCAAAGTGCTCCCTGGGGTCAATGCTGTGACCAAGAAGGGCTTATATTAAGGTGCACTGAGGATATGTCCAGATTCCGCGATTGCAGCACAATTGTTTTTCCCCCACATCAGTATGATATGGTTTTTTTATCGGAAAAGACAAATCAGTTGATTTTAAGTGATGGAACCATGATAAGAACCCTGATTGTGACCACCAAGAGGCAGTTTTTGACAATATGTGACAGCAGGATCCAGGAAATAAAATTTGGAAACATAATTAAGAAATGCGGTAAGTAATTTTCGGATTATGATGTGAAATATACTGTTTAAAGTTTACAACAGAATTTAAATAAATTATTTCTTTCTATATAAAATACTCTGAATGATTGCAGAAAAATCTATAGAGATTTTAAATATTGAATGAAGTTGATCAAAGTTTGAATTCTTTTGTAGAATGCATTTAGACACTAGTAAAAAAAAATTATTTTGTTTCAGACGACAAATTCACAACTTCGAGTCTGACTTTTGACTATAAAGTTTCATCAGATCAAAGTGTGGTGACAGCTGAAAGAAGTACAGTAACTTTAAAGGAAACTGATATACATCCAAACAGTATTTCTAAAGCATTTACGTCATCCTCGGAAATTTATGCACATGAACATTTTTCTACTTCACGCTCCGAAATAACAACAAATGACATGCAATATTTTAATTTTTCAGGTATCATTGACAGCACCACCTCAACAATTTCATCATCCTCAGATAAGCCCGCCCCTCCATTATCCAGCACCAGTAACCTAGAATCCTCTCAATCCGACGCCACGTCCACCGCACTACCCACTGACAATACTTCCAATACCTCGGTCCAGATGACGATCATTATTGGTATGTATAACCATACATTAGTCCCGAACAAATTCACTGAAAATTATGAATTAAAATATCTAGGTTTTCTAAGTATGCCTATTCTTATAGTTTTTATGTTAATAGTTGTTTATGTAATGAAAAAAAGGAAAATAAGACGCACTGATTTAATTGAGTTAAACAGGATTTCCAATTTCAACTCTGATGCCGCAAATGAAGAAATAGTTTTATATCAGGCTAAAATCACAACAGTTTGATGGGAGATTTCGAACAGAATAAAGTTAATTTATATTAAATCAGACGGAAATTTTAAAGTTTTGTTTCACGAAAAATCGATATGCACATTTTTTTCCCCAATACGTGCAGAATAAGTAAGTAATAAGAACGCGAGAGTTGCGTCCCTTTAATCATTGAGTGCTAAGGATAATAAGTACACAAGAGTTGCGCCCCTTCAACCAGACCTTAACATATACATGTATATAATTAAAGTAATATTTTTGATTTCTGTAGAAAACATGTACTGTGATCTTGAAATTTATTTTTGCGATTTTTGTTTATATTTCAGTATTACAAATTACTATTAGTACGGCTTCTGTTGTGTCCTTTGCAATCTTCCTGTGCAGATATCTAAGTAAACGAAGAACTGATCAAACAGCACAGATTCCAGACCGTCCTCCTCTTTGTCCTTCAACACCTGACCGTGCCATGCGTCTTAGTACGTCCGCTCCAAGTACGTCAACACAGAGAGTTTCCTCACGTTCCACAATTCGTACTCAGCCAACATCACGCCGTGTCACACGTTCAACATCTGCGCTCACTGATAGACCAGCACAAACTCCAACCGTTCTTCCTACACGCCCTCCACGAACCGCCCAGTCTACATGTCAACCTATCCGTCCTAGCACGTCCGCTCCAGGTACGACTACACAGAGAGTCCCCTCAAGACCCAAGAGTCCTTCGCAGTTGTCGTCACGCTCATCATCGTCACAATCATTTTATTCTGATGGCTCATCTAGCCATGATAATTACTGGTTGCGACAATTGGCCAAAATGAACTATAAAGAATAATTGTAAATTTAAAAGTTTACTGTAGGGTCAAATCTCACATTTAGAAAAATATTTATTATTTATTAAGGCTTTTAGTTTTGTTATTTGTTAACACTTATTTCAAGAGAGAGAGAGAGAGGTGTTATTGTTTTATTAGTATTGTTAATTTTTGAAATGTTTGTGTATTTATGAGAGAGCGAGAGAGAGAGAGGCGTTATTGTTTTATTAGTATAGTTAATTTTTGAAATGTTTGTATTTATGAGAGAGAGAGAGAGGGGTGTTATTGTTTTATTAGTATAGTTAATTTTTGAAATGTTTGTGTATTTATGAGAGAGAGAGAGGCGTTATTGTTTTATTAGTATAGTTAATTGTTTAAATGTTTGTGTATTTAGGGTGGCGGTATATTTTCGATTTTTTCAGTATTTGAATGTTTTTGTGTTCCAATTTTAGACATTTTTGGCTAATTTTATATAAAGAAAAACTTGAATGTTATTGTATCTCAAATTTGTGAATTGAACTTAAATATACAAAAAAAAAAAATAAATAAATAAAAATAAAAGTAAATATGGAATGTATATATGATGTTGTCAACTTATTATATTAATTACATAGTCAATGTATGAATGTTGTTATCTAGATTTGCCAAGTTGTCCATTGACGTTGGCAAACGTCAGAACAGGTCCTCCCGAGGCCAAAAGTGAAAACCGCATCTCGATATCTCCAATAACGATCGAGTTACGCCCATTTCAAGCTTGTTCAAGATGGCGGAGTCCTCTGGACTTCCGGTTTTCTTATTTTTCTTCCGATTTCCACCAAAATCGATACCTAGGGGTTTTCGGAGGTGCTGAACACGAATCTGAAGTCGAAATGCCGATATCTGGCCAAATGGCAAATTTGCCAATTTTTGCCAAGTTGTCAATTGACGTTAACAAACGCCAGAACAGATCCTCCCGAGGCCAAAAGTGAAAACCGCATCTCGATATCTCCAATAACGATCGAGTTACGCCCATTTCAAGCTTGTTCAAGATGGCGGAGTCCTCTGGACTTCCGGTTTTCTTATTTTTCTTCCGATTTCCACCAAAATCGATACCTAGGGGTTTCCGGAGGTACTGATCACGAATCTGCAGTCGAAATGTTGTTTCTTTAATGTTTTTTCTGACGAGATTTTGTACGCTTTATCTTTTGTAGATGTATCACTGTCAGTACTGCGGTGCTGAACATCCTTCAACGCCTGAAGCAAAAGAATGCGAGGAATTCCACGAGAATTTTAGAGCACTGGGATCTCATTTGCCATACGTCTGTGAATCTTGTCCAGCCAGTTTTATGACATCTCAGTTATTGGATAAACATCAAAACTCCGTCCATGAATTCACCTGTTACTGGTGTCTGGAAACGTTTATCGATGCACAGGCACTAGAAGCACACGAACAATGTCACGAGCTAGATGACGAAGAACCTTCCTTCAAATGTTTTTGGTGTTTGGAAACTTTTGCCAATGAACAGTTATTACAAACCCATGAACACATACACGATCTAGATGATGACGACGAACCGGTCACGACGTGTTTTTGGTGTTTACAAACTTTTACCGATGAACACGAACTTAAAAAACACGAAAAATGCCATGACATGGATGAGCAATCATCACCCATTAAAAGAAGAAGAAGACATAGTATTTCATTAGACGACTTTTCACCTATTGCGGGACCAAGTTCGACCAATCAACTAGGGACCAGAAATGATAGGCTCACATACACGATAAAACAAGTGGGTGAAAAAAAATTCAAGAATGCAGCGATTGATCGACATTACAAGGTCCAGTTCCATGCGAATGAGGCATTGCAAGGAGGGAAACTGTCGGATCTACACGATGAACTGCAGGGTATGTTTGATGAACTGTTGAATGAAGTGAAATTGGGTTTGCAAGGTAACGATCTTGGTCGTGTAGTGATAAGTCATCCGAAATTGACGTCAAACATAATTGTGCCACTCCAAAAGCTGGATGAACTTTCGGGAGCGAAAGTCATGGAGTATGTTGAGAATGTATTAAATAGTCATGAACATTTAGCATTGGAGGACGAAATGACTATAGATGTTGGTACCATAGAGATTCCCAAGGGAGGTTATGGTATTCAAATTAATAATATACAAGGTCCTAATAACGCGTTGATGCAAAAAAGGTCCATTATTCAAATTAAAAATGCAGACTCTCTGTGTCTTGCAAGAGCTATCTTGATGGGGTGTCTTAAAATAAGGCAAATGGATACCAAAGACTGGAAAGATATGATTTCCGGGGATTCGCATTTAACACTAGAAGAGTTAGTCCTCAAGTATAAAGCGTGCCCGAAATGGTTCTATAGAGATCTCAATAAAGAGAAATTTGCTCACAGACAAACTGAGATAGTGCATAAAGTTTGCGAAGAAATTAACGTATGTACACTACTGCATCTTGGTTTAAATGATATTCCGCCATTTGAACAGTTCTTTGAAGTTGACGTCCTGGTAGTCGGTTCCCGCATGAACAATAAGTTTATCCGAGTACCCCCTGCAGAGAGTCAAAAATCTCGGATTTTTCTTTATCTAGTTGAGAATGACGGATTTGGACACTATCACACTATCGCAAACATTACGGGGTTTTTCGGAGAGTCGAAATTTTGCCAAAACTGTTTAAAACCATACAGAAATATGCACAGTTGTGAAATTGCCTGTTTGGTATGCAAATCAAACGACTGTGCAATCCAGGACGATCCAGTGAGTTGTCGAGCTTGTCACATGACCTGTCGTTCAGTTTCTTGTTTCGAGAGACATTTAGAGAAGAAAAAAAGGAAAAACCAACAACCATCTTCACAGTGGGACCTCTACTGGAAATGTATAGATTGCAAAAAAGTAATCGAAACAAGAAAACAAAAGATTTTAGAACACGAATGCGACACGTGGGAATGTAAATGTTGCAACAAATATGTAAAGGATGGACATCAATGTTATATTAGGGCAATAGATATCAAAGAAAGTAAAGGAAAGTTTATATTTTTCGATATCGAAACGACCTAAAACGAAATTTTTGAATGCACGGATAAATATCAACCTGTCAAAAAACAAGACTGTTCAGAATGCAAACGCGATAGGCTTTGTGAAGAGTGTTCAAGGTGTAAGAATTGTGACGACGGTCTCTGTGGCAAATATCAGCACAAGGCCAACTTAATCATTGCCCAAAAATGCTGTCCCGCATGTATGAGCGAACCATTGCAACCTCATTCTAAGTGCGAGGTCTGTGGATGTCGGTGTAAAAAATGCAATAAATATCTCAAACAAGACGGTGTATACGACGTGCCACCTTGTCGCGATAGCTGCGGTTTTAGAGAAGTCTGTTTCAAGGGAGACAATTGTACAAGGGATTTCGGACAGTGGTTGTTTTCACCACAACATAAACATTTTACCGTTTTGGCCCATAACATGCGCGCTTTTGACGGTTATTTCTTGCTTGAATATCTAATTGATCAATCTATTCGCCCCAGCAATATTATCTTTTCTGGGAGCAAGATTAATTACATGCATGTTGCCAGAGGTCTTGACATTCGGATTATAGACAGTTTGAATTTTCTGCCAATGCCTTTGTCACAATTGCCTTCGGCTTTCGGATTAGAAGAACTCTGTAAAGGTTTCTTTCCCCACTATTTCAATCTGCGTGAAAATGCTCAATACATAGGACCGTACCTGGAACCCAAATATTACGGTGTAGACAGCATGTCGGACGAAACGCGCACCAAATTTTATTGCTGGTATCTGGACAAATGGAACCCCGTTGTCATTTTTGATTTTCAAAAAGAAATTATCGATTACTGTCGCAGCGACGTAGACATCTTACGCCGCGCTTGCTTGAAATTTCGCGAAATACTGATGGGCGTTACAGGCAAAGAAGTGGAAACGCTGGACGACAACTTGGAGCCCCAAATTGTGCACAAAAATGCAATCGATCCATTTGATTCTATTACTATAGCGTCCGTATGTTCCAAAGTCTTCAGGGCTAAATTTCTAGAGGAAACGTGGCAAGTTAAAGTGCGTTTTGATGGCCAGTTGAGCGAGTGGCTGGATGCCAAAACAAAGGATGGGGATTTCAGCTTTTTCGTGAATGGGGTATGGATGGATGAGCAACGTTTGTCTGAACTAGGCATGTCTATAGAGGAAAAGGAATTCGTCAGATCTACCATAGCCCAAATTCCATCAAATATGCAGGACCAGTTTTCAAAGTCGTCGATAAAGTGGTTGGAATGGGAAACTGAAAAAAGCAAAATTTTTGGTGAACCCATTTTCATACAACATGCCATGAATCAAGGGGAATACCGTATACCTCACACCAACTACAAGCTGGACGGATACCACGCCGAAACCAATACAGCCTATGAATTTTACGGTTGCCTATGGCATGGTTGTCGCCAATGTTTCCCCAAAAATAGGCACATTACCAAAGTTCCGCGCACAAAGCAGTCGCTGGAGGAATTATTTGCTATTACCGTTAAGAAACAGGAGTATATAAAATCTATCGGAATGAACCTGGTGTACATATGGGAGCACGAATTTAATGACCTTCTCAAATCGAATGACAAGGCCAAGCAATTTGTGGATAAATTGGACATTCAAGACCGTTTAAACCCCAGAGATAGCTTTTTCGGGGGGCGCACCAATGCTATAAAATTAAAAAGGGAAGTACAAGGAGATCAAAAGATTGGCTATGTCGATTTTACAAGTTTATACGGATTTTGTAATAAGTATGCAAAATATCCGATAGGACATCCTGTGATATTGACTTCCGGTTTTGAAAATATCAATCTAAATAACATTTTTGGTATAGTCAAGTGTAAGATATTGCCACCGCGCAAATTGTATTTTCCAGTGTTGCCTTGCAAATGCAATGGCAAATTGTTATTTCCGTTATGTAGGACTTGTGCCGAAAACCAAAGCCAAGAAGTATGCCGATGTCCCGATACAAAGCGGATGCTGTTAGGTACTTGGTGCTCTCCGGAGATTATGAAGGCGCTGGAAAAGGGATATGAAATCGTCAAAATCTACGAAATCTACCACTGGCCCGAAACCACGCAGTTTGATCAGACTACTTTAACTGGGGGATTGTTCTCCGAATACATAAATCTCTTTTTACGCATCAAACAAGAAAGCTTGGACTGGCCCTCTTGGATTGAAACGGAAGACGACAGACGAGAGTACATACACCGGTACTTCGCGAATGAGGGCATACAACTCAAAAGAGAGAACATTTGCAAAAACAAAGCCCTGAGATCACTGGCCAAGTTATTGCTAAACAGTATGTGGGGTAAATGGGGTCAAAGGCTCAACATGCCACAGACCGTTTACTATCATGAAAGAGAGGCTGACAGATTTTTCCGTTGTGTCAGCGATACCCAGAAATGCGTCACGGACTTTTATATTGTCACGGATGATACCATTCAAGTCACGTATAATCAGACAGATAACTTTGTGGAAGAAAGCTATCAAACCAATGTTTATTTAGCCACCTTTACCACTTGTCGGGCCCGACTCTAATTATACGATGTCTTAGATATGCTACAACACAGGGTGCTCTATCACGACACGGACAGTGTCATATACATAAGTGAGCCTCATGATCCAGAACCACCACTGGGTGATTACCTCAGTGAACTCACGTCGGAGTTGGATCCCTGTGACTGGATCACGTCTTTCGTAGCAACCGGACCCAAAGCCTACAGTTATTTGACTCACAAGGGTAAACAAGACTGTAAGATTAAGGGATTTTCATTAAATTACAGCAACAGAAAACTCCTCAATTTCGATTCAATGTTAGCATTGGTGCAACGCCCTAATGGCGACTCCATTACCGTTGCCAACCCTCATAAAATTTGCAGGGACAAAAGAAAGCGGAAAATATACAACAGATTGGAAGAAAAACGATACAAAATTGTGTATACAAAAAGGGTTGTACAGAAAGATACATTTGACACATTACCTTATGGATATTAGTTTTTTTTGTTATTACATGTCAAATTCTGACAATGGACTACTAAACTAACAAATAATTAACAATGTAATCAATGTGTATAGATTTTTATTATTATTTTTTGTAACTATATGATTCATTACATATTAAAATTTGATCCAGTTAAACGTCTTAGTCTTCTTGGGTTTAAAACCAGGTGGTGCGCCACTAGTAGTTCTTTTCACTACAAATCCCTTTCCGGTCTGTGATTCTGACTCCTTCTTAAAAATAGTGGATGGAACGTGAAGGACTTTCAAGGCTTCCCTAAACTGTTGATACCCTGGTGGTTCCTTAACACAATGATTCACCACAGCACACCTGATGAGATCCACTATGTGTGAATCTTTAATAAGCTGTCCATTTACCGACACTTCCCCGTGATTGTTCCATGATATAACATTTTTCCCCCTTTGTTTCAGAAAGTGTAAGAGTCCCTCGGCTTTACCCAAAAATCGTTTGGGTATAACTGATGATAAAGTGTCTTCCGGTTTATATGTCAGGTTTTCCTCTGGTGGCTTTTCAAGTGTCGGCGTCGTCGAGGGTGCGAAGCTCTGCATATTCTTGGTTTGGTCCTGCGTCGTCTGTATCATCTTCTGATATTTCGCTTTGGGTATCAGTATCATCTCTTCGGCCATTGGCATATAACTTTAACAAGGGTGATAATAAAATTGGAATGATTCTCTGGTTTGTCACCAAGGTCTTGATTTTAGTCCGCTTGCCAATATTTTTTGAAATAACTGACTCGATGAAACGACGTTTTGGTAAAATCTGTTTGATGTACTTCGGGCTCACCTTAAAAGTTCCTCTATAGAGGTTCAAAATGATTTCACACAAAATTTGCAACTGCTGACTCGTAATGGTAGATAGCAATGCCACTCTCTGCTTACCACTGGTAGAATGTAGCAGCTGCAGAAACGAAATATGCGTCTTCACTCGTCTATTCATAATTCACTTCTGAGCGATAATTGTATATTTTGAACTATTTATGTCTTCCTACATATACTGCTACGTCTTGACCGGGCAGGACGTTTGACCTCAGTCTGTAATTTTCATTGACGGAACTCGTCAGGTCCACTAAAAGATATCCGTAGGGTTTAGATGTCGCCATTTTGTAAGCTTCGCTGAAATACTTTGTATTTCCGGGAAAGACCTGGCTTCCGAATGTTGTAACCTGTCTGGAATCTCTTACGTTTCTAAACAGTATAACGTATTGGCAATTTAACGAGATTGTTCTCGCATACTTGCCGGGCATGTACAGGTTCTGGGTTAATAATAGAACTGTGATATGTTTATGATGTGCCGCGACGCAAAACAGAAATAGTGCATCTTCAGATTGCACTACCTTGTTAATCAGATCATCGATGACCAAAATTGTATGGTCCGATGTTTCGGCCCACTTGTCCATATCTTCTCTGGTGGGTAGACCTTGGTGTAGGATTAAGTTATCTATATTCTTTTCCATCTCATCAAATAGCGGTTGATGTTGTCCATGGGCAATCACTATTTTTGATGGAGGTGTTTTAAACATTCCCTTGCTATTTTTTAGTATATCATAGGTCAAGCTCGTCTTCCCCGACATCGTTGGGCCGCTTAGTAATATCGTTGTGGGGGTCTCAAATGGCAACAGAGACCGCTTTGTCCACCAAGGTGATGTTGACACGTTGGATTCCATTTGTTCAATGAGGGAAACTCAGCGGAATGTAACTAATATATAGTGACATATGAATCATCTAATCAATAAGTCGCTCTATCGAGATGTCAACTTATTGGGGGCGATCATCTAATCAGTTCAAACTGGGTATAACCACGCAGTGTGCTATCTAAACAGAACTTGATACGCATTTAAAGAAGTGACTGGTAAAGTGAAAAAAAAACAAAACATTAATTTAATTTATTTTTTATTGACAATAAAATGCAATATATAAACAAACAATTACAAACATTTAAAATAGTCGGTCACATATCTATTTACAAATCGATCTGGTGATATTGTCTCGTGCAAAAAATGTTTCATATCAGACAAATTAACGTCATAACATTTCATTAAAAGATAATATAAAACATGGTATCTGCAAACATCCGAATCGTTTGCCTGAACAGCCGTGTCATTGTAAACATAGTCGCTGGCATTTCTGTCCATGAAATGCAAAAAATGCGGATTGTAATGATCTGGCGGTTTTCCCAAGCTGTCATAGAATTCTGCATAATAGGGAGACCGAAACCAAATCACAACCCAATGACTTCCCGGTAAATGAGATAAATCCGTATTGCTTATGTATGCACTGGGGTAAGAAGTAACATTGATAGGTAACGTGTCCGGAGAATAAACACCCTTTACCAGTAATGTCAAACATTTATTCTCTCGTATTGCACAGTTCAGCTGTTTCGTGTTCATACTTGTGTGTATTTGATGTCTCTAGTATGGTCAATTTCTATCAACGCAGGGAATTCAGCGTAGGTTATACAGTTTAAAGTTTCCGTTGTGTTTGCCTCGAACTTCACTTCCAATCTGACGTTTCCCTGTCTTATCAAATTTATATATTCTTCTCCGAGGTCACACGGAGACAAACAAAAGGCATAAATGGCGAATCCTTTGGCAAAATTCTCTCTAGTGATTTGTAAACGGGCATCCTTGTTCCAGAGTTCGGCCGCTTCAAATAAATTGACGAAAGCTGTGACGTAATTTCTATTATCTCCCACATCCATCTTTAGTGGTCTTGAGGGTATGCTTTCTCCATTCACGTAAAAAGCTGCTTCCGAAACCAAATTCAGAAAATTGAACGGGTTCTTGGTGTAATCACCGTTCACGGCCGCCTGTTTGACAAAGACGAAAAAAGCTTTGGAAGGGAGGTTATTGGTCCACACGTTCTGCCAGATGAAAGACCCCGATCCTACGGGTATGGTCTGCATTTTTACCTCCGTTCTCGTGAAGGGATACTTCGCCGTGCGTTTTTGTAATAGTTCTGAGTGATTGATCAATACCCCGCTATCCACTTTGATCATGCAGGCTTTGAACACCATGTCCAGAATGACCAGTTTGTAACTGGAACTGGTCTCGCCGCTCATGATTACAAAGGGAGCTCTATTTCTATAAAATTTTAAATGTAGATTGATGCCATTTAACAAGTATTTGTTCAAACGGAACACGTCTTCGTATAACGGACCTTCCAAATCAAACTCTCTAGATTCTTGTGTATAGGCATATCTTGAGGTTAACCCTCCATTTGAACCATTGAACGGGTCTGTATCATCTAAATCGGGGTCATCTAGGTAAAAAAGTTGCGACTGTAACTGGGAATCGGACACATCGAAGCCGTTAGAGAGAACTTGCTTCAAATAGGCTTTCCAAGGATAGTGATTTGTGTTCAGAGACACCAACTTGTTATTCATGAATACGTCGATTTGAGTCCAAACTGTCTGCAGGGGCATATTGATGACCCCCGTTGATTCATGAGGTTGAAGACTGCTTCCGTCCGCTTTCACGATTTTGCATTTCATGTAAAGGCGACTTCTCTGTAGATCGATGTAGGCATTTCCATCTCCGGGAACCGATATCTCGATGGGCGTATCTTCTGAACTAAAAGCCGAGACGGGTCTGCATTCATTGTAATACACTTTTTCAACGGCCACTTGATTCGGCGGTACCGTAATCAAAGCTAAAGCATCTGGCTGTCCAATTTCTTTTATAGCGTCACTTAAATATGACATGATTTAGCCGTCAAACAGATTTTTTGTTGCAAATGGTAACTGAGGCTTTCGACCCGCCTTTGAATTGGTTTTCGGAGTAGGTTTCTTAACAACCTTCCTTTTCTTGTTAGATGTTGCTCCTTTGGCTTTTCCTTTCGTACTGGCGACGATTTTACGTTTCTTAGCTTTTATAGGCACCCTAGGAGCGTCTTCTTTGACGGCGTCCTTAAATTCTGACCTTGCCCTTTCTTCTACGACAGCCATGGGCGTGACTTCTTTTCCAACCACGTGTTCAGGTTTGTCGTTCGCTGGGGGGTTGACGGGAATAATGTGTCGTTTATGATGATACATGTTGCCAATACCGCCTCCCACTTGACGCGGACTACGTTTCTTGTATTTTAAATTTCCTTCTATCATGTTCTGATAGAATGATTTCCAAATCCTTGGATCTGAGATATACGTCGAACCCACCATAATTAAAATGGTACTTTTTGCAATTGCAGTGTCACCGTCACTTTCCCTGTGAGAAATGAAGCCAGTTCGTGTTTGGAGGTCCTTATATATACGCGGACGTCGTGAAAGGTGCCGGTTTTCAAAGGTACTCCGTAAGGACGATTAAATATAAAGTCTTTTTCCCGATTAACATCCGTCTGAGCAGAGGCAATTCAGTATCTCCGACTAGCGTATCTCCACACAAGTTGCTACAAACGTACACGTCGCTTTCGGGCGGTTTGGCTACTCCCTGATACGTCAGTTCTAGCAAGGACACGTGCCAGTTACCTGTCAAGTGCAAAGGTTTTGCTATGTTCACCTTAAAATCGTACGCCTTGTTTTCGGGATAAATATCTTTACAGTCTCCCGATCTCAAAACCAACCTCTTTGACATGCTGACTGATAATGAACAATTCTCAAGAGAACATTTCTAATTATACGGGTTCCAGCGCGCTTTCATCTATCCAGGAATTAAATTTGGCTGGCCAATGCATCCAAGAAACGAGTACTTGTTTCTTCTTGTTGACTGTAAGTTTTTTGATAATTTTGTCGATTTTCCACACGGTGGTCTCATCTTTGTTGACGCGCTGTAACTCCTGCGTATAGAACGACCCTTGGATAGGTTCATTGTTGAAATCTTTGACGGTGTATATAGGTATGTTGCCTCTTTTGAACCTTCTGTTGACTTTGAACACTTCTCCCGTCCACTTCTGGTCGTACTCTCTCGTGAAAGGATGCTTTAAATGCATTAACCGTACCATATCCCCAATCTTAAATTTATATAGTCGCTTCTTTTTCTTTTTTGTTTTCTTATCGCTTGATTTTGGTTTTTCGACTATTTCACTCGGTAGTTTAGTCTTAGTTCTTACCAAGTATTGATTTAATCGTACCTCATCTTCGTTACTTTTATTCACTTCGGAGGGGGTCATACCTTTAAGTGGCCTTGAAGGTGTGTTATTGATACTTTCAATGATTTGCGGGAGTTCTGTCAGGTATTTATAGGACTGTCTCTCGGTAAACATTCTATACAGCCTGTTTTTAATGTTTTGTATACTTCTTTCGGCAAAGTTACTCTTTGTCTCGTTCTGGGTGAAGATTAAATGAACACTTTGTTCTTTCAGGTATTCTTTAACCCGTTTGTTTTTGAATTCCGAACCTTTGTCCACGCGCAATAATTTTGGCTTTCTACCACCTGCAAACAGTTTTTCCAGCGCTTTCACAGTTTCTACACCTTTCTTCTGCATCATGGGTTCTGCAAAAACGTATCGCGAGAATACGTCTTGTGCTACCAAAATATACTGAACGCTTTTGTTCCATTTACTTAAGTTCTTGACGTCCATGAGATCACAATCCCACTGCGTATCGATGCCTTCAGCGACAATGTGGTTTCTGGGGAATTTACGTTGTACTCTCTTTTGCAATGAATACGCATCTTGATCAGACAAAAACTGTCGGATACGTCTAAGACCAATGTTAAATTTGCCTTCTCTACGTACGATTTTATATAACTTCTCGGGACCTGCAAACGATCCTGCATGTTTAGGATCTGTCCAAATGCTCTTAAGATAGTCTTGTTCCTCCGCTGTCAACATTGTAAATGACAGACTTGTGCTTATGGCTTATCTTAAATATGAAAACTTTAAAGTCTCAATAGCTAACTTGGTGAAAGTGTCTCGTTTCTTATTTTTTTCTTTTTTTTCCGTGGATAGGGGCAAACATCACCTTGTTCGTTGTTTCGCGTGACAAAACATATAACAAAATACTATTTATAAATATTCATATTTATTAATAACATATACTAAGATATATACAAAATACAATGCTTTAGCACAAATTATACATAATATGTCAAGTCAATACATGTATCCATTAGGATTACAATTAGAACAGGCCAAATAACCCATTTGATTTAAATGATCGTTGGATTGTTCACAATACACAGTTTCATCTAATTCCTTGGACACAAGCTGTCTAACTACTGCCATTGAGTTCTTTAGGTAAGACCACTGTTTAAAGGTTAAGGAAATCCCTTTCTTTGTAGGCACAATGACATCCGAATCCAAAGGTAAGAACCACCGGCGTATGTCAACTCTCGCGATTGGTTTCTTTACAGACACGTAATAATTACTACCTAGGTGAATCTTGCAGTCTATATTTTCATCATTTTTATCAAAATTGGTCACACTGAGATCAATGTCTTCTGCATACATTTCCTCGAGTTTTTTCCACTTTTCTAAATTCAAAGCTACACCCTTGCTGGTAGGGAAGGGTCCTTTGGGTCCTAACTCAAATTGCCTGATGTGTGCTTGCATAACGCCCTTGAAGGATTTGAGAACTACATACCGCTCGTCACCGAGATGTAAGCGGCAAAGTTCGGCACCTTCACGAAGAGGTCCAACTGGATTTAAACAATTTTCTGTTGCTTCATCGTCGACAATTGTCAACTTTTTCTCATCGTCTTCATTGGCTGTTTCAGGCGACTGGTTGAAATTTGATTGTAAATTTCTCTTTACAGGATCAAAAATGCTCAATCGTAGTATCTTCCTTTTTTTCTCCTTTCTCAAAGGTCCAAATCGTGAAACGTCTTGCTTAGCGTTTAAGGTGTAGTATCATTCATTTTGAATTTTTATACGTGTTGTTACTCTGAATATTTTACTGAGGAATGAAATTCAAATTTTCTGTTCGTCAATATAAGTTGTTCAACATAATGCTTTTCATCTTGACCAATCAAAATTCATATAACCAACCAATCAGATAGCTATCTTTACATATCCGTTAACAATCCATGTAATCCCTGCATTATTTGTATCATCCCTAATAATAATCCCTTTACAATGCATGTAATCCCTGCATTATTTGTATCATCCCTAATAATAATCCCTTTACAATGCATGTAATCCCTGCATTATTTGTATCATCCCTAATAATAATCCTGTTACAATACATTTAATCCCTGCATTATTTGTATCATCCCTAATAATAATCCTGTTACAATACATACCATCCCTGCATTATCTGTATCATCCCTACATCTTCCCTTTACAATGCATACCAGCCCTTCTTATCGGATTAAAATGCGTCATCCTTATTGAAATGTATCATCCCTGCATAATCCCTTTACAATGCATTTAATCTCTGCACAATAGACCCTTTATCTATTGTACCACTCCCTGCAGAATCCCCTTTATCCGGATTAAAATGGATTACGTCCGTCCGACATCTGTAGTCATGTGCTGCTCATGTGGCCGGCTCTTATATAGGGTACCAAAAATAACACGTGACTACAGTCACAGAAACGTTTGAGTATATAAAAAATAAAACATCAACCTTACAAGCTTCAGACTGAAACAATTTCAGTTGTCTGAATGAATTGCATGAAATATACCCGCATATGCAAATTATAGTGGCGACATCTAAGTCGGGCACCTACACTAGTGCAAGGTCGAACATGTCACGTGTACAAACAATTTCAAAAGGTAGAAGGATAGAGAGAAGAAAATAGAGATAGATAGAAATGGTCGGCCGTAAGAAAAAAAAAACTTGCTACACGTAACATTGCTCCCCCCTACACCAGCTACGTCCCGTAGCGGAACAATAAATATCTGATGAAATAGATGTGCAAAATTTAAGATGAGTTTTTATGATAAGATTATTTGACCAGTAAAAAAAAACAATGGTTGTAAACAAATGCATATAATGACATCCAAATGAATACAAATATCTAATAGTCTGAACATATAAACAGCATAATGTCCTATGAAAAAAAAACAATTGTATCCAACAAAAATATTCAACAGATATATACTCAACAGAAATAACATACCGAACAGATATAACATACCCAACAGATTCCACGGACAATATACCAAATAAACAACTACTAAATATTGGACACATAATCCTAAAAAAAATAATCACATGTGTTATCATAATAATTTGATTCCTACCCCCCTCCCGATTATAGTCATGATAATACCATGAATGATAACAATAGACATCAGGTTTCAAAATAAAGTGTATTGACCATAAAGTTCATAAATTCACCGTGCGGTTAAATATATAGTCCATATAATTTTATATCATAAGTAAATAATGTCCAACACAGTTATTAAAGGTCGTCGTACCACGAAGTCTAACGTTGCTACCACGTTTCTCCCTCGTTGATACCAAATAATGTAGGTCGTCCAATAATAATTTTTTTTTTTTTAAGTTCAGTAATTATGTTGGAAGCATCACGAACATATATCACTATAGAAGGTATCAGCTATAAATGAAAGCTCATGTAATAAATTAAAGTTACCGAAATCCCAAATGTATAACATTGTTCATGTTCTCTTGTATGCAGGTATGAAAAATCACATAAACTGAACATTTATATATCAATATACAGAGGTCTTTTACACACTTATGTATTTACATTACGATATAAACAGAAATCCTCCATGATCAATATATCACCTCTTTGAATTTGAAATCCAATGAAATATAAACGTCTACAATATCCGGTATATACATCAAATAGTTACTTGTATAACTTGATCATAATATATGGTTTACTCCTGTAATGGAATATCCTCATATGTAGTATCCAGTTCGACAACACACAGATTATTAAATAGTGTTCATGAGATAAAATTTGAACAATAGTTCATCTTCAAAACACAGTACATATAACACTTAGATCTATACTGACAAATTAATCGTCAATTTCCGGTACACGAAATAACTTCCAACCACCATCAAAAACCAATAGTTGACATTTTCAACTGTCATTAAAAAAAAACTGAACAATATGATGATAACATTTAAACGATTATCATCAATTTAATTATGGATAACCAAATTTTGGTATTTACAAATAATCGGTACCTGAAATTCAATACATATATATTCATTTACACATTTTAACTGAACACCTGGAAAAATTTCTCATAGTCAATTACAGAAATTGATAAAGTGTGGATAAAAAAAAACAATAGGAACTATCATTGACAAATTATAAATCCATCAAGGATAGTACTGGAAAATTATACTTTTAGTATCTTTCCAAGTGTCAATTCAAAAAAATTATATAATCAATAAACAATACATATTGAAATATGTGAAAACCGACAATACAAAGTTACATTTCACAAAACAAGTGGAATCTGTTGGATACTAAAATTCATACTGGTTGGTTAACATCCAACCAGGTCGCGTTCTAATACGTCCCCGTGACGTTGTAGGCAGAGGAGACAAAATTTCCCCCTGTGATACATCGCGAGGAGGAAACCCGAGTTCCTCATCAGTTAATTGAAACTGAATATCAGACTGAACGTTTTCAGTAACATCCGAGTTAGATCGAGGCATATTTGCTTCCAACTCAGATGTTACCAAAGGTTCAAAACATGGTTTCAACCTATTAAAATGAACCACCTGTTTATAACGACCCCCCTCCCTTGAAATTGTATAATTATAAGTTGACAACTAATTTCCGAAATGTGCACATCTGGCACATCAAAATTTAACTGGTATTTGTATTATATATTGACCACAATGAAAGGACCATCCCAAAATTTATGTAATTTTTTACTAGTACCTACTTTAACTTGTGGCATATACAACCAGACTTTCTGACCAACCTCAAATTCAATACCATGTTGTTTAACGTCATATCTTACTTTCTGACGTAACTGTTCAGTAGGTATATTCTCACGTGTCGACGTATATATATCATTAAACTTTTTCTGTAAAGTTTCTACATAATCTGAACAACTAGGTATTTCACCAGGTACTGGTTCAGCCATCAAATTAAGAGGTATATTAATTTCTCTCCCTAAAAACAACATATTAGGAGTGAACTTGGTAGTTTCCTGTATACTACACCTATATGCCATATTAGCTATTTGAAGATATGTATCCCAGTTATTCTGTTCCTTGTTTATATATGCACTGAGTACATTTTGAATTGACCTATTGTATCTTTCCACCAATCCATCACACATTGGATGATATGGGGTGGTACGAGTTTTAAATGTTCCTAGCATGTAACATAATTCCTGAAATAACTCACTTTCAAAATTTGACCCTTGATCAGTATGTATGGACATAGGAACGCCAAATCTCGTAATAAAATTGTCAACCAAAGCTCTAGCCACAGTTCTAGCTTCCTGATTTGGTAGAGCATAACTTTCCACCCATTTAGTGAAATAGTCCATAATGACCATGATGTACTTATTACCACTAGGAGTTACAGGCAAAGGTCCCATAATATCTATTCCAACTCTTTCAAGGGGTTCACCAACTCGTATGGGTTTAAGTGGTGCTCTGAATATTGGTAAAGGATTTTTACGAGCTTGACATTCAGGACAATGTCTTAGCCATTTGGTAACACTTTTATGCATACCAATCCAATAATACAACTGTCTAATTTTATGAATAGTTTT
This sequence comes from Tegillarca granosa, assembly GCA_029721355.1. NCBI lineage: Eukaryota > Metazoa > Mollusca > Bivalvia > Arcoida > Arcidae > Tegillarca > Tegillarca granosa. The sequence goes on along the minus strand of JARBDR010000708.1, from coordinate 95,363 downwards.
ATTTATACCTAAATGACCACCAGTTGGAGAATTATGTGCCCCATATAACACTTGTGTTTGTAGTACATCTGGTACAACAATCAACATTTTAGACACTGACAATTTGTCATCAACCCATCTACGATATAAAATTTCGTCTTTGAATTCTAACTGTTCCCACTGAAACCAATAACTCTTTATTTGAACATTTTGAGATGCCACAACATCGTAGATTGGTTTATCAGTATACATTCGTTTCAAGTCAATCAAATATGCTAGATTAGGATATTTTTTTGAGCCAAACTGATATCAGACTTGGTCCACCTATAACACTGAATTGCATTACATTGCACAGGATATCTAGACAATGCATCCGCATTGTTATGAAGACGACCAGGTCGATGAACAATTTTAAATCTAAATCCTTCCAGAAATTCTATCCAACGAGCAACTTGACCTTCGGGTTGTTTGAAATTATACAACCAAAGTAAAGAACCATGATCCGTACGTAACGTAAACTGACATCCATACAAATAATGTTTGAAATGCTTAACAGCTTTAACAATGGCTAACAATTCCTTACAATTAACACTGTAATTTTTCTCCTGGGGGGTATGTGTGGTACTATAATAAGCCACAACTTTTTCTACACCATCAATATTTTGAGATAAAACAGCTCCTATTCCTACATCACTAGCATCTGTGTCCAAAATGAACGGTTTAGAAAAGTCTGGGTAAGCCAACACCACTGAATGTGTTAATTCATATTTTAAAGTTTCAAAAGCTTCCTGACAATTATCGTCCCACACAAACTTAGCATCTTTCTTCATAAGGTCAAATAAAGATTTGGCAACATTAGAGAAATTCCTCACAAATTTTCTGTAGTATGAGCATAACCCTATAAACGAGCGAACATCTTTAAGACACCTGGGGGTGGGCCATTCACTAACTTTTGCTAATTTCTCAGGATCTGTGCTTATACCTTGATCCGAGACTACATGACCTAAATATTTTACTTCCCTTTGAAACAATTTGCATTTCTGAGGTTTTAGTTTTAATCCAGCTTTAGCTAAACAACATAATACTTCTCTCAGTCGCTCCACATGAGACGTAAAACTATCAGAATACACCAAAATATCATCCAGAAAAATCAAACAAGTTTTCCAATGTAACCCCGCCAAAACGAGTTCCATGAGTCGTTCAAAATGAGCCGTAGCTCCCACAACACCGAAAAGAAGTACATTATATTCGTATAGAGCCGTTCCAGTGGTGAACGCAGTCTTTTCCCTATCTTTTTCAGCCATTTCACACTGCCAGTAACCAGCGGCCAAATCTAAATTACTAAAATATTTAGCTCCAGACAAAGCATCTAACGTATCATCAATACGAGGTAGAGGGAAAGCATTTTTCTTAGTAACAGCATTAAGCGCACGAAAATCGGTACAGAAACGCATAGTACCATCCTTTTTAGACACAAGAACAATGGGAGCTGAATATGGACTAGTGGAAGGTCTAATAACACCCTGTTCTGACATTTCGGCCACTTGCCGGTCAACTTCCTGTTTCTTATGTACAGGTAATCTATAAGCTCTCAAACGAATAGGCGGAGAATCACCAGTATCAATTTGAAATGGAAGTAAATCAGTTTTTCCCAACTTCTTATCCACTTTCATGAAAGTTTCACTATGTTCTAACAACAAATGTTTAACAACTTCAGTCTGATCGGAGTCTAAATTTTCCGTGGACTTAACAAACAACTCGTTTAAGTAAGGATCCATAGTTTCAATTTTATTGTCAGATAGACCATTATTGTGAACTTTAACAGGAGATAAAGTAGCTACGCGGGCTCCCATGGGCAAAGTCTGAACTGTACCACTAAGATTCAACATAGAAAGGGATGTAACATTTCCTTGACAAGGATTGATCAAAGTTCTACCAACCAACACACCTTTATCCAAATTAACTAATTCAGAACTACTTTCTGCTAAACCATAAGGAAATACATTTCCCTTTAATCTTATCTGTACAGGTACCACATATTCTTTATCAGGAGGAAGTGCGACAGATTGCTGCAAAATCAAATGACAACATTGCGAAACTGATTTCTCTGCATGACAATTATACCACCATTTACCCAATCGTACCTGTTGTCTATTTATATCTACTACTGAATTATACTTCTTGAGAAAATCTACACCTAAGATACCAGACTGAGTAATATCAGCTATAATAAACCTGAAAGGAAACATTCGTTTGGCGATGTTACCAGTCCATAAAATTTGAATAAGTCAAAAAAGTCTGAAAGTTTTTTAGGAATTAAAGACAGTATTAAAAGTTTGAAAATTACCTACCTGGAGATCGATTAAACTTAAAAATTTCCTGTTTGCAATATTTTCCTTGGCCATCCAAAGTGCGGTTTTCAGTTGCGACTCGACAATCGGCATTACTTTCATGCTGACACATCTTTTTGCAGCAGTCATAAAATTTTGTTGAGCTTTGTTTTGATTTGCCTTAATATGATCTGCAGTGGTTTGATGTCTAACAAGGGCTGATCGCTGATAATTTGTACAACCCGAAACAAAACTGTTATTAAATTTAAACTGTTCACATACACTACAAAACATAATCCCGTCTGTGTATCTTAGCCAGCTAAATTCCGACAGCCACCCCGATTGAAAGTTTTTTTACGTTTTTTGTCACTAGGTGTTTGTGAATTGCTTGCCGTCTGACTTGTTGACGGTGAAGCAGTATGAGAAACATTTAAATTCCACACATGTGACAACGTTTTTTGAGTCGCCATATTGTTATACCCAGATACTGTTGAACTTGTTGCGAAATTCCGCCTAACATGATACTCGTTGGCGCACCTTAATAAGCCGTGACAGCTCGGCCTACACCGACAAAGATTGGTTTTCGTATCGAATCTTTCTGGTATTGACCGATATGTCAATTACGTTTCCGACCAGGAGGTAAAGAAACAAACATATACAGTTGTAATATCGAGTTTCATTGTTGAGAATTAAAATTTTATTTCTCCATTTAGCGTGAATGCACCCATTGTAACAATTTTTTTGGCGTGCATAAACAAAAATTAGCGTGATTCACGTCAATTTTAGCGTGAATGGGAACCCTGGTGTAAAGTATTAAAATACTAAAGTGTGAAAAATGCGATTATCATGCTAAAAAAAATGCATGTACTTAAAATTATAAATGAATAAATTCCTTCTGATTTGGAAAAAAAATGATTTCAGATTGTAGACCACTTCAAAAATTTTAGGTCGCACGTTCGAACCGGAACCAAATCTGATTCCGATTTGCAAAATGATTTTTTAGCACATAGAAATGGGAATTCAAAATCAGTTTGTTTAGTTATGTCAAGTACTTACTGGTTGTCCTTGGAGACAGTGGGACTATTCTTCTCCGTGGAGGAGATAGAGATGATGGACAGCTCTCTGCAAAAATAAGATAAAAAATAAATACCAGTTTAGGTTACCACATCATTTTTTAAAACATGTTAAAAATATCAACTAAAAAGTAAAACTGCCAATCTAAATGTTTTTGTTTTCAAAATTAAACATGCCAAGGCGAATTCATTCATTTTCACAGGTAAACGAAATATGTAGTATAAAATTATTACTGTCCGATTCACGTCAGCCGTAGCACTAGTTTTTCAAGGTTTTAGAAGAGATATCAAAAAAAAAAAATGTAGAATGCCACATACCGTTAAATATTAAATCCCCGTAAGGATTTTAAAAAGCTCTGTATTTTATACTCCAGCTAAGATGGCATTTAGTTTGGTGTCAGTTAATTACGACAAAATGCATACGTCATAACGGTATGTGGCATTCTACAAAATTTTTTGATATCTCTTCTTAAACCTTGAAAAACTAGTGCTACGGCAGACGTGAATCAGACAGTAGATACTTATCCAAATCACGCCTTAAAATTATGTTTGATGATTTCACTTGAGACTGTAATTTTTTTTTTTTTTTTTTTTAAAAAAGACGTTTTTTGTTTTTATAAAATTTTATTTAAACATGCTTAAAATTTATTCATGTTATGTGTTTGAATGTGTCAGTGATGATTATTTAAAAGTGTAATGTTCTGGTGATCTGAATGGGTGTTATTATCATACTTTGAAGGTAAATGATATAACAATAAAAATAAATAGAATTGGAACGAAACGTTTCGATGTTTAGCTTTAAATAGGACGAAACGTCAGTCTGTTAAAGGTGTGGTTAAGGATGACGACGCCTAAAGCGGATTAACATTCTAAACAATAAAAAGATTAAGTAGCGTGGTTTAGTTTACTTATCGCTATCAACAGCACAACATCGCTTTCTACAACACAAAATAATATGGATTGTATATCACAGTACAAAAACTGTTAAAAATGCAAATTCGAATGCACTACAAAATACAGGTCGCAGAAGTTAATTAGAAATGTCTTAAAAACTTATAAGCTTTTAACAAAATTAGTCATGATCCGTGAATATTTTTCTGAACAAAAGAATTTATTACACCATAATCCAGGAATGATTATTATTTGATTTTATACTTTTTTATCAATTTCATTAACTCTTTTTTTCTGGCCTCCATGGCCTCAAGCTCTTTGGAAAAAAATATTTACCAATGCAGTCACAATCGCCTTTAAGAGGTAAACGTAAAGCATAATTTTGCTCATAATCTTCGGCAAGTTCAAACGCTTTTTTATTGTGTTATCCAACGTGGTATTCGCTTGTTTTCTTTTCCTTGAATTGTAACACGGGAACATTACAGGGCAGTTTCGTCACTGAAGGTCGAATATGACAACCCCACTTTTCTCCGAAATATTATATCAACCCATGGATTTGTTGCTTACAAGGGATTACTTGTCGAATGCAAAACAAAGTATCCATGTCCAAATTTGGCAAATTCCACATCACTGTTCTTGGAATACGTTTATTATCCAGTAAAATTAAATAACTTCCACAAAATACTACGATATTCCGCTGGATTAAACCAATCTCATCATATTCTAAACAGGAAACTATGTACAAAATACAAATAAAAAAACGTAGACAAAAATTATAAGGAAAAAACAATAAATTTTATTTTGTTATTATTTTAAAAATTAATTCGACAGCTCTATCAAACTGAGCTAACCCTTATACAGGGTATTACGGACGTTATTTGTATAGCTTTCATATGTTCGTTTTCGTTTAATGTCGGGGTTTGATTTTTTTCTTTGACTATTAAGTTATTTGATTTCTATTGCAGACCAACCCAAAAATTAATCTGATGATTAACAACTTAGATCCTTTTCTTACAATTTGGGTGGACCTTAAAGGGCCTTTTGGCGTGTTCTTCAAATCATTGCTCGTGACGCCAAAATATGTCTCGCCGGACCATCACAATGAACCGAACCTGTCTGGGGAATGATTCGAGATCTGCGCGCATCCTTTTGCATACGTCCATCCAAAACTCGTCGTCGTCTTTTCCTCTCGTACAAAATGTATATTTTTGTAAACAAAATAAGCTATAACATCACAATCAAGGAATGATTATTTTATCAAATTAAACTGTTTTTTTTAAATAGTTTTATTAAGTCATTTTTTCTGGCCTACATAATGGCCATTTTGGTCTCAAGGACCCTTAATTCTTCAAATTTCTTACTGAAAAGATAAAACAGTGTACAGGGTTCCCACCACTTTTTAAGAAATGGAGTTTTGTACCCAATGATTTTTAAAAACTGGGGTACAGTCATGAAATAATGGGGTACACTGATTTTTACTTCTGTGACATATAAATAAAAACACATAAAACATGTTTCTCTCAAATTCAATTTAATAGTTATAATTAAATATTATTATCTTAATTCTTAAACAAAATAAGCTATTGAACTATATGTATAATGATACTGTTCCTCTTAGAACATTATAACTAGAATGTCTATTCAAATTATACTGTCTAATAGTTTAAACTTTTTCAATACAAATGACTAGAATGCCTTAATACTGTCCAATTTTTCAATATACATTGTAATTAAAAATAAATTACTAGAAAACTGCAACTTCTTGTAACTTAAAAAATCACTTTCTGTAACTTCAACATTACAAACAGACTTCAAGATTATTTCTTGCATAATACCGGTACTTAAAAAAACTGTAATTATAACAGTGACAGTCAATACAATACAAAACACTAAAACTGACAATTCTACTTCAATTTCAAAAACTTTCTTAGAGCTTCCTGTACTACTGTCTGCTCATCATAACAATCCATTTTGGACTGGTATGAAATATGCATTCTAGATTCCACATTAACACTGTTTCTTCTATTTGTGGAAGCATTGATATGATTGTTTTGAATAGAAAAACCTCGCTCACAAGGGACAGATGTGAGAGGCACGATCATCAAGATTGCTGCCAGTGTACAAAAGTTCGGAAAATTCTCTGTGTACTCGGACATAAGTTTCAAGCAAAGTGCTTGAAGATCTAATTCCCTATTTACATTAATAAAGAATTTGAATGGAGAAAAATTTCTTCTTGTTTGTTGAAAATCAATCAAAGTATTAGGCTGACTAGTGAAATTATCAATCACTCTATTAAGTGAATCATGACCATAATTTGAAATATCACTGTGACCTAAAGGCAGTTGTCTGGGACAAAATATCTTGTTGAGGTCCCGCAGTATTTGCATATCATGTTCAGGAAATCTTTCATTAAATTGCTGCAGGATGTTTGTAATAAAGCCTTTTTTTCAAATTATGAAATGTCAGTTTGTCTCTTAGACTACATGTCAGGCAAATACCCTGATACTCACCTGAATCATCAATATCATCATTCAGATTTACTACAGTTTCTGGATCAATGCCTGGGTTACTACATGACTGGATAGTGTCCATTGTAGATGTAATCATACTTGTTACTTGATCAATATTAATAATTTTTTTGGAAAGCCTTAGATAGGTTACAAATTGTTTCTAAGATGTCTCTTAAAAGACATAATGTTGATATAAATTTGTATGTTTTCATTTCCCTAAGCATTCCCCTAGCTTTTTGTGGATTTGTAGCAATTTCATGTTCCAAACTTAACATAAGACAACCCCAACTTTCATGGCATGCTATTACAGCATCTTGCAGAGACAGCCATCTTACCTGTGTAGGTTTTTTTAAACCTTCTCACTTTTTCTCTCATTAAGCTTTTTAGTTCTTTGAGCTTATTGTATCGGGGTGCAGAGAATTCATAAAAATTGTAAATGCCAATCAGCATCGAAAATTTAAGAATTATTTTAAGGATGTATAAATAGAAGATAAATTATCTAGAGACGTCTTAGAAAACTTAATAATATGTAGCTATAAAGAAAAATTCTCACCTGAATAAAAATATTTAAAAGATCCATGAATATTTTTTGTGAACAAAATAAGTTATAACACCATAATCCAAGAATGATTATTTAACTGATTATTGTTTTAACATTTTTAAAATGTCTGTTTGTCTGGCTTTCATTATCGCCATTTGGGTCTCCATTATACCCATTTGGGTCTCCATGACCCTCAGTTCTTCTTCCAATTTCTTTCTGAAAAGATACAACAGTGTAAAGTATTAAAATACTGAAGTGTATAAAAAGCGATTGTCATGAAATAAATGCATGTATTTAAAATTATACATTAATAAAGTCCGTCTGATTTGAGAAAAAATTATGAATGAATAAAGTCCGTCTGATTTGGAAAAAAAAGAAAGATTTCAGCTTGTAGAGCACTCCGAAGATTTAAGGTCGCACGTTCCAACCGGAACCAAATCTGATTCCGATTTGCAAAAATGATTGTTTGGCACCTAGAAATAGGAATTCAAAATCAGTTAATTAATTTATTTATGTCAAGTACTTACTGGTTGTCCTTGGATATGGTGGGACTATTCTCCGTGGAGGAGATAGAGATGATGGACAGCTCTCTGTAAAAATAGGATAAAAAAAATAAATCAATATCAGTTTAGGTTACCACATCATTTTTATACAACATGTTAAAAATATCAATTAAAAAGTAAAACTGTCAATCTAAACGTTTCGTTTTCAAAATTAAGCAAGCCAAGACGAATTCTTTCATTTTCACGGGTGAACAAAATGTTATTGTGATAATGTGGAAAATTTAATTAATACAGAAATTATACTTACTTTTCCGATTCCCACCCAACGGAAGCTGGAGTGGCAGGTTGGCTACTCCCCAAAATCGGTGACACCGATGGCGGAGTAAATAGACGTTTTCTTAAGACTCCTATATCGGGAGTCCCCGCGAGCTGCGGGGACTCTTCAAATGTTGAATCGAAGACTCCGGACCTGAAACATATAAATTCAATCATGAAATAAAATGTTTCTCAAAATTTTTGAAATAATAATAATAATAATATAAAATAAAATAAAATGTCTTTTAAAATATTTTTGAACTATCGACAAAATATAGATAAATTTTTTTTAAATTGAACTTTCGTTATAAAAATCAATTATATGTCTTTGTGAAGAAACACAAAGAAAGTGTAAGTAGTGATGTATAAGTGGTTCTGGGAGGGGTACCGGGTACCCAGGTACCCCTGAGGATTCCAGGGTATGTAGATACCTGGCATTCCTTAGATACCAAGATGGCTGTCATTCCATAGGTACCCCAATACATTCTTTAGATTTTAAAATGGTTGACATTCCATAGGTGCCCTTGCATTCCATAGATAGTAAGATGACCGACATTCCATAGGTGCCCTTACATTCCATAGATAGTAAGATGACCGACATTCCATAGGTATCCCCAACACATTCCAGAGGTTTCAAGATGGTTGACATTTCATAAATACTGGTTTGACATACCCTGACACTATTTAATTCGCTAGTTAGGTTAAATATTAAACCATTTTGTGTGAAACATTTTAAAACCATTGACAATATTATCAAGACTAAAGATGGATCAACTTGATGAAGACCTTACAGATTTGAAAAATAAATTGAAATACATAATAGAGGAGCGTTATGGAAAAGAAATAGTGTTTGAGATTAAATTAGAAATCAAGGACATTGACAATGAAACAGAAACATTACATGTTGATTGGCATACTGTTGTAAATAGATGGAATTCAGATTCGGATTAACATTTACATTCCTCAGATTTAAGATGGTGGACATTCCTTAAATGTTTAAACCCTAATTTTTCACATATTTTTATGTCTATATAAGCTGATGTTGCCAATTCGACTTCACCACAATTGTGTTGACTTTCACAGAATTATGATCTATGATTTTGAAGAATTTTTCAACAAAATGGAGCAAGTAATAGTAGATGAAGTCGCAAATGTGGATTATACTAGGAGATGTGTGAATCTCTACAATTTTGTGTTTGCGAACGAGATCAGAAAGAACTTACGTCAGACAGCTATAGAGAACTGTTATGGTTGCCAAATTAATCATGGTAGTCAAAAACATCATGACTGTATTATGTTAGATCAGGAGATTCAATTAGACCTTTACTTTGAAAAGACTATTGAAAACGTTGAAGCGTGTGATGTTATTGAAGATTGGTACTGTGCTGTTCATTGTACAAACATACCAGCGTGGTTTATCGACACTTTTATTGTCAAACTCCAGGATGAAGATTGGCGAAGGGAAAATATTCCACAAAATGAAGAATGGAAGGATACAGAATTTGAAATGGTGAAAAGATTGGTTCAACTGGATCGTGTTATGGGCGATGAACATTAGTGTGCAAAAAAAAAAAAAAAAAAAACGTTTTAATGAAACTATTTAAATGCAAAACTTTTGCAAAACTTGTCATTAGAAATTTGACAGTGTAACACTTCATTTGGTTAAAGTATGTCTAATAAGAGAACTGGAAATGGTAAATAATGTTTTAAAATCTTGTGCTTTGTAATTTATATACAAGATTTTATGTACATAAAATTAATTTAAAACTTGTTGTTTTGTTTATCATTTATCCTTCCAAAAGTGTAATTGCTATAAAATCAAAGAAGGATAACTGGTTACTTTCGCGTTATATCACTTCTTTGACTTTAATGCATTTTACATATAACGTGGTGAATGACGTTTTTACAATGCAGTCAAGATTATTTCACTTTTTCAACCAAATGAGAGGATAAAAGAAATGTGAGAAAACCAGCTTTATCGGGAAGAATGACACTGGTATTTCCTTCGAAATATATTTTACATGAAAAATGAAAATGAACTGTAGCACTTGGATACAAAAATAAGTTATTATAGTCTATACTTGTAAGAAAGAAGACAGCTGTATCAACCATGAAAATTAAAACTGTTATAACTTATTACTGTATCCAAATACTACCGCATCTTTTCATTCACTTTACAGATAAAAGAAACAAGAAAACACAGAAAATTAACAATTTACTGGAACAATTATATTACAACACATCCAAGGCCGCAGCTTATTCTGGACCTGATAAATTATATAGAGTTCTGAAAACACATGGTGTTGATGATATTGGTAAACACTCTATACGCCGTTGGTTACACAAACAAGATGATTACAGTCTCCAGAGGTATTCTCGAAACCCATTTAAAAAGGCAAGAGTCATTGTCTCTAACATTGATGAACAACACGACGCAGATTTGGCTGATTTTTCATCCTTATCCAAATGGAATGATGGTGTAAAATATGTTTTATTTGTCATTGACATCTTTTCCCGCTTTCTGTGGGTAGAGCCTCTGAAAAACAAAACTGGTCGAGATATAGTCAATGCACTTAAGAAGATATATGCTAAAGGACGTAAACCGAAGAAATTTCGATCTGATAAGGGTGGAGAGTTTACATCAAAACTGACAAAAGACTATTTAAAATCACAAGATAGTTATCCTTTCACCACCCAAAACTCGAACACAAAGGTAAATTATGCAGAACGTGTGATAAAAACGTTTAAGAAAATGATGTATCGTTATTTCACCAAAAATAGAACACATCGTTATGTAGATGTATTACAATCATTAGTTGACAGTTACAATGCAACACCACATAGGTCATTAGATAATATTGCACCTAAAGCTGTCAATAAAGACAACTCTGCGGATTTATTTGCCTACATGTACCTGCAACCACAAAAACAAACTAGTAAAAAAGCAACACGTTTTCGATTTAAAAAAGGAGACTTGGTCAGAGTTTCATATACAAACTTTACATTCAAGAGGTCATTTGACGAACAGTTCAGTCGTGAAATATTTAAGATTGATAAACGTTTCCGCATGCAAGGCATTCCCATGTTTAAACTGATTGACTTCTTAAATGAACCAATCAAAGGTAATTTTTATTCCAATGAATTATTAAAAGTGGATAAAGATGAAGATGCATTATGGTTTATAGAAAAACAGATACGTAAACGACGTCGTAATGGTCAAATTAAATGGCTTTGTAAATTCGAAGGCTGGCCCAACAAATTTAATCAATGGTTGCCAGAAAAAGATATCAGTGAAACTTCGTCAGCTGTGAGGAAAACATGAGTTTATACGTAACATTCAGTAGTGATAAATCCTTGAATTTTTTCCCACAAAATAAGCCATATAATTTTAAAACGCACCTGAATACACCATTATTTTTGGATGGTATATGGAAAGTAGCACTGGTAGACATAGACATATTATCTTCATCTCAAAATCCAGAAAGCTTGTATCTGTATTCTAGCATATGTGGTGAATCTGTTGTTGAGGGGGAGAAGAAACCACTTCTACGTCGAATAACATGGGAAAAGTCAAACACTGTACTTCAACACCTGCATTATGTTCCTGTAAAAAACAACACAATTTATGATATAGACATCTATATAAAGGACAGAAACAATGATTTTGCTTTATTCTTCAATCAACCAGCAACGATAACACTTCACTTCAAGTCATTTCCATTTTTTTAAAATGAGTTTTAAACATTTATATATCCCTAACCCTCAAAAGTGGGTGAAATATTATGAAAATGCAGGAAGTGGCAAACATAATCCATATATACAGCATATGAGTGGTAGAGGATTAAGTCATCAAAGTGGAGGTTCTATCTCTACAAATTCTAGAAGGTTTATGGTTCCGATCGATCAGCATGTCTCGGACGTTACACCAAACAACATGTCTGACAAGGTGACACTCCAGATGGTTTCACCAACACAACAAACAATTGATCAGGCTAAATCAGAAATTCATCGTCACAAGAAGAGTATAAAAAGAAAAACATCTGTAATGAAAGGTAGTTCATCAAAAAGACGTCGGACAGTCAAGAAGTCTCCTAAACCACACAAAAAATCTCAGAAGAAAAAACCAAGAAAGAAAACTAAAAAGACCAAGTCAAAATCTGTTAAAACGAAATCTTACAAGAAAAGAAACTCATTGAAAGATATTTTTGTATAACCATGGCAGCATTAACAACGGAACAGTTTCAAGAAGCACAACCAAGCAGTCTCAATTTATTTACACTCCCTCCAACACAAACTGCCATAGAAAAAGTTTATTTCCAAGAAGTCAGACCCATTTCACAACTAACGGGAAACAATACTCCGATAGAATTTATCATAAGTGGACAGAATGGAATGGAGTATATAGACATGAAAAGATCAAAAATATATGTGAAAGCAAAAATTCAGCATTCTGATGGAAGTAAATATCTTTCCACTGAATTTGTCGGACCTTCAAACTTGCTGTTACATTCCATGTTTTCACAATGTGACGTCACTCTTCAAGGAAAATCAATAACCTCAACAACAAGTCATTATCCATACAAGGCCATGATTCAAACATTATTGAAATATGGTAATCAAGCAAAGATGTCGCAACTAACATCACAATTGTGGTTGAAAGATACGTCAGGACATATGGACGATAACGATGTTGAAAATGGTAGCAATACAGCTCTATATGAACGTGCACAGTTCTTTAATGGTGGGAAATCAGTAGATATGGAAGGACCCATTTTACATGACTTATTTAGTTTAGACAGATATCTGTTAAATCAAGTGGCTGTGAGTGTGAAGTTTTACAGGTCAAAACCAGAATTTTATTTAATGACAAGTGAAACATCTCCAGACTATGAGATTTTTATAGAGGATATCTGTCTGAAAGTGTGTAAAGTTCAAGTTAATCCAGCTGTCATTTATGGTCAAGCGGAGGTTTTAAAGCAAACTAATGCCAAATATCCATATACTAGAACGGAAATAAAACAAATTTCAATACCAACTGGACAGATTTCGTGTGCTTTTGACAACTTATTTCAAGGTCTTAAACCCAACAGAGTAGTCATTGCATTTGTTAAATCTGAAGCAGCTGCCGGGTCATACACTTTAAATGGATATAATTTTCATCATTTTGATCTGAGTCAAATCGGCCTATTTGTGGATTCTATTCCTGTATCCGGCAATGTGATGAAACTCAGTTACGATGTAAATTCTGGAGAAACAACCATACCTGCCTTTATACAAATGTTTGAAGCAACAGATAAATGGCTGTGTGATACAGGAAATCAGCTAAACAGACACGATTTAGCTGGTGGTTATGCACTGTATTGTTTCGAATTGGAACCCAGTTTTGGCGAAGGCGGCGACTATTTAACCTTACTAAAGCAAGGTAATGTGAGACTAGAAGCGCAGTTTAGCAAACCACTACCAACACCAACAACGTGTATCATATATGCAGAATATCCTGGATATTTTGAAATTAACAGTGTCAGAGACATCATAGTAGAATGAATACCTTACAACTTAACTGTGCAATACACTCAGACAGACACATGAAGATATCAGTTAAAGGTGTTTATGCAGCTGACCAAATAAACAAGATTTCACTTTCAAGATTGGAAGGAATAATTGTGAATTCACAAACACATTATTTTTCTGGTGAACATTGGATTGTCATATATATAAATGAATTTAATGTATTAGAATATTTTGATTCCTTTGGGAAACATCCCAAATATTTATCTTCTTTGATTTGGAACTTTGTCAAACAATATCCGAAATATTTGATTAATGATCAAAGAATTCAAGGTATAGAATCAACTGTATGTGGACAATATTGTCTGTTTTATTTAATGTGTCGGACAAGAGGATACACTATGCAAGATATTGTTAAAACATTTTCTAACAATTACACATCTAATGACACATTTGTATATAAATTTATTGATGAAAGATTTTTGTATTGTTTGAGTCATTTTTGATTATTGTAAAATAAAACTAAAAAGTCTTATGGTTTAATAAAATGCTTATTTTAGAAATGTCATGCTTTTTGTTTTTATTTAAAGTGAGACCAAGCAAATAAAAAAAGCTTTGGATGATAGAATAAATATCAAATACCTTTCACTTTGAAGTCATTCTCTGTTATTCATTCAACAAACATGGATGCTTGGTGGCAGCAAGAAAGTCTGTTAAAATTTGAATCTCCAACTAGCATCTTTGTTGTGGCTCCAAGTAATTCTGGAAAAACTGTTTTAGTGAAAAAGATGTTAGAACAAGCTGATGGTATGTTTAAATCACCACCAAAAAAGATTTATTTTTGTTACAGTGTTTGGCAAAACATTTACACTGAAATGGAGCAAGAAATTTTAAATATACAATTCCATAAAGGTTTACCATCAATGGAAGAACTCACTGAATGGGGAAGTGAGGAAGGCCATAAAATAATTTGTTTTGATGATTTAATGACGGAGTTAGCAGATAAAGAGGAATTGGGACATATTTTCTGCGTGGGTTCTCATCACTATAATTTCACAGTAATACACATTTTACAAAACATGTTTCAAAAAGGCAAGTCCATGAGAACTGCTTCTCTAAATTGTCATTATTTCATTTTATTTCGCAATTTTCGAGATCAGTTACAGATACAAACCCTTGGAAAACAAATGTTTCCCGGCAATGTGAAATATTTCATGGATGCTTACCATAAAGCTACCGAAAAACCATATTCCAGTCTTCTTGTAGATTTAAACCCACACAGCAACAAACTCTATCAGTTGCGATCTAACTTTCTACCTGGACAGGACACAATAGTATACCAACCCCTAAAATGAAGAAAAACATTCACAAATGTTTCATTGAATTCCTAGCTTCAGCAACGTCACAACAGACTAGACATATATTGCAAATGACAACAAAAGGTCAGTTACAAATGCTAACTGAAATTGTTTATAATGTACTCAACGGTGTCTGCCACATTTCTACAAGAGATAAAAATATATTGAGCAAACACAAAAATGCCATTCGCAAGGTGGTGTCAAGAGGGATAACATTAAGTCAGCGAAGGAAGTATCTTGTTCGTATTAAACATATATTTCCCATTCTGATCCGTGCATACTTAAGATATGAGTCGGGAGTTGATTCTGATACCGAAAGTGAAGTGGGAACAGATGATGAAACAAATTGATAACAAAGAGGACAAACTGTCAGAACTGAAACAGACGAAATCCTATACTGATGAGAAGTATAATAAAGACGAAAGTCAACAAGACAAAACAAATAATTTAGAAAACAATCATGAGAAGACAAGAAAAAGTACCAAAACACATAATTTAGAAAACAATCATGAGAAAACAAGAAAAAGTACCAAAACACATGAGAAAACAACACAAGACATAGGTATAGATGAAAATGAAGAGAAGCATGATAATTTCAATGTGAGTGAAAACAAAGCTGATAATATGCAAACAGGAAAAGGACAGTCGTATGTGCAGATGAAACCAAAAACATTTCTAAAATTAAAGGACAAACATAAAATGACATATAAAAGAAAAAAATGGTTATCGTTTCCATTGTAATTACTAATTATACCAACTTGTTAATTTTAATATTATAAAATTGTATGTATATGATTTGAGAATTCGCTAATGTAATTTTCGTAAATAAATTTATGAAAAATTATGTTGATTTAGTTTATTTTGATAGGAAAAGTATGTGCATAATACATACACATTTTTGAATGTTAAAAATTGAAATACGGAACTCACATATTAACATGACTTAAGAAAGGAATGTTGCATATTTACATGAGTCATAAATGGAATGCAAATCTCACATATTTCACATATTTACATGAGTCATGAATGGAATGCAAATCTCACATATTTCACATATTTATATGGGTCATAAATGGAATGCAAATCTCACATATTTCACATATTTATATGGGTCATAAATGGAATGCAAATCTCACATATTTCACACATTTACATGACTTAAGAATGGAATGTAGATCTCGCATAAATAACATTTTACATGGATTAAAAATGGAATGTGAATATCACATACCTCACAGTTTAATACCATATAAATAAAAGTTTACAACACAATTTATTTCATTCCATGAGTGTACTTTCATCATGACCGATAGGTTTGTTGAACGTCTGAAAGAGAAATATCCAAACGGAAACCTTAAATTAGAAAAAGAACTCCGACGTCTGAAAGACGCATTGGGCATTTTAAGTAATGAAACTCTGAAAGAACATCTACATGAAAAAATGGAAATTGATCAAACTGAAGCAGACCCTTTCAGTGAATGTGAAGAAGAGATGCTCTGTGAGGCAGCTGCTAAGACCGAGGCTGAATATTTCAAGACTCAATCTGGATTTAAATGTTTGATATGTCTAAAAGTTTATAAATCAAAGAAACAACAGCATCGTCATATGAAAACACATTGTTTGTCTTACACTTGTTCATCTTGTAATAAGACTTATGCAAAAAAGTGTTCATTGAAAACTCACCAAAAGCAGTGTAAAGCTTCAAATAATACTTCTGATGGTGAAAGTTCAAGAAACTTAATTTGTAAGCATTGTAAATTACCTTTCATGGATTATACAACCTTGTTTGGCCATGTGGTGGAAAATCATCCAATTCAATCAGGTGGAAACATTCCCAAGAAACCAATGCATGAAGAAACAAATACATCTGTCACAGAACCTTCTGCTACAAATGAAGAAACAAATACATCAACCAATCAAGAATACAAGGACACAAAACAAAACAAAACTTCTTCTACAACAGCTTTGAACAATAATGCAGAAATAATAAGTATTTACCCAAATGATCAACAAAAGTATGACTTGTTGGGATTTTATGCAGATTTAAAGTCAGATATCTTGTTTATGTTAAGACAAAAACGCCAAAAATTTGGTCAAATAAAGTGGTATTTAAATACAAAAATAAGAATGGAGCGGGACCTAGAAGATGGTACACAAAATCATATCACAACTTATTTTCGCAGTAAAGTATATATTTCATTGGAAGCAGATGATAATGAACATAACCTCAATGAAGCTATGCAAAAAATGAATGCTAGTATGGAAGAGTTTATTCATAAAGGTTCAAACTGGATCATGGAGAGAGTAGAGCACATAGAAATATGTATTTTACCATACTTACCATTACATGGATCTAGCTACATGGAATTACCCTCCAGAATTAAAAATGCCAAAGGTGTTATCAACATCAAAAATAACGACCAAAAGTGTTTCTTATGGAGTATATTAGCAGCTCTCCATCCTGCAAAAAATCACCAAGAGGAAGTTTATCATTATAGACAATATGAAAATGAGCTGAACATGAACAATATTGATTATCCAGTACCGCTATCAAAAATGGACTTGTTTGAGAAATTAAATCCTATGATTTCACTCAATATATTTGGTTATGAAGATAATGAAGTTTTCCCTTTGTATTTATCAAAAAACGGTGATGGTATCCATGAAATAGATCTACTTTATTTGAGTGCTGACAGTAAATCCCATTACTGCTATATCAAAAACTTAAATAGATTTCTTAGTGTCACAAAACCAAATGTAAATAATCAGAGGTATTTTTGCCGTCGCTGTCTGCATGGATTTACAAGACAGGATTTGCTGAAGGAGCATTATTCGTATTGCAAAAAATTTGATTTTCAAAAACTGAAATTTCCAGAAGAAGGAAAAAATGATTTGTTAAAATTCAGTGATTATCATAAACAAATACGAATACCTTTTGTTATTTATGCTGATTTTGAAGCTTTAGCTACCAAGTATGACTCTTGCTTGCCTAATCCAAACAAATCATCTACTACCCATCAAACCATCTTTGATCCATGTGGTTATGCATATCAAGTTGTTTGTGCAAATGATAAATATTCAAAACCACCAGTTGTCTACAGAGGATTAAATGCTGCAACACATTTTATAGATCAAATTATGGAAGAGGAAATTTATATTAAAGAGAAGCTTTCAAATCCCGAACCTTTGATAATGAACAATGAAAGTGAATTTCAATTTCAAAACACTAAGAACTGTCACATTTGTGGAAAAGTGTTTACTGCAGATGATATTAAAGTTCGAGATCATGTTCATATAGGGTTGAATGAAGATATAAAATCACCTCTTTATTCAAATTACAGAGGTGCAGCTTGTCAGGCATGCAATTTAAATTTGAAAGAGCCAAATTTTATTCCTATTATTTTTCACAACTTGGTTGGATTTGATTCTCATCCTTTGGTTCTGGCTTTATCCAAATACAAAGACAAAAAATTGAACTGTATTGCCAAAAACATGGAAAATTATATATCATTTTCACTTGGAGATTTGCGTTTTATTGATTCTTATCAGTTTATGAGCAGTTCGTTGGAATCCTTGATTTCAAATTTGTCCAAAGATGGACTTGAAAACTTTCAACAATTTCGTAAATTTTTTACCAATGATGAGAAGGCAAGACTTTTATTACGGAAAAATGTTTATTGTTATGATTACATTGACAGTTTTGAAAAATTCAATGAAACTCATCTACCACCCAGAGAAGGTTTCTACAATAAACTTAGAGGTGAGCCTATATCAGATGGAGATTATCAACAAGCTTGTGATGTTTGGAACACTTTCAATATGAAAACACTAGGTGATTTTCATGATCTTTACGTTCTAACTGATACTTTATTATTAGCAGATGTATTTGAAAAATTTAGAACTATGACACTGTCTTATTACTCGTTAGATGCATGTTGGTTTCTGACAGCGCCTGGTCTGAGTTTTTCAGCTGCCATGAAGAAAAGTAATGCGACACTGGAACTATTAACTGATCCTCTCATGTATAACTTTTTTGAATCATCTATGAGAGGAGGAATAAGTGTTATTAGCAAAAAATATGCAAAAGCAAATAATCCTTATATACCAGAATCCTACAACCCTGAACAACCAACATCATATCTTATGTATTATGATGCTACGTCATTGTATTCAAGTGTCATGGGAACACAAAAATTACCCACAGGATTGTTTAGATGGCTTAGCCAAGATGAACTGGATAATTTTGATGTGAAAAACACACCTAGAAATGGAGACAAAGGATACTTTTTAGAAGTAGATTTGATGTATCCAGAATATCTTCATGATGCTCATAATTCTTATCCATTAGCACCAACTCACAAGGTTGTTAGTGATGATGATTTATCTCCATACAGTGACAAGCTTTGGAAACAGTTATTTGGGAAACAACGACGAATAAAAACATCTAAACTGATTCCAACACTACAAGATAAACCAAATTATATTTGCCACTATAGGAATTTACAGCTTTACCTGGAGCTTGGATTGAAAATTAAAAAAATCCACAAAATATTGGAATTTCACCAAAGTGCATGGTTGAAAGAATACATCGACTTTAATATTGAAAAAAGAAAAGAGGCCAAAAACGATTTTGAGAAAGATTTTTTCAAGCTCATGTGCAATTCGTAAGTACAATGTCATACATTTATTTTTGAAAAGCTATTACTTGTTTTCAATAGACTCAGAATTTATGAATTAAATACACAGCATAGCTTAAAATATTAGTCAAACAACTTAATGTTTAACTTAACCATCTTACCAGGTTAATACATTGCTGAAAACTCGTACAATACTCTCATTTCGTTGTCATTTCCATTATCTTTGACTTTACAATAACGGCTGCATTCGTCCTTCTTTCTATCCCGGAAGTTATGGAAAAGTTGTATTGGAAACGAAATAACTCCGAATGAAGGAAATCCCTCCAATTTTAGAGCACCGCTTGTATAATACACCTCACTGTTGCGATATCCGACAACATGTAGTTACAAAAACTTATACAATTTTATTTTTTAGTGTCTTTGGTCGAACCATGATGAATTTAAGAAACAGGGTTAATATCAAGTTAGTCAATAATGAAAGTGCGCTAAAAAAGCTGGTAGCCAAGCCCTCCTTTGAGCGATTCCAGATTTTCTCTGAAGATATGGTTGGTGTGGAAAATAAAATGACGACGTTATTGATGAACCAGCCAATATATGCAGGTAATTAAATTATGTTCACCAGCATAGAAATGTTAATACAATAATTTATTTTGCAGGTTATAAGGAGATGTTTTTAAACAACTAAGGTGTAAAGATAAAATGAGACCGAGGTTCTAATCCTAGATGTTTTACTCGCAGTGTTCTATAAATTGAACAAATTATTATTGCATGGGACTATAAATCAATCAATCAATCAATCTGCCAACTGAGTACAAGTATTTTAGATGAGATCTTAGTCATAATCTAGTCAATATTTTCAGTCTTTGTAAAATTTTACTGGAACGTTAGATCATCCAGTTAGCACGTTAGTAGCTTTACAATTCAATTTACATTTCAGGTGCCTCAATTTTGGAATTGTCAAAAGTCAACATGTATGAATTCCATTACAAAGTGATGCAACCAAAATATGGATGGGAAAATATCAATGTTCTTTTCACAGATACGGATTCTCTAGCATATGAAATTTTTACGCAGGATGTGTATAAGGACATGATGACAGATGGACATTTATTTGATTTTTCGAATTATCCAAGAGATCACATGCTGTATGATGCAACTAACAAGAAAAAATTATGTACATTTAAAGACGAATGTGAAGGTATGTATTAAGATAACAACTTAGAATTGGGTTAAAACTAAAACTTTATTCATTTGTAAAATATTAAATCATCGATGTTACAATCAGATGTAAATATCTTCATAAGTTCGACATTAATATTTAACAAACAATCATATCCTTTATATAAACTCCGCATAATGAAAATATCAAAACGCAAAAATGTCCACGAATAATTTGAAAATTGTGCAATTTAGAATTGAAGTTGAAACAGTTGGAACTAAATTTATGTGAATTTTTATTTGAATTACATCTGTCATTTTTAAAAGTAAAAGTTAAAAAAAAAAAAAAATAGTGTGACATTTTTGTGTTTTCTTCAAAATACATAAAAGTATATAAATTCCAATATATGTATTGTATATAAATTTCAATATATGTATTGTATATAAATTCCAATATATGTATTGAATATAATCAAAATGTTAAAATGTATATAATATATAATTACATAATTATGAAATCATGTTTTGATTTGACAAAATGTCGGACAATAATATGTCCTTCGGATAAATTCCTATATTATAATCAGAAAAACAATATTTTCAAAATGACAAAACTTTTATGTATTTTAGGAAATCCTGTCAAAGAATTTCTTGGCCTTCGGAGCAAGATGTACTCCTTAGTGTTTGCCGGAAATAAACAGAAAAATACAGCAAAAGGAATATCTAAATCAGTGATTAAAAAATCTTTGAGACATGCCAAATATCGCGAGTGTTTATTTCGCAAAAAAGTGAAAAAAAGTGTGGTGAATTTAATTCGGTGTAAAAATCACAAACTTTACATGGATTGTATCGTGAAAACAGGATTATGTGCTTTTGATGATAAACGTTATGTAAAAAACAATAAAATAGAAACTTTCGCATACGGACATTATAAGATTAGATTTTCATCCTTTCAGTGACATTACTGAAAAATGTACACGTCTGTAAATAACAAAAATGTCAATATTTTAGAATTTTATATGTATAATTTATATCATATATTATCTAATATATTCTTCCATTTCAATAAATTATTTTAACAGTTTACAAGTTATTTTGTAGTTTTGTCATAGGGAAAATGTCATTTTGTGAAATGTAGATGGATACAGTTAAATGCGTATTCTTTTCACATACATTCGTTTTCTTTTATATCTTGGAGGAAATCTGTTGATAACTCAAAATAACTCCGTTTTTTAGCAGGTGGATCATTAGATGTTTTTGTTGATGGTTTTTTGTTGCTTTCTCTTAAAGGTGTTTTACTTCTATATGGGGGAGGTGGAAAGGTTTTAGACAGGACTTGCTGCGATTCTGTCGGGAAAACATTAGGCTGAACCTGCGATTCTGTCTGGAAAATATTAGGCTGAACCTGTTGTTCTGTCTGGAAAATATTAGGCTGATACTGTTCTGTCTGAAACATACTAGGGTTGACTTGATTCCCCTGCTCTGTCTATGAAAGATTTAAAAAAAAAATTGTGAGATATTTTATTCTATATGAAAGAAAATCAGTTTTGTAAATCGTTAATTATTTTTTATGTAAGAAAAAGTCAGGGATTAAATGTTGATTTAATTCGTTATTCGTTTACTTACCTCATTAAATACGTCCTTGTTTGCTTCAATTGCTGTACGGATGAGCATCAGTTTATCCAATTCGTCTAAACCTAGTGATATTTTGTCTGTCGATCTTTTTCCGTCTTTGGAACGATTATCATATAGGTTAACATATATGTAGCCTTTAGATTTGCTTGCAGTCAGAGCTTTTTGTCGTCCAAAAGACGTGCGAAGCTCCACTTCGCCGTTGTGCTTAGTTCTTTGAATGAGTGTGGGAAAATAATTTGTCTCCATGCTGATTTGGATTGAATGGGGAATAAACTTGAATGTACTTTTTATTTTATATATGATGTGGTAAATTATAGAGATACGATCAATGTTCTTTGCGCGTTTTTTAAGAGTAATCATTGGATGAAGAAGTATAGCTGAACAGTCACATGACAAAACGGGTGTCGACTTTAAATCCATTACCATATTTTAATATTCAACTATAATTTAAAACATTGAATTGTATCCACCTACTTACACACCCCTATCCTGATTTTGTTAATTTTGTCGAAAAGAAATAAATAATACAATATGTACTATGATAAAAAAGTTCTCAATATAACTCTTAACGCCTGCTTTAAAATTATTTATTTATTTATTTATTTATTTATTTATTTGAGTGCATTTTGTTAATACCCAGGGCCATCTTCGTTTATTACTACATAAGCGAAATCTTTAAATAATGAAATGATCACAACAAATTGGTTCATTCCCGATTCTCCCACTTTTAATTAATCCCTTAGATATACAATTAGAACAATAGGATTAAAATGCAAGATGCTGTAAATTTTCAAATGCACGAAAAATCATAACATGAGAAATGTAAACATTCAAAATCTTTCCCTGGTAGACGTTAAATGCCAGTCGCATTGTACATGACTATTTTAGCTTGTGTATTACAATTAAACTTATAAAATATAAGTAATATAAGGACTATAAAAACTTTGAAGAATGATTTTTATCCGATCCTGCTGTGCTGTGATGTGTCACACACCAAATTGATAACATCAAGATCAAGACCAAGGTGATCTACTCAGGAAAGGCAGAGGAAACCGGAGTAAACCACTGACCCTCGGGAAAGTAAATCGCATTCAATCAATCTATCATAAATAAAGCGTATGTGTTACATTGACGCTTTTCTCTTCTTTATTTTTTTATACAATTACAGCTGATCAGTGTTATTTGGCTGGCTCTAATTATTATCATAATTCATAAATTAGTGCTATAATAATAATAATAACGGACATTTTTAAAATTTCATTTTATTTTTTAAAAATATTTTTACATATAAAAAAAACAAATGATTTTAACAGGGTAGAATTAACTAACTTTTTTTAAATTATGACTGATCAGTGTTATTTGGCTGACTCCAATTATTATCATAATTAGTGCTATAATAATAATATTAATAATAACAATAATAACAGGTATTTTAAAAATTTTATTTTTTAAAAATGTTTTTTACATTCAAAGAACAAATTATTTTAACAGGGTAAAAATCCAGGTGAATGAAACGAAGGATAAGGAAATAGACTATAATTACTAAAATAACATTTAAGACCAATGTTTATATTTACCAGTAATTAAAAGTGGGAGAATCGGGAAGACCCCCAACAAATTAACTACGGTCATTAGGTTATCTAACCCGCTAAGATGTGGTCACGTGATGTTCGAATTTACATAAATGTTATCTAACCCACTAAGTGTGGTCACATAATAAGTTGACCTTTGGACTCGCTGTTATTGTTTCAGCAGCTGCTACACAATGAAGATGCTTTTAATATTTGTATTGTGTTTTGCTGCACAGGTTCTTTCATTTGAAATAAATGAAAGAACATGTGAAAGTGTTACAAATAGCAGGTTTGAGGTAGTGAGGCTGCGCTGTATCTACAGACCAGAGCCATTTTATTCTTTTGATGGAACTAAATCAAGATTAGCACTAGTCGAGAAGATATCATTTGACAGATTTTCTACGTCGTCAATCCTGTTTATACAATCAGGACAGATACTTTCCACTGTGGAAATTGAAAGAGATCTGACATTATGTGCTCAGGTGCATTTTGTGAATACTCGGGGCCATCTTGTTATTGGAAAAATTGAATGTGTAAGTATCACAATTAAGCTTGCAATAATTTTTTTTTTTTTTTTTTTTTTTTTTTTAAATGGACTTATGTAGTCACACACACACACACACGGGTGTACATATTCAAACAATTTACAACATAATTCCGTGTTGTTAATAAAATGTAAATCTTTTTCTTGTATAAGAAAGGAATAAAATAAATGTTTTCGTATTGTTTCATATAATGGGCATTTAATCATAAAATGGATTTCATTTTCAATTTCTGAACAATGTGTACATATTCTTTCCTCTCTTGGTGTCTTTGTTCTTGTATATTCTGCTATTACTTTTGTTTTCAGACACAGACGACATCCACACCTTCCGAAATTCTGTCCGGTGCCGCTGAACCTACAACGAACATTTTGGTATCAACTGAGAAAATCCCCACGTCAACACAGATGAAAACTATCACATTGACGTTCAATTTTACAACGGAAACTACATCCCAAAAAGTTCAGGTACTATTTTACATTATAAATATTTTTAGTTTTTTAAATCACCAACTGCTGATTATTCCAAAGGTAAGTCCTACAAAAGTGTTTACCAAAAGTTGGGGTTTTACTGACGATGTTTTTTAAACCTGTTTGACCTTTCTTGTTTCTGTCATTTTGCTTATATTGTGACGTGTTCTTGGTTACATTGACTGTGGTTAAATATTTTATTTTCAGAGCTACAAATTTCTCTCTTTTACTTTTATAGGAAACAGATACGTGGTACATGCAGTGGTTATACCCCATACTAATCACCATAGCAGGTAATTATGTTATAATATTACAAATTAATCCAACCTGTTACTAATATGTGGAGCTGTCACAATTAATAATACTGTATATCTAACTTAATTTATTCCGTCCCCAAGTTCTAATTTCTTTTCAATGTATTCATCATTTTTGTTTGTTTTGGTTGAGGTCATAATAGATGGGCATAAATTAGACGGGTTACATATATTAAGTAAATAATAGTTTTGCCTGAATAAATCAAAATCATACCAAAAACTGAAACAAATTTTTTTTGTTTCAGCTTCTCTCATAATTTTAACCATTTACTGCGTCAGAATGAAATGCAAAAAACAGAGGAGGACAGCAATTGGGGAGGAAATAGATCTACCACACTATTCTACACCTGAGGCATTTCCCCATGATAAACTTGCGTAATAAATTTATTTTTTCAGTTTTTTCATTTGTATTCATCGGGATAGTACTGTGTCGCAGTAGAAGACTAAAAGGATTTTGTCATTACCACTGCAGTTTTTGTTTTCAAGACAATGTTATATTTAGTATTCAAAATCCTCATGCGGAAACAACTTTATAATGATTAATTTTTCACTTTTGTAGATATTTCTAAATACGCTACATTACTCATTGTATATGCACTTATAAGATTATTTGCACCTGCACTACAACCTGTAGAAGAACCTATACAAGATGTTGCACATCCAGTTCGTCAGGCAAGGCCGAGACATGAACCTGCACAAAATGATCCAATTGCAAGACCGAGACCACGACCAGCTCGACCTCAACGTAATCGGAGACAGCCCCAAAGATTTGGGTTTGATTAAATTCTTCACATCGTTTTTATAATTATAAAGTTGTTTCCGCATACTCAATTTTTAGCTTAACAAGGTTGATCGAAATGTATTTTTTTCTTACCTGCATTCTTAAAGATTCCGGTTAGCGGTAGTATAGATCCTTATTCCAAACACATACAAGGCAGCCACATTGTGGCAAAATTCTAAACCAAAATGTTCGTATAAAGTTAAAATGTTATCCCACACTGCTAGTGGAATATCATAGTAAGTGTTATCTATTACAAATGAATATGTTAAACGTCCAGACATTCTGCACTTTTAACTTCTACTTCTAAAGGTTAAACTGAAAATTGTGATCTCATAACCGACTTTTCGTGTTAACATAGCAAAAATTTAATCACCTGAGGTCAAAGCGATCTAATTTAGATAATTATACTGGTCAATACCTGGACACCTTTTGTGTCTGAAACTTAATTATACGCTGGTCAGTATCATGACAATTTTGATGTAATCTAAATATTCACGCTGATATAGTTTTAATAAAAAACTTTATATGTAACAGTATTTTAAATATATATTTTCAAAATTATGCATTTCATGTGATCTCATACTTTTACATGATTAATATGCTACTCGGGGATTTGTTTTAAAATTTTGCTGTAATCTGAATCTACTATGTTTTTTTTTTAATTAAACGATATGTGTGTCATGTGATCTTATAATACACTCGGGGTGTAATTCGTTAGTTGTGATCTCATTATATGATTTATTTAATACTCAGTGTACAAAGATTTGTATAATTATTATTAATATCATAACATTTGGACAATATTTTTCTTTAAACGATAACATGTTGTGATCTCATTACGTGATTTATTTATACTCAGAGTACAATGATTTGTATAGATATAATTATTATTAAAAATCATAACATATTGACAATATTTGTGTGTCACCAAAGTTTGAAATTAAAGGTTACTAAACAAAATGTTATCCGCATTTTTCTATTAGATTTTTCGGTATTGTAAAAAATATACATACGCACGGTGCTTTTACATTTTAGTAATAATATTGATGTTAGTGAAGCATGGTTTAGTCAAGAGATTCTATTTTATGGGACTATCATATTTTATTTTACCTAGTATGTCTAGTATTTCAGTATTTTTAATTTTTACATAGGAATCTATTACAGTCAACTCTCTTTACAACGACATCCTTTACAATAGCATATTTGCTGGAAATGAATCTACATCTCTTTATTCAGTTACGACTTATAGCAGTTAAATTCTGGGAACGAATGTATAAAGTTTTTGTTTGCTGTTGTTGTGTTTGTTAATTTTTCTTCTCTCAATTTTTTTGTGTGACTTAGAGTAGAATTATTAGTTGATGTGTAATATAAGGAGTAGAAATTTTAAATGTTTATATGGTAAAAAATGTTTACTAGTGTAAAATACTCATGGAAGAATTTGTTAGTTGTGTTACCTTGTTGTTGTTTTTATTATACTTGTGGTAGTATTTACCACATTTTTATAAAGGACATGCGTTTTATGTCCACTTAGTACAATATATGGCTGATATAATGCATTATTTATATTTCGCAAAGTTTGTTTATAAATCCAGCAGTTTAACGTATGTAAAATCACAAGATATACAGGCCAACCAATTTATCCGGATCGGTACATTTTAACGCACAAGGTTCTCGTTTTTGAACATAATTATACCGTATAGTTTTCATTTTAGTAATCGGTCCAGATTTAATACATTTTAAAGAAAATCTGTCTACTTTGGACATTTCATTTATGCGTAGAATAAATCATCGGGGGCATGTAGTGTTCAAAAACGGATACAATGGTTAAATTGGTTGGCCTGAATATCTTGTGATTTTACATACGTATGTGTTTAATTATGTTTCATTAGTCTAGATAATTTTAAAAATATTATTACAACTTTTCACTTGCTCAAACAGATATGTTAATTTTACTAATTTTATAAACGGTTATATAAACAATTCTTATCGTATACGTTTTACCATAAGAGTATTTATTTTAAAATATACTTTAATAGTTTATTTATGCTACAACATTACCTTAAAGATGTAACTTATAAACACATTCCAAATATCATTGTTACAGTTGTTTGTATAATGTTTGTTAATTTTACTAATTTTATAAACGGTTGTATAAACAATTCTTATCGTATACGTTTTACCATAAGAGTATTTATTTTAAAATATACTTTAATAGTTTATTTATGCTACAAAATTACATTAAAGATGTAACTTATCAACACATTCCAAATATCATTGTTACAGTTGTTTGTATAATGTTTGTTGTGATACAAAAATTTTAAAAACCAAAATTATGTAGAATAAAAGTTAATGATATTGCAGGTTAATGTTTTTTTTTTTGTTCTTTTTGAAAGTAATATAAACCCATTGTAACCCACCCGAAGTCCGATTATTTTATAATCAGTATACCATCTAATCACCTCAATTATCATCCCAGGTTATCAGTTTCGTGTGCGTCTTTGACTGCTACCAATTACGGTAGTAATAACATTGTTAAAAACACTATCGCCCCGTGTTTGTCTTCAACTGCTACCACTAACGATAGTACCATTTTAGTTGTAGTAGTATTAACGATAGTAATCACTTTTTCAGACCCACTTTAAAGTCAAATATTCACTCATGTACAAAACATTTTTATCTGATGTTCAAGCTACTCTTGTAGTGAATTAAAATTCCGAGTCTGACCTCATTGTAGAAGTAATCTAAGTTAGCTAGATGATCGTTTTGAAATAAAATTCCCCAATCGAGGTGTTTCTGTAAAAAATATTAGAAATATTTTGCATGTATATCAGAAGTTCCTTTCTAAAAAAAACCCAGTTTTTTACACTATAACTGGTTGTAACATATTTGATGTTAACTTCCTTTAGACAAAAAATGATGATTTGTTGTATTGCTTTGAAAGATATGAGAGTTTGATAATTGAAGTCTTATAAATTACTAGTTGTGATTAATTTTGATGTGAACTTTTAAAAGATTTTTAGAGATTTAAGAGTTTAATATTTGAATGTTTATTTTATAAGATTTATAGTAATAATGCGCCACCTGGATTTATGAAAAAAAACAAAAACTTAAAATTTTAAAGAGAATACTAATAAAGATGATGCACATATTAATTCGTGCCTGTTTTTAATGTTGTAAAAACTAATATCCATACGGTAATGTATTAAAAGAGTCTGAAAATTTTTTGTTTGGTATATACAATATACTTGTATAGCTTACAATTACGTTTGTGGTATATTATGTGTTCATTAACAGTAGTGATAGTCCTTTTACGTCTTTTAGTGCTGGACTTGTCTTCAACTGTTTGGATTAGTTCCAACATAGAATCGAAGTTGAGAGGTTTTTGGTGAGAGTAGTGGAAGGAAAACGTTATATTGCAGATCTGTTTCCTGTTGTTAGTTTTTTTCGCATATTGTTAAGGACCGCCGCCAACGAAAGAAGTATTCCAAGTTCCTGGATGAATTCGTCCGTCAGGTCTCCCAGATAATCGCCAAGTTCTTGTTCCGTAACACCTGGATTACTAATGTAGATAACACTGTCAGTGTTATGATACAAAACGATCTTCCTGTAACGGCACCATGTCTTCGTTAAGCTCGAGTCGTGCATGACAGGTTGTAAAAGTGGCTAGAAATACGTTGTTTTGATAATTCTTTAATATGAAGACATCTTTTACATCATAGTTCACTTGTACATCATAGTTCACTTGAATGATACCATTGACAATTCTGTTGTCATAAGCATTCACATATAGAAAGCCTTTTCTTTCTACTACAGTTAGCGCTTTCATTCTGCCGAAAGTAGTGCGAAACTCCTAAATCCCCATTGGGTTTGACACGTTGTGTGAAAGTTGTAATAGCCATTTTGTCTTTACAGAGAACTCAGTCCTGTCCGTTTTATAACAAAAAATCAAACTAAATTCAGTCCAACGGAAAGCGAGAATGAAATTATTATTGAATATTCAAACAGAAACTAAGCAAATAACAAAATATCCACCAAAGATATGAGACGAAAATGTTGGCTGGAATTTCCAATAATCGGATATTCATATATGAGCGGGACATGATACCCGCCCCTTGTCCTTTGAAATGTAGACTAGTAAAAGTATACCATCAAAGAATTTTTAATTGCGTCTATAATGAGTCCAAATTTTTCTGCCTTTTCTCTGCCAATTTCATATTCCGAGAGTGGCACAGGTTAAGCTAGGTTTGCTGTGTAGTCAGCATTGCCTCCAGGACAGGTAACATCAAATCTTGTGTTCTTTAGCCAATGTCCCTTTCAGCAAAGTTTGTTTTGGTGCATTGTTCCCAGTATATACTGTTTGTCTGTGACAGTCTCTATGGCTTATTTATTGATTGTGGAGCATTCTGACCTTGTTTCCTTCTGCTGGCTATGTTAATAGTGTTGTATCTGGCATCCATGGCTAAACTGATTGATTGTGAAGTATTCCGACCTGGTTTCCTTCTGTTTTGGCTATGTTAATAGTGTTGTATCTGGCATCCATGGACACGTTGACCTCGGTTGGGTCCATTACTCCTCTCTCTCTTGATGTCTATAACAGTTTGTGTTATTTCTGCCATCTGATTCATTTAACTCTTTTGTTGCCTTGGCTACTTTGATTGCTGTTTTCTGCATGCTGGTTTTAACAGGTGGTGGCACATCTATGGCAGCTAACATAGTCTGGCTCTTCTGGTACTGATAGGTGCATCTTGTAACCCTATCGCAAAAGACAGATTTGGTGCTGCAGCATTGATTCAAGGCTTGTTGTTTTTGATTTCTTTGAATAGTTTGTATTCTTTAGACTCGAAACCAGATTTTTCACATTTTTATGTGAGTCTCCATCCCACGTCTTGCTTCACTTGTTTGAAGCTGTCTGGCACTCTTGATTCTGTTCTCGGTGTAACCGATATGTCTCATTCCACATGTTGACCATCTTTTCATTGTCCAACAGTCTCATGCCTTTAAACTAAT
The DNA here is from genome assembly GCA_029721355.1 of Tegillarca granosa. Lineage (NCBI taxonomy): Eukaryota > Metazoa > Mollusca > Bivalvia > Arcoida > Arcidae > Tegillarca > Tegillarca granosa. The sequence continues at coordinate 64,240 of JARBDR010000708.1, read as the reverse complement.
CTTCATTTATATCTTTATCTGGTTGATTGGTCTCGGAAGTCTTGTAGATACAAGGACTCCATGGCAGTCAGGTGGAATGGGAGTTTTACCATCAGCAACAGTCTAAGCAACAAGTGAATATAACTGTGGTGTCATTCTCCATGTTGGGTACTGGCTTGATGTACTGGAGGCAGGTTCAGGGTTTCAACTGAGGTCCCGCTAAACTGACCTATAAATGGTAGCAAAGAACGTTTTCCATACGAGTTAGATGATGGCAAAAAGTTCTCGGGGATTAATGTATGAACTTGCATAATGGTATGGTTAACTTGCATTTCTAGGGTTTTGCTCATTCTGTTTATCTGAGACAATATATTCTATAATACTTAACATATTTGGGTCGTGATTTCTACAATTCCATACACGATCGAATGAGTGAGGGTTGGGTATTTCCATCTGAATGGCGTGCTACCAATAGTCCTGTGAAAAATATGCTTTTCCTAATGGTTTAAAATGTATTTCGTAGTTAAGCCTTGGAATTATATCCTCCGACGTTTTTCCATGGACATATATTGGCATCAATGCAAGGATCTGTGCCTGAAGCGTAGGACCGCATCCCAGACAGCTGTTGTTCTTGAGATCGTCTTGGGTTTGGTCTTTGTTGCTGGATATTGCATACTTCTTCCCTTGACCGTGCCATTGTTGCTTCCTGTTCTTGGCTATTTTAAAATGTTATTAGCGAAATCCTATTTTTCCTCAAATCTGTAAGGTGTTATCTCTCACAGTTTTTAAAAAATCAAAAACCAACAACGTCTGTTTTTCAAATAATTATATTTTTTTATTTTTCAATATTATATGAATATTAATAACATTTAATTCAACAGTCTTGTCCATCTCTGTTTCCTGAAAAGAAAAAGAAGAAATGATTAAGTTTACCTGACCCGCACACTCACATGTTAAGCAAAACTTTCCTAACTTCCAGGTTAACAATACTTAGACATATTTCAACAATAAAATATGAATTGTGTATCGTGTAAAAGAGGAAATACGAACACACACACACACAAACTATTATTTCACGTTGAAGGGTACTGAGTATATTGATAAAACAAATGCAAAATATTATAAATAAATGGAACATACCTTTGAACATTTCGAGCACTTCGCCCTCAGAATATTTGTTGACTGATTGAGTGCAGAAACTCACAATTGTCATTTTCTTTTTCTTGTTGACACTAATAATTTTGTAAGCCATAAAGTTTTTCTTTACTCTACCTTTACAACTAAGATACTTTTCTAATGATATGGGTGGCCCTTAAAAGGGCCTTTTATGATGTTGGTACTGGTCAACTACAGTGACCAGTGACGCCAAATGATGTCACGCCGCACCATCTCAGAAAACACCAACCCTCGAAGTGTTCTAGGCAGAGCTGTTAGGACGTCCGGGTTCAGCTTTGTGCATTCTATAATGCACCGTCCCAACAAAGTGGTCTGGTCCACTGAACCGTTACTGGGAAATCTAGTTCTATAAACCAGTTACCAGTAATCGAACCAAAATTCATCGTCTACCTCTTCCTTCAGAAACCGTCCCAGGAGATTGTTCCAATTGTACGACATTTTCAGAACTGACTGTTTGAAAAATTATTTTGGAATTCATAGTAAAATTGCTCAGTAGAGTTAGGCAACCGACAATAATTAATAATTTTATTAAAATCTGAAAAAGCATATGAGAACGATGTATGCAATTCCAGAATATCAGAATTAGGGGGTGATCTATTTTTCTACTCTTTATTGCCCGAAGAACTGACAAAGTCGGAACAAATTAAAAATTGTTATGAGGCGATTTTGAAATATATTGTAAAGCAAGTAAAAATTGCTTTAGTCTCAGCTGTAAATATAGAACTTTCATTTGGAAGACGAATGTTTATTGTTTCATCTCCAACAATGGCATCAGAAGCTACCCGATCACCATCTTTTGATCCATCAGTATATATTAAAAACCACTGCCGAAGTTCCTGTCTAATAACAGCAGGAATGATTAATCTTTTTTTTTGTTTGTTTTTTAGGATGGATTCAATAAGACTAAGAAATGTTATGAGTAAAATAACCAACGATCCTGATAAACTGGAAGCTCTTTGCAGCTTTTATAATCCTGAAGCTGTAATTGAAGCAAAATTCGATCTAGCGGTCTCATTTCCAGAGATTTATCAACTAATAATGAAAATCATTGACTTGATGCATGATCCAGACAGCTTTAGTCAAAGGCTTAAAGGGCTTCCAATGTCACAAGAGGATAAAATCAAAGTGTTTAGGCTGTTTTTCTGCAATCTGCTCATGAATTTCTATACGCCCGTCAAAGACGGGCGTATTATGGGATCACCCTTGGCGGGCGGGCGTACTGGCGGCGGGTTTGTCCGGCCCATAACTCTGACATCTATGGTCAGAATGACTTGAAACTTGGTATGCTTACTTACCACGATGATGCGAAGTGCAGTGCTCAGAAACCGTAACTCTAGCTTCCTTAATTTTTGAGTTATTCCCCTTTGAATGCTGTTAGCATGTTTGTCCGGATCATAACTTTGACATCTATGGTCAGAATGAGTTGAAACTCGGTATGCTTACTTACCACGATGATGCCAGTGCAGTGCACAGGAACCGTAACTCTAGCTTCCTTAATTTTTGAGTTATTCCCCTTTGTGTGCTGCCAGAGTACGCGGCGGGTTTGTCTGGCCCATAACTCTGACCTCTATGGTCAGAATGACTTGAAACTAGGTATGCTTACATACCACGATGATGCGAAGTGCAGTGCACAGGAACCGTAACTCTAGCTTCCTTAATTTTTGAGTTATTCCCCTTTGTGTGCTGCCAGAGTGTTTGTCTGCATTATAACTTTGACACCCATGATTGGAATGTTTTGAAACTTGGTATGTTTACTTATCACAATGATGAGAAGTGCAGTGCACAAGAACAGTAACTCAAGCTTCCTTTACTTTTGAGTTATCTCCCTTTGAATACTACCCGCATGTTTGTCACCAGCAATTACCAGTTTCTCCGCTTGTGATTGACTAATAATCTGGAATGATTTCTCTAATCAGGGGTGAGAGACAAATGACCATTTGGCTCAATATCCAAGATCATTTATCACAGAGAAGTTCACCCCACCCAAGGATTGAACCTGTGACCTCTGGACTACTTATCCAAAGCTTTCCTTATTCTGGTGGATACTTCTACTTATTCTACCAGGGAGCAGATACACATAGAGTTGTAGGCTGAAGAACTTGCTGTCTTTGAAACAACCCAGTATACTAGAGATTACCTCAATTTTGTGATGAAGGTTACAAGAACATGATGGTAAAATTATTTAAATGGTGTGGCTGGTCGTAAGTCTATTTTGTTACTGAAAATAATACCAAAATCTCAATAATTACTATTGTTTTTATTGTACTTGTTGAATTGTGCACTGCATTTTGTATCATTGTGATGAATAATTTAATTGACTTATTGATTATGAACAGCTCATATGAACTGTATAAGTCCCTTTACAGTTCATAATAAACAAAATATCCACATAAATGACTTGCAGATTTGACGGGCGTATCATGCTCTGCCATGCGAAGCTCTTGTAGTGATGTATTTTCAGATGATGGAAAGACGTCTGAACCCAAAGTGTGATGAATCTGCTTAGGGAGGATGAATAACTGCAAAGGGAAGAATCAATTGTAATTGAGATTTTTTTTCAGTGCTTTCAATAATGTTTTTAACACTTATATTATTTGAACTTTTTAGAAGAAATTCTATGACATCTATTTCTAGAAGATAAGGCAATATTAATGGTAACATTTTAATAGAGAGGTTTCGAATTGCAGACCTCTTTCCACCAACTTACGAAGCATCTGTAAGAAGAACAAATAATTCAATTTCTAGTACAGAAGCAAATGTTTAATACAAATGCAATATTTTACAATTTACAATTACGACGGCCCCTAATCACCGACTAGGATTTTAAACGGACCAATCAGAGAAGGGCAAGTGTCTGCCAGACCACAATCTTTTGAAAATAATCGAGGAGATCACACAATTTAAAAACAACCAATCAGCATATGATGTATCACGGTAAACATCATGTAGTTGGGACGCTGATTCTTTGTAACCAGAGAAAATAACAAATTCGTTTAAACGAACCAATCATTGAAAAATTACAAAAATTGTTCGATGATTTTTTTTCATAATCAATTTTTGAAATTATAAAACGAATATCGATTAAAAAGTCATGGGTTTGACCACAAAACAAAGAAGCTCAAAGCAATAACATCTGCGTATTTTATTTGAAAAAAATAACAGTTAGTTGCATTTTAATTAACAATTGAAACGATTAGACATCGCAAAATACACACAAAAGGTAATCATTTTAGTTTTAAATTTGTTAATCATGGATATATGTAAGAATTTATGAATGGAAGAGTCACCGAAGTATAAATATACATTTATATAGAAATAAGTTTATTTGACAAAAGGCTGATTTCGTATAAAATGTCAATAAATTACTTGCGGTCAATAACAAGTATGTATCCTGAACGTCATATTTCAGTATATCTTTGAGGAAACATATCATGATATTAATTTATTTGCTTTTATGATCGAATCGTTTAAACGAATTTCTCAGTTCTCTATCCAGTAGCAAGCGTGGAAACATATACTTCAATTATTTCACTTTTTTGTTAATTTTTTTTTGTTATTTAACAACAATCATACCACTTATTTCGATGTGTGCGGTTAAAACAAATAAAAAGTATCAAATGTTAGTGAAATACGGGTGAAGAAAACGAGTGGTACGAGAACACCGTTTTTTAACACATTTTCATGATACTGAACTACTAGTGTAGAAAATAGGAGTGGTACGAGAAAACCACATTTTAACTAATATATCGAACTGATGGTATTTAAACTTGAAAACAACCACTAGAGTTTAGCACACTAGAAACTGCGATAGTCTGCTTTACAAGCCACTGAACATTTTCATTATTCCATTATTCTAATGAAATGGTCTTAACTGGGTTACGTTAAATCCATAATGATCCAATAAAACAAACTGTTTGAAAATTAATTACGATTTTATTAATTCAACTTGCTTTGTTTTAATTTTATTGACCTGCTTGTTCAAGCAGGTCAGAAATGTCTTCAATCCTATTTAGGATTATTTGAAGTTGATTCTGCAATTCCTTTAACTCCTTTTTTAGTTTGTCTCTGAAAATATAAATATAAGAAACCATAAACACGTGTTAACATTTTAATAAACAAATAACGTCTAAGGTGTATTTTCGTAGTAGGTGACTGCGTAGATTTGACACAAATCTACCCAATTTGTGAACTTTATAAAGTTTGGTTGACACCACTGTCAAAATAAGTTAAAGATTGAAATAAGCACGAGTACCTCCCAGAGAATATCCAAAAGTCAATCGACACATCTGGAATACTTATTACAACAAAAATTGAAGACTAGTAGAATACTCTCATTTTCTCATCTTCTTCGTCAGAAGATATATATAAAGTGGAGTCATCACTACAAGAAAAATTAAAATAAATTGCGTGCTATTGGCCAATATACTTATGTGTGTATTTGCTAAAAGGGAGGTAACTCGAAAATATAACTGAATAAGCCAAGTGTACCGGTACTTAATGATACAATCGCTAGCAATCTGACAGATACCACAATAATAACATAATTTATTCTAAACATTATTTCAAGAAGTTTAGCAGACAAGAAAATAAAGGTTTCTAAACTATCTAAAATAAATAAAATCGACTTCAGCGATTTTAAGTGTCAAAGTTATAATATATTAAGTGTTACTTACGTAGCCCATAGAATGGATGGGGACCTTGTGGGTGTTCCCTGGGGGGTTGCAGTCCCTTTCGAAATGGGGGTAAATCCTGGACTTGTAAACAACCTTCTTCGAAGGTTCTCGGGTGTTCCCTCACTGGCAGCGGCCGTAGAGGGCCCAGCACTTGGAGTGCCAAAAGGCGAGTTAAAAACACCGTCCCTACAAAAATAAATAAATATTTTTTTTATAAAATAAATTTTAAAAATAATTTTAAAAAAAAAATCTTTGCGACGAAATAATAATAATAATCTGAGAGAATGTCCAGCTGTTAAAATGCTTTTCCTTTCAAAAATTTTGAAAATTGTTAAGTTTAACAACACGAATTTAACTCAAAGGAAGAACCGCTTCTAGTTATATTCTTAAGTAAATTGACAGAAATAAAGATGTTTACCTATCTAAATTTGTAGAGTATTATTTACATCATAAATTCAGTGAACAACTGTTCCTTAAATACAAGAAGGAAAAAATAGAAATGTGTCTTGTCAAATGAAATAAAATCATGTAATGAAAATTATAAATTAATGAAGTCCGTCTGTTTAAAAAAACTAAAAGGATCAACATCATTTTAACTGACAGTAGAAAGTGCATTTGAAAAAAAATAGAGATGTGTCTTGCTAAACGAAATAAAATCATGTAATGAAAATTATAAATTAATGAAGTCTGTTTTAAAAAATATATGATTTCAGCTTGAAGAGCACCTCAAAGATTTAAGGTCGCCCGTTTGAACAGCTACCAAACCTCATTCCGATTTGCAAAATCATTTTTTTATCACGTAGAAATAGGAAATTAAAAAATAGTACTGAGTTGCCGGTGAGTTTAGGGATGGACTGTTCTCTTCCGTGGAGGAGATTGAAATGATAGATACATCAATGCAAGAGAAAATAATAAGATAAATAAATAAAATAATAAGAGTTCAGGGTATAGCATCATTTTTAGCTCAATTGGCAATAGCCGGCTGAGCTTATGGCATGGCGAAGCGTGCGTGCGTCCGTGCGTAAACTTGAATCTTCTCCTCTGAAACTCCTGGACACATTTTAACCAAATTTGGTGTGAAAGGTCCCTAGGTGATGCAGATTAAAGTTCGCACAAATCAACTTCCTGCGGCATCCAAGATGGCCGCCGTTACTATAAATAGCAAAAAGTGATAAATGGCTGATACACGTTTATTTATCAACCGATTTAGTTTCAATTTGGTATATGGAAGAGGAACTAAAGGTCCTGGATGATTAAATAAAAATTCATGACTGATCGAAAAAAAGGACATAATGAAACTCTTAAAAATTAAAAATATTATAAAAATAAATAATCATTCACGAATTGCGGATTGTGGTGTTATATCTTATTTTGTTCACAAAAATTTTCATGGATCATGACTTATTTTTATACAGGTAAGAATTTTTCTTTTTAAGACGTCTCTAGACAATTTGTCTTGTATTTATGCGACCTGAGAAAACTTTTTAAAACTGTTATTAAATTTCGAACATTTCAGGTCTGTTATTTTATTGATCCAGTATCATATTTAATATATAACAAATACCTGCTAAATTTTGATGTGCTAGATGTGCACATTTCGGAAAATCATTCCTCATCAGTGACACTAGGAGCCGAAAAGTTTGATAGTTTTTAAATGACATATGCAAAACAGTTGAAAATTAATGAATCTAAAGTTCCAAAATTATATAAATCAAAATCCAGCAAAGGAATGTATTTCATGAGGGAACAGACCTTTGTTTTAAATAAATTTCAAAAATTAAGATGGCTGAAAATTTTGCTAAATGGTATATTTTTTAAACTTTAAATCATAATGTAGAAAATTGTGATATTTTCTTGTATTGACTAAAATTAGGACAACTCTTGCTAAATTAATCTGGAGTATCCGGAGAAGTCTGAAAACGTAATACATGTATAGCTATAAAGTTGAAATTTCCACACACTTAAATTTCACTTACTGTAGATTCTTTTTTTAAAAAAAACCTCAAATTTCTGTCGAGTTTTATTTTCCAATCGGGACCTTGTTATCTCTAGCAGTTATGTCTGTAATATGACAAACTAGAGATTTGAATTCGCGTATATTCAAGTCAGTATTTAATTTTATACCAATCAAATCATGCTTTTCTTACATGTCAATACAAGCAGCTTGTATAGAGGTATGGTAGGAGGAGTAATGGCGGCTGTGTTTGTTTTGGTAGTTGCCTAGACACAGAGAAGAAGGTGTAATGGATGTTGTTAGCAACGGCTAACAACACCAAAACACAAACCTAGGCGATGACCGCTTGTTTACAACAAGTAACGAGCTGCTAGCAACGCCAAAACATGTTTATAGAGACGAGGCGTCTCAAAACGTTATGCTGTTGGCAACACAAAGTGAGGCTATGACCCTGTGTTTGCAACACATCATAAGGTTTGTTGTTAGCAACAAAACGCCCTCTATTTAAAAAGTCACTCTACATGTGTTCGAAGTGTAGCCTATTATAACATCAGTATGGTATAGCTGCTAAGTGACAGTAAATGTAAGTAAAATCTATTTAATTATTACTATAGTTAAAACCATCATTAAATGGAGTCACAATGATATTTCCCAACTTACATTTATGAAAACATGTGTAAATGAAAGTTGAGAAAATCGTTACCAAGATACTCCTTAAATGTGAAGACATATTATTAGGTTATTGTTTGTCATTTGAATCTAAGTGGTATCAGTGTCTGAGTTGTCTAAAGGTCAAAATGCAGCAGAACATTTTATAGATAATATGATACAAGAGGAAAACTATATCAAAAACATACTTGCGAACCCAGAGCCATTAATTATGAATGAAGAAACGGAACGTTGTTTTAAAGATGCACCAACATGTTGCATATCTTTTTGTGTCTACTGATATAAGCTTTAACAAAGACACCATTGCACAATGAGCCAAAAGCATGCTCCTTACACTGTCCTCTTTTACGTTCCGTTATTATATCAGCATCATCACCAGCATCCCTTATTCTCTGTACATTAACATTGAAATAACCTTTACGCCTTAGCATTTTAAAAGCATTGTCCCTGTCCTTCTTTTTCATTTCTAGGGCTGCCTTTACCTATTCTTCATCTTTTTGAATCCTGCTCCGCAAATGTTTGGTTTAATCCCCAACAAACTTTCCACAAAATGGACAAGGTCTTTTTGGTTTCAATAAGCCTAGAGGTATATATATAAGTTAAAGTTAAATAGTTATTACGAAAAATTACAAAGGTACATTTATAGTTATATTTATAGTTATACCATTCAATTATGTACTTGAAACACCTAAATATGATTTTGGAGGTCTAATATTTATCAAATTTGGTGAAAATGCCCGAATTAAATTTTAAATGTAATAGCAAACAATAGTCTACAATAGCATTAGTGAATAAATGGTATAAGTTCCATATTATGCGTTTAATTTTAAAAATTTTGTAAAATGGCTTCAAATTATTATAACTTGACTATATAAATAGATATTGACATGGGCTTTTCAGTTTTGACTTTTTCTTGAAATAACCTTCAAAACGTGGTCAAGGTCAAAGTTCAAGGTCATGACCTAGTTTGTAATTTGTGCAGATTTGGGCTATTTTCTTCCAAATTATAAGAGATATATAATATTAAAACATTGTTATGATCATCAGTTGCCATACCTGTTTTATTTGACTGTGTGACTGCTTTCTTCACCTTTTGGCCTGATTTGTTGTGAGCTTGTTGAATCTGTGATACAAAATTGTATAATATTATATAGATGTTTTTATTAATTTAACATTTATCTTATCAGTTCACACAAAAAATCTGCTTTCCTTTGGCAAAAAATGTTTCAGAGTTTGAAAACAGAGTAAATTTTCAATGGATCTACATAATTATTTTTTCTACGTCAAGTAACACCGAAACCCTTTTTGGCATATTCATTAGTCCATACCTCAAGAAATTGCCTTTGTTCTTAATCTTTGCATTTGGTTTACAAATCTCAGTTCACTTAAACTTAAATTTTACCATGTTACAAATATGTAATATCTTAATAGTAGCTAAAGATATCAGACAAAACAAAAAGTCCTATGACTGAAAATATTACTATTCATAATATAAGGGGCCTTTAAACTTTGGCCTGGACATGTCTAAGTCATTATTGTATTATTTTATAAATTTATATATATGAATGACAGTTTACCTTAACTTTGTTTTGTGTCTCTTTGCCTTTGTTCTGTTTATCAATACAGTCTACCGCTACATTCAGTGTCTCTATAGAAACATTACTTTCTGGAACTCCAACATCTGTAGCATATTGAAACTGTTCTACTTCTTCAGAATCATTATCACATTTGCAAATATTATTGACATTCACATTCCCTGCTGCAATCCATGACATTAAGCAAAACCTTAGGTACTTTGCATGCTCAGACGGATTTTTTATAACTTCATATGTTGCTAGATCATTGTTAGAGGTTTTGTTCATTATCAATGCTTCCCATTTTGGTTTATTCAAACTCAAGGCGCACAGTGCTATTGCAACTACACCACATATATTGCCACATGTTTGAAATGGGGCCATAGGATTGCAGGTTTTGTTGCAAACATGAAATGGCTCAGTGGAAGTAGAATGTAATGTGTTGAGATGCTCTGGTAACTGGAATTTGATATTTCTTTTCTCAGCTACTGATTTCAGAAGAGGACTGATAAACAGCATTAAGTTAGAAGGTACTTGCCATCCAAGAGAATCTATGTAAACCCCTTTTTCTAAGTCTGTAGTTAGGGTACAGTATGACCAGTGACTTCCAATCTCATGGGCATTGGAAACAAGCACATTCTTTGTCTGTTTTTGGACATTTAAAATTAAATGCGAATTCTTTGACGAAGATTTCAATAACCGATTAATTGTCCTTTTAGCTTGTCTGTCATCAATAAGACAGGGATGAAACAAAATATATGTATCGTCCACTGATTGTTTATTTAACAGATTAATCACTGTCTCAGACAAGGTTCTATCACACAACTACTGTGTTAAATACTCCACTGACGGACAATTTAATACAGCTGACTTAGGCTGATTCCAAACATAGTGTCTATACATTTCTATACTAGAAATATCTGGAAAATCTAAATTCCTAAATTTATTTGGATATTCTGCCATCCAGATCTTTTCTTCTTCAACTTCTCTTTGCAAAATCATTTTTGCATGTAATGCTATCAGGGTTTGTATACCATGCCAATCAAAAGACCCATACCCATTCCAGAAAACAATGGGTTTAGTATCCTTTGGTGTCTGTAAAGTTGAAAGATGGCGTCTAACAGCAATGCAAACATGCTCTTGGGGTATCCTTTTACTGTCTACTGCCCTGCTCATTGTTTCACACTGTCCTGTAGGGAAAAACTGAGCAGCTTCTAATGACAGTGACTTATCGACTATAATTTCTTTTGCTTTGTTCATTGTCGATACATCTAATCTAGAACTGCACTGATCTTGCTTTGTCTTTGTCTAAAACAAAATTTTTTATAGTATAAAATGATATGTTACACACAGGGCATGAAGCATAATGCCAATGATAAAATTGTATATTTCATTCCAGTCAACTGCCTGTGAATAATATTACTGAAAAATGTTAGTTGAAGTATATATGGGTCATGCTAAATCAAATATAGTCACATTATTGAATGGTAAATGAAGATAAAGTTTAAATTATTAGCAAATATGAAAGAACACAACCTAACAAACAGTTTTCCCTTCCACATTTCTTTGTCATATGAAAAGTCAATAAAATGAAAATGTACACTCAGAGGATACAACTCCCCATAAAATACATACAGAGTGAGATAATGACAACTGGTTGTGAAAAAAGATGAATGAGTTGCACTGTTTTCTCAAGCTTTTAAAAACATATCATTGCTGACCCCTACCCTGAAAAATAGGATCACTTTTCAGTTTAAGGAATCATAAAATAATATCTCGAATTTTTAGCATTAAACTTGGCTCATCCTCAACCTGTGACCATCACTTCTGGGCCAGGGTTATTACAGTCAAACAAGTTTTTTTCTATTCTGATTATATATATATATATTTTGGTTACATATTCAAAATTAATTAATTAATGTCAAGTACTTACTGTGGCCGGCGATTTACCTGCAGGACTGTTCTCCTCTGTTCAGGAGATAGATATAATGGAAATATCACTACAAAAAATAAGATAAATAAATCAATGTCAGTTCAGGTTGCCACATCATTTTTATACAATATGTCAAAAATAAATCATCGGCTGCCGTCGTAAACGTTTTATCTTCAAAATTAAATAAGTCAAAGCGAGTTCATTTTTTTCACAGGAAAACAAGTTTTGTAGTTAATTGTGATAATGTGGAAAAAAATTGATTTAATTAATACTGTAATTATAGTTACTGTTCCGATTGCCACCGTACACTGCAGGGAGTGGCGGGCGTTGTAGGTAAAATTGGTGATACGGACGGTGGTGTAAACAGTCGCTTTCTTTATTGTCCTATATCTGGAGTCCCCGCAATGTGCGGGGACTCTTCAAACGTGAAATCAAAAACTCCAGATCTGAAAAAAAAGAAAAGTGAATCGTGAAATAAAATGTCTCTCAAAATTATTAAACTTTCGAATTTTTTTAAATTTTTGTTTTTTACTTTTTTAATGAAATTCGTTTAAAAAAATTAGATGTCTTTAAACATTTTTGAATTTTGATGAAAAAAATCGAATATGTCTTTGAAGAAAAATAAAGTTGTTTTATGGACAAAAAATTAATAAAATTAAACTTTCAAGGTATGAAAAGCAAACGTATTTAAACAATTTTGTAATTAACTTTTGAGTTTATAATTTAAAAAAAAACTACTTACATATTATGTTCCATGACGAAAATAGGTTGTTACCACGTGCGATAAACGATGGAATGACAAACGAAACTTATCAAAGTATTAGAAGTAAAAAAATGACCAAAAAAGTCATATCATGTGATGGTCGTTAACCAATCGGGCCAGCTATAACATTAAAGATTCTAAAATAATTAGGATAAGCGTGATTAATACATAGTATTGTATGATTTACTCTAAACGTATGTCAACTGGAATTAAATACGCACAAATATTTTGAGCAGTATCATTTTCTGAATAGAAAATATATTGACATATCTTATTAGCTCCTTAATCAACTAGGTCTATTTTTCTAAACAAAAGGGGATAACAATAGGTTTTACAAATAGATTGCCATGAGAAGACGGTTACATAATCAGCGTCCACAAATTGGGCAGTTTTGTATTATAATCTCCCGTTTTTAGCAGATAAGAGAATAAAGGTTTCTAAACTATCTAAAATAAATAAAATCGACTTCAGCGATTTTAAGTGTCAAAGTTATTATATAATAAGTGTTACTTGCGTAGCCCATAGAATGGATTGGGGCCTTGTGGGTGTTGCCTGGCGGGTTGCAGTCCTATTCGAAATGGGGCTGAATCCTGGACTTGTAAACAACCTTCTCCGAAGGTTCTCGGGTGTTCCCTCACTGGCAGAGGCCGTAGAGGGCCCATCACTGGGATGCCAAAAGGCGAGCTAAAAACACCGTCCCTATAAAAATAAATAAATAAATATTTTTTAATAAAATAAATAATTTTTTTTTTAAATCTTTGCGACGAAATAATGTTCTTAGATCAGCTAGTGATCTTTTAAAGGCTTAATCAAAATACTTCAAATGTAAGTTAGATTAGAAAATGCACGGGTTATTTTATACTTACAAATTATGCTCCAACCTTCTCTGTTGCAGTTCAAGAAGAGAATGACCATGTAATGTAAAAATTAAAGATTTTGCTCCCTCCAAAACACAGATTTTATGATAACAATAATCTGAGAGAATGTCCAACTGTTAAAATGCTTTTCCTTTCAAAAATTTTGAAAATTGTTAAGTTTAACAACACGAATTTAACTCAAAGAAAGAACCTCTTCTAGTTATATTCTTAAGTAAATTGACAGAAATAAAGATGTTTACCTATCTAAATTTGTTGAGTATTATTTACATCATAAATTCAGTGAACAACTGTTCCTTAAATACAAGAAGGAAAAAATAGAAATGTGTCTTGCTAAACGAAATAAAATCATGTAATGAAAATTATAAATTAATGAAGTCTGTCTGTTTAAAAAAACTAAAGGGATCAACATCATTTTAACTGACATTAGAAAGTGCATTTGAAAAAAAAATAGAGATGTGTCTTGCTAAACGAAATAAAATCATGTAATAAAAATTATAAATTAATGAAGTCTGTCTATAAAGGTTTCTACCTGGAACAATTATGTGAGAGAAGTGCAAGAGGATGGTTTAGATTATGTTCACACAAATATCGTAGTACATCACATATAGGGGAGATAAGCGCAACATGCTTACTATCGATTGCGACGTTAATTTGACTGTGTAAAGCAAAATAAATCTTACAGACATACAAGGACACATAGTCCACTACATGTATGATTGCTTACTATCGATTGAAATGGGTCTGAGAGGCCATACTCCTACTTTTATTAAAAATTTTCTCGAAAATCGAGAATTCCAAGTTCGTTTAGGGTCCACCTTCTCTGATGTTTTCGAGCAACAGATGGGGGTCCCTCAGGGTAGTATTTTATCTGTTACTCTTTTTAGTATAAAAATCAACAGCTTAGCAAAAGTTTTAAATAATAATATAGATGGGTCTCTCTTCGTTGATGACTTTGGCATCTCCTGTAGAGGGACGCATATGCATGCTATTGAAAGGCAGCTACAACTTTGCCTCAACAAAATTCAAAAATGGTCATCGGAAAACGGTTTTAAGTTTTCTAAAACTAAAACATGTTGCATGCATTTTTGCAACAAACACAAATTACATAATGACCCGGAGCTGTACATCAATGACAGCCTGATCAAAGTTGTAAAAGAAGCTAAGTTTTTAGGAATCCTTTTTGATTCAAAATTAAGTTTTATCCCTCATATAAAAAGCCTTAAGGCTAAATGTATTAAGGCATTAGATATTTTAAAAGTTTTATCCAATACAAATTGGGGTGGTGATCAGCCTACATTACTTCATTTGTACAGATCGCTTATTAGATCGAAACTTGATTATGGATCCATTATATATGGATCTGCTCGCAAATCATATTTAAAAGACCTTGATGCCATTCATCACCAAGGTCTGCGTATTTGTTTGGGAGCTTTTAGAACGTCTCCAATCGATAGTTTATATGTTGAGGCCAATGAGCCTCCATTACATTTAAGGCGCATTAAACTATCTCTGCAGTATGCTACAAAATTATATTCAAATCCAACTAATCCGGCATTTGATTGTGTTTATCATCCTCCTTATCAAGACCTCTATAATAAAAAGGTCAAGGCTATTGCACCTTTAGGTATTCGTTTAAAACCCAAGTTGGAGGAATGTGGTTTACACCTCAATCTTATTCAAATGCACAAATTACCAGATGAGCCTCCTTGGCTTCTGGATAAACCGGAAGTCAATCTGGATCTCACAAAGTTTAAAAAGTCGGAAACAAGTGAAGAAGTTTATCAGCAGGAATTCGCTCTCATTAAAGATAGATATACACAACTGATTCCTGCTGTAATTAGACAGGAACTTCGAGAATGGTTTTTAATATATACTGATGGATCAAAAGATAGTGGTCGAGTAGCTGCTGCTGCCATTCTTGGAGACGAAACAATAAATATTCGTCTTCCAAATGAAAGCTCTATATTTACAGCTGAGGCAAGAGCAATTTTACTTGCTTTACAATATATTTCAAAATCGCCTCATACCAATTTTTTAATATGTTCTGACTCTTTATCAGTCCTTCGGGCAATAAAGAGCAGAAAATTAGATCATCCCCTAATTCGTGAAATTCTGGAACTACATACATCTATTACATATTCTGTTTCAGATTTTAACAAAATTATTAATTATTGTTGGTTGCCTAGCCATGTTGGAATAAAAGGCAACAGTAAAGCCGATTCAGCTGCTAAAGCAGCATTATCCAAAGAAATAACTACTTCATTTGTTCCTTATACTGATTTAAAGCCATTGATTTTTGAATATATCAATGATCAATGGTCAAGTCATTGGAGTAGCCAAGAACATAATAAGCTTCATACCTTTATCCCAGTACAGTAGGCGTGATAGTATTGTTCTTCGGCGGTGTAGAATCGGCCATGGTTATTATACACACTCATTTATTTTAAAGGGTGAACAACCTCCACAATGTGTCCCTTGTCAAAGTCAACTATCTATTCAGCACATATTGCTGGATTGTGTTGACTTTGCAGATACAAGGGAAACTTTTTATTCAGCATCATCGATGCAAGATCTTTTTAGTAATGTCCATGGACATAACATTTTAAACTTCCTCCGGGAAATTAACTTATTTGATAAAATTTAATTGTTTTACTATTTATTTTCCAGTGTTTTATATATAAGTTGTCTGTGATATTACTGGTCTTTGTTTACTTTTAGCTTATTTTTATTTGATTATACAAATAGATTTACATTTATTTAGATTTTTATTGATACTATTGTATCTTTTACATTTTTCTAGCCGCGAATAGCTGCAAAATTGCTGATGCGGCTCAAAACAATATTTCACTCACTTACTATCGATTGTTTAAAACAACTATAAAACTAACTACAGAAAGAGTAAGTAAATCAACAAGTGCGTGATAATCTCACTAAACGTAAGTCAACTGTTTATATTTAGATTGATCATCGTTTGACGATATGTTAAGTAGTTAATCATTTTGACACTCCTTTTGTTTGGGTTCCAAGTCTCTTTTGTTTCAAAAAAAGTATTAGACGAGTATTCCAGAAATGGGGGCAAGTATGAGTAAAGCAAGGAAGGAAAGCTTCGTGCAGGTATCGGTGGATGAAAACAGAACACTGGTCACATTAACAGTGGTATTAGGGTACCTACCTATAGTGATGGTCAGATGTGTATCACTGGCTGATACACTAGGTACACTGTCAGGTGCCGTATGGACTGTTGCTTCAGTGCTGGGACCAAATATACTAAACAATGTGCTAAGTATGCGATCACTCGTGGAACTAGTAGCTGCTGAAAAATTAGATAAATTAGTTGCTGATGATATAAGCTTAGCAGCCATGTTACTAGAAGCAACTGATGAAAACTTTAATAGATAAGTTGGAGTGATAAGCTTAGAAGACATGATAGTAGAAACAAATGTTGAAAAATGAACTGAATCGGTCACTGTATCACAAGAACTTGACAAAGCGTTCAAATGAAAACTCGGTTGAATGAAGGTTACATCGACAGGCCGCGAACTTGAAGATTGTACATCATTCATAATTGTTGGAATTGCGCTATAGTATGTTGTTCTAGTAGACTGCATTAAACTTGATTGTATTTCGGTATTCACATCAGAGATACTAGTAGACTGCATTAAACTTGATTGTATTTCGGTATTCACATCAGAGATACTTGTTGGAGAGCGCATTGTAGAAGCAGTCATATAAGATTAAACGCTGATTAAACGACCAACAGTTGCAGTAGGTGTAATGTATGTTTTGGACTTAAAATTGGACTGATCACCAGAGGAGAGATAAAAAGCGGTCGGTGGTGATACGTCAACCACATCACTTGTCCCTGATTCACCAATATTTGTGATAATCTGATCTGAAAAAAAAACCGACAAAGTGTTACTAATATTTACATTATAGGAAACAGTAAAAGCTATACTGTAAAAATAAAAATGAAATCATGATACTGTCAGCACGGAAAAAAATATTTTATAAGTTTTCTCTTATATGCCCGAGTAGCTCAGTTGGTAGAGCGTTAGACTGAAGATCTAAAGGTCGTTGGATCGAAACCAAATATGGGCATGATTTAATTTTAAAAAAAAACGACATTACACCCGATAAGATCTAATTATATAAATTCATACTCTATTGATTAAATACATGACTGTCCGTTTTAAAAACTTGTCACCGCGAATCTTTCTGTTTATATCGTAATGCATTCAGTTTTATTTGACATCCCTGAACGCATGATCTAATTTCATTATATATGACACTGTTCACATAATCTCTCATCGGGAATCTTTTTATTTATATAGTAAATTTGACATCCTTGAACATATGATCTAAGTTTCAAGTATTTTTGTGTTATTAACATTTAAATATGTAGTTGATTTTACGGTTGGTTAATGGGATTTCATTTAACCCCCCCCCCCCCCGACTATATAGTTAAACTAATTATAAAAGGACAAAAACACAAAATATACAAGTCTTGACCGATTTTTAAAACACAAACATATCTGTTGACAAGATAGATGTACAATTCACAGATTGTAAAAACATCGGCCTGTAAAATAACCGTCAGATGACTACGTATATAAGATATTTTATTCATTAACACATTATTTACTTTGAAAAATGTTCACCTGATCTCCCATCGGAATCACACTATTTATAATTATTAAATTTAATTTTGACAGACCACCTCTCGTGTGTATGATCTA
Organism: Tegillarca granosa; assembly: GCA_029721355.1. NCBI lineage: Eukaryota > Metazoa > Mollusca > Bivalvia > Arcoida > Arcidae > Tegillarca > Tegillarca granosa. Next base: position 45,905 of record JARBDR010000708.1, on the reverse strand, counting down.
TTTTCAAAAACTAACTATCACGTTCAGTCATTTTTTTTTTTTTTGTGTTTTTTACAATGGTGAGTTGCTGTTAGTAAAAAATCGTGAGGGTCATCATGGAAACATTTAGATAATACATACATGTAGTTCACAGGTCTCTACATCTAGCTCAGTTGCAACAGCGTTAGATCTAAAGGTCTTTGATTCGATCCCAGATCGATGCGTTACTTTTTTTCACACATGCATATATCTCCCCATCACCTCACCCCAATCACACACCCCCAAAATAAAATTAATATAAGATAATGTAACACTTAAAACATCTATGAATGTTATTGAAATGTTTGGCGTGAATGAAACTCTGACACATGGACGTCTGTGCCAGAGTTTCAACCTGTAACACATCTATGGATGTCCCATGCCTCGGTAGGAGTTTACTGGTTGTGGGGGCAATCATAACCACATGATAGGCAGTACCCTCGAGCATAATAGTACTGCAGTCTGTCTCTCGTTCTGACCCCCGGCAGTCTAAACGGACGGTGGTCCTTTGACAACATTGAGACCACGGCACAGCAATTGTTGGTGTAAAAAACAACAGCACGACCATCAACATCATCGTCGTCTCTAAAATCTCGGCTGTTATGTATAACTTTTTAAATAAGTTGGTCTTATTGTATGTATCTGATTAGATGAAGAACATTAAATCTTGATTTGACCATATTATCAATTAACCCCCAAGTTCATAATGTTACAATCCTACGACCTTCTGTTCTATCAACTGTTGTATATTTTAACACCTTTAATTCGCAAACTTCAGTGTCATACCCTATTTTATTTACAATTGAATTCGTTACCCTCACTGTCGTGTCGTATTTTCTTCACACCTTATTATTCTTAATGTATCGGATATCGTGTTATCATTTATTTTTATAAATTTATATCACTTGCTTATAAATCGCACTATTGTTTCCGAATAACATGTTTATGTCACGTGATCTAGAAAAATTCCATTCATAAAAATCACGTGGTTTTTTAAGCTTCCGAGTATGAATGAAATCACCGAAATGCATAAGCAGCATATGAGTGCGTCTACAGTAAGAACAAAGGGATCTTTTGTTGGGGACAAAGGGTCTATTGTGTGGAGACAAAGGGTCATGGGGACAAAGGGTCGATTTCAAATTTGAATGAACCAATCAGAGGTCGAGAGACGCGTGTCTAGCAGAATGCCCTAAGCAAATTAAGGTCAACAATCATGGAGACGGATAGACAGACCAATCAGAGAAGGATAAGTGTCGACCAGGATTTTAAACGGACCAATCGGAAAAGGGCAGTCTGCCAACCCATAAGGTGATCACAATTTAAATGAGCCAATCAGCATTTGCTACATCACGGTAAACATCATGTAGATGGGACGCTGATTCTTTATAACCAGAGAAAATAACAAATTCGTTTAAACGAACCAATCATTGAAAAAATAACAAAAAGGTTTGATGATTTCATAGGTAAATCGTAATCAATTTTTGAAATAATAAAACGAATATACATTAAATCGTCATGAGAATGATCACATAACAGAGAAGCTCAGGAAAGCAATGACATCTATGTAAAGAAATTTTTTGAGAAAAAAAAAATAACGGTAAGTTACATTTTTAATTATCCATATATTAATTAACTACTGAAACGATTAGACATTGCAAAACACACACACACACACACATGGTGGTAGTTTTAGTTTAACATTTTGTTTTCATTTTAACAATTTATCAATGGAAGAGTCACCGAAGTCATTTAAATATACATTTATACAGAAATAAGTTTATTTGCTAAAAGGCTGAATTTGTATAAAATGTCAATAAATTACTTGCGGTTAATAACAAGTCTGTATCTTGAACGTCTTATTTCAGTATATTTTTAAGTAAACATATCATGATATTAATTTATTTGTATTTATGATCAAATCGTTTAAACGAATTTGTTATCTTCTGTGGGTAGTCGTCTACGAATTTTTAAGGTGTTTATGTTTAAGACATTATGAATACAGCAATGAAAATCGACCGAAATGATTTATTTGCATTTATGATAAATCGTTCAATTTTCTATCCAGTAGCAAGCATGGAAACATATACTTTAAATTATTTCACTTTTTGTTAACTTTGGTATCTCAGTTGGGAGAGCGTTAAAATGAAAACCTACAGGTCTCTGGTTCGATCCCAGATCGGGGCAATTTTTTCATTAATCATTGCTGTGTTTATGCATTTCCATGGTTAGTCTATGAGAAATGTGTTAACAATTGAATTTCCGTCGAAAAAATGCGTGTCGCATGATTTGTAATTTAACAACAATCATATCACTCAGTATATAGACGTGTGCATGTCAAGCAAGTAACAAAAGTGTCGAATGTTAGGTACTGATAGTGGAGAAAACCATATTTTAATTTAACCGAACCGATGGTGTGTTAATCCTAGAAAGAAAACCACCACACAACAAACTGAGATATTCTGATTTACAAGCCAGTGAAATCTCCCAGTCATGAAATGAAATTGTCTTACCTGGGTTACGTTAAATCCATAATAATCCAATAAAACAAACTATTTTTTTTTTTTTGAAAATTAATATTTAATTATTATTAATTTAAGTTCTGCGAATACAGCAGATTTACTTGAGTTGGATGATGAAACAGTTAATGTTTCAATTTTTACTGACCTGCTTGTTCAAGCAGGTCAGAAATGTCCTGTATTCTGTTTTGTATTATCTGTAGCTGGGTTTGCAAATCCCTCAACTCCTTTTTCAGCTTTTCTCTGAAAATATAAAGATAAGAAACTATAAACACATGTAAATATTTTCATATTAAAATAACTTCTAAGGAGTACTTTCGTAGGAGGTGACTGCGTAGATTTGACACCAACCTACATCATTTGTTAACTTCATTAATTTTGGTTGACATTACTAAATAAATAAGTAAACCCGAGTAACTCCAAGAAAATAGCGAATATTTACACATCTAGATTACTGATTACAACAAAAGTTGAAGACTAGTAAAATACTTACATTTGGTCATCTTCTTCGTCAGAAGATATATATATAGTTGAAGACTAGTAAAATACTTACATTTGGTCATCTTCTTCGTCAGAAGATATATATATAGTGGAGTCATCACTACAAGATAAAATAAATTTAGTATTAACGTGAGTTCGTGCCATTGACCAATACACTTATGTATGTACTTGCTAAAAGAGGGGTAACTCAAAAATATAACTGGATAAGCCTAGTGTGCAAGTACTTAATGATACAATCGCTGATATCACGATAATGCCATTCATAATTTAATCTAAAAATTATTTCAAGAAGTTTGGCAGATAAGAGAATAAAGGTTTCTTAGACATAATTCTGAACTACCTAAAATAAATAAATAAAATCGACTTCATTGAACTTTTAAGTTGTTATATAATAAGTGATACTTACGATTCCCACAGAATGGATGGGGATCTAGGGGGTGTAGCCTCTGGGGTTGCAGTCCCATTTGAAATGGGACTGTAACCAGGGCTAGAAAATAGTCTTCGCCGAAGGTTCTCGGGTGTACATTCACTGTTAGAGGCCGTAGAGGGCCCATCACTGGGAGTGCCAAAAGGCGAGCTAAAAACACCGTCCCTACAACAAATAAATATTAAATAAATAATTTTTTATAAAATAAATAAATTTTATAAATAAATATTTTTTTTTAAATCTTTGCGACAAAATAATGTTCTTAGATCAGCTAGTGATCTTTTAAAGGCTTAATCAAAATACTTCAAATGTAAGTTAGATTAGAAAAATGCGCGGGTTATTTTATACTTACAAATTATGTTCCATGTTTTACACAACTGTCTTTGTTGCCGTTCAAGAAGAGAATGACCAATGTAATGTAAAAATTAAAAATTTTGCCTCTCTCCAAAACACAGATTTTATGATAACAATAATCTGAGAAAATGTCCAACTGTTAAAATGTAAACAGATTGCTTTTCATTTCAAAAATTTTGAAAATTTGTTTAGTTTAACGACATGAATTTAACTCAAAGAAAGAACCGCTTCTAGTTATATTCTTAAGTAAATTGACAGAAATAAACTGAGATGTTTACCTATCTGTTTCTAAATTTGTAGAGTATTATTTACATCATAAATTCAGTGAACAACTGTTCCTTAAACACAAAAAAGGAAGAAATTTTATTCATTTACGCTACAAAATAATTGTCATTTTCAAGTATTGCAAATAATCATTAAAATGCAACAAAAAGGAATTCTGTTTTCAAAACTGTGAGAAGAAACTACACACCATTCATAACCGCCGTCCTTTTATACCCCGTCTGGTCAATTTTATATTAATGATAATCTATGTTAAATGAATAGCAAAAAATAAAGTATTCGTCAAAATCAACCACTTTTAATTTTCACAAATAAATACATTTTTTTTTTTTTTTTTTTTTTTTTTTTTTAGTTTTCATAAAAGAGAAAAATAATTTTTAAACTTTTATTAATTTTTTTTTTAAAGTTTTCATAAAAGAGAAAAATAATTTTTAAAGTTTTATTTTAAAAAATTAAGTTTTCATAAAAGACAAAAATAATTTTTAAAGTTTTAGTCAAAAATAATTTAAAAGTTTTATTAATTTTTGTTTTAACTTTTCAGAAAAGAGATAAATAATTTTCAAAGTTTTAGTGAAGACAATTTTTTTTAGTTTAAGTCAAAAATAATTTTTAAAGTTTTAGTAATTTTTGTTTAAACTTTTCAGAAAAGAGATAAATAATTTTCAAAGTTTTAGTGAAGACAATTTTTTTAGTTTTAGTCAAAAAATAATTTTTAAAATTTGACTATATGAATAGATATTGACATGGGGTTTTCAGTTTTGACTTTTTCTTGAAATAACCTTCAAAATGTGGTCAAGGTCAAAGTTCAAAGTCATGACCTAGTTTGTAATTTGTGCAGATTTGGGCTATTTTCTTCCAAATTATAAGAGATATATAATATTAAAACATTGTTATGATCATCAATTGCCATACCTGTTTTATTTGACTGTGTGACTGCTTTCTTCACCTTTTGGCCTGATTTGTTGTGAGCTTGTTCAATCTGTGATACAAAATTGTATAATATTATATAGATGTTTTTATTAATTTAACATTTATCTTATCAGTTCACACAAAAAATCTGCTGTCCTTTGGCAAAAAATGTTTCAGAGTTTGAAAACAAAGTTAATTTTCAATGGATCTACATAATTATTTTTTCTACGTCAAGTAACACCGAAACCCTTTTTGGCATATTCATTAGTCCATACTTCAAGAAATTGCCTTTGTTCTTAATCTTTGCATTTGGTTTACAAATCTCAGTTCACTTAAACTTAAATTTTACCATGTTACAAATATGTAATATCTTAATAGTAGCTAAAGATATCAGACAAAACAAAAAGTCCTATGACTGAAAAAATTACTATTCATAATATAAGGGGCCTTTAAACTTTGGCCTGGACATGTCTAAGTCATTATTGTATTATTTTATAAATTTATATATATGAATGACAGTTTAGCTTAACTTTGTTTTGTGTCTCTTTGCCTTTGTTCTGTTTATCAATACAATCTACCGCTACATTCTGTGTCTCTATAGAAACATTACTTTCTGGAACTCCAACATCTGTAGCATATTGAAACTGTTCTACTTCTTCAGAATCATTATCACATTTGCAAATATTATTGACATTCACATTCCCTGCTGCAATCCATGACATTAAGCAAAACCTTAGGTACTTTGCATGCTCAGACGGATTTTTTATAACTTCATATGTTGCTAGATCATTGTTGGAGGTATTGCTCATTATCACTGCTTCCCATTTTGGTTTATTCAAACTCAAGGCGCACAGTGCTACTGCAACTACACCACATATATTGCCACGTTTGAAATGGGACCATAGGGTTGCAGGTTTTGTTGCAAACATGAAATGGCTCAGTGGAAGTAGAATGTAATGTGTTGAGATGCTCTGGTAACTGGAATTTGATATTTCTTTTCTCAGCTACTGATTTCAGAAGAGGACTGATAAACAGCATTAAGTTAGAAGGTACTTGCCATCCAAGAGAATCTATGTAAACCCCTTTTTCTAAGTCTGTAGTTAGGGTACAGTATGACCAGTGACTTCCAATCTCATGGGCATTGGAAACAAGCACATTCTTTGTCTGTTTTTGGACATTTAAAATTAAATGCAAATTCTTTGACGAAGATTTCAATAACCGATTAATTGTCCTTTAAGCTTGTCTGTCATCAATAAGACAGGGATGAAACAAAATATATGTATCGTCCACTGATTGTTTATTTAACAGATTAACCACTGCCTCAATCACTGTCTCAGACAAGGTTCTATCACACAACAACTGTGTTAAATACTCCACTGACGGACAATTTAATACAGCTGACTTAGGCTGATTCCAAACATAGTGTCTATACATTTCTATACTAGAAATATCTGGAAAATCTAAATTCCTAAATTTATTTGGATATTCTGCCATCCAGATCTTTTCTTCTTCAACTTCTCTTTGCAAAATCATTTTTGCATGTAATGCTATCACGGTTTGTATACCATGCCAATCAAAAGACCCATACCCATTCCAGAAAACAATGGGTTTAGTATCCTTTGGTGTCTGTAAAGTTGAAAGATGGCGTCTAACAGCAATGCAAACATGCTCTTGGGGTATCCTTTTACTGTCTACTGCCCTGCTCATTGTTTCACACTGTCCTGTAGGGAAAAACTGAGCAGCTTCTAATGACAGTGACTTATCGACTATAATTTCTTTTGCTTTGTTCATTGTCGATACATCTAATCTAGAACTGCACTGATCTTGCTTTGTCTTTGTCTAAAACAAAATTTTTTATAGTATAAAATGATATGTTACACACAGGGCATGAAGCATAATGCCAATGATAAAATTGTATATTTCATTCCAGTCAACTGCCTGTGAATAATATTACTGAAAAATGTTAGTTGAAGTATATATGGGTCATGCTAAATCAAATATAGTCACATTATTGAATGGTAAATGAAGATAAAGTTTAAATTATTAGCAAATATGAAAGAACAAAACCTAACAAACAATTTTCCCTTCCACATTTCTTTGTCATATGAGAAGTCAATAAAATGAAAGTGTACACTCAGAGGATACAACTCCCCATAAAATACATACAGAGTGAAATAATTACAACTGGTTGTGAAAAAAGATGAACGAGTTGCACTGTTTTCTCCAGCTTTTAAAAACATAATATCATTGATGACCCCTACCCTGAAAAATAGGATCACCTTTCAGTTTAAGGAATCATAAAATAATATCTCGAATTTTTAGCATTAAACTTGGCTCATCCTCAACCTGTGACCATCACTTCTGGGCCAGGGTTATTACAGTCAAAAAAGTTTTTTTTCTATTCTGATTATATATATATATATATATATATATATATATATATATTTTGGTTACATATTCAAAATTAATTAATTAATGTCAAGTACTTACTGTGGCCGGCGATTTACCTGCAGGAATGTTCTCCTCTGTTGAGGAGAAAGATATAATGGAAATATCATTACAAAAAATAAGATAAATAAATCAATATCAGTTCAGGTTGCCACATCATTTTTATACATTAGTCAAAAATAAATCATCGGCTGCCGACGTAAACGTTTTATCTTCAAAATTAAATAAGTCAAAGCGAGTTCATTTATTTTCACAGGAAAACAAATTTTGTAGTTAATTGTGATAATGTGGAAAAAAAATTGATTTAATTAATACTGTAATTATACTTACTGTTCCGATTGCCACCGTACACTGCAGGGAGTGGCGGGCGTTGTAGATAAAATAGGTGATACGGACGGTGGTGTAAACAGTCGCTTTCTTTATTGTCCTATATCTGGAGTCCCCGCAATCTGCGGGGACTCTACAAATGTGGAATCAAAAACTCCAGATCTGAAAAAAAAAAGAAAAGTGAATCGTGAAATAAAATGTCTCTCAAAATTATTAAAATTGTATGAAACATATTGAACATATAATTCAACTTACAATGTCAATTAACAGGAAATGTTATATAAACAGTATAAACAAGACCTATTTACATGTCAAATGTGCTACATGGAGGCAATGACCTTTGGTTTGACTTGGCGACCTGATTTGGTGACATAGTGAGGTTTATCAGGTGGTATAGGATTTGACACTGGTATGGTGGGTTTGTTGTCTATAGAAATAGGCATTCTGACATTGGTAGAAGGTAAAACCTCGGGCGAATTTGTAAGTATGTCATGTGACCTATCGGAATCTGCAATAGAACTATCCGCTTTCAATACATTTGGTTCGAAATGAGCAATAGGACCTTCATTTGACTTCAGCAAATCCTTGCGGTTACGGCGTAGATACCGTCCATCCTCGGTTCTGACTTTGTACGAGCGCGGTGCTACTTCTTCAAGGACAGTGGCAGGCTTCCATAACCCATTAAGCTTTATACGTACCGTTTCATCTTTAACTAAGGGTTTGAGCGGCTGTTTAGTACTACTAAAATTTAAAGCTTGTTTCGAACGACTAGCTTAAGTTGCTCATGGTATTTATTGTGATCTATATTGGTCAGGGATAACTGAAATTGCGTTGTAGGCAATATTGACCTTAGGCGGCGTCCCATTAAAACTTGTGCTGGCGACACATTTGCTTCGAGCGGAGTATTCAAATATTCGATAATCCCTAAATGTGGATCACGATTATCTGCCTTACATTTTTTAAATAATGTTTGACTGTTTGTACGGTACGCTCGGCTAAGCCATTAGACTGGGCATACAATGGGCTAGAAGTAACGTGATTTAAACTATATCGCTCAGCAAATTTTGCGAATTCCTGCCATGCATATTGAGGACCATTATCTGAAACAAAAGTCTCAGGAATGCCATGGTGACAAAATGTTGACTTGATCTTACTAATTACCGTTTCAGCCAATGTATTCTGAAGCCTATGAACTTCAAAATAACGACTATAGTAGTCAACAATAAGAACATAACACAGATCATCTATACTAAACAAATCTGATGCAACAACTTGCCATGGAAGTTCAGGAATATTGTGTGATAGCATAGGCTCACTAGGGTTATCCTTTCTCCGTTCCAAACAAATATTACACTGGAGGATTAGGTCCTTAATGTCAGTAGACATGCCAGGCCAAAACATAATGTCTTAACATCTTCGTACAAATTTGAGAAATTTGGTTAGGAACGGTCCAGTGCTACCGTGATGACCATCTTGGATGTAAGTGCAGTCTTAAACTTTGTTAGGCACTAGATATCACCAGGAATATTTTTATGTGAAGTTTCATTGCAACCACGAAATATTTTCTGAGGAATATTGATAACCAGAAAAAATTATCGACTGAGGGACAGACTATGGGTACACTGTTAACAGACCACTATTAGCACCAGGGTGGGCAAAAATAAAAACTGAAAGCAAGATTGTTTTTTTATAAGCTAAATTTCTCTAAATCAATACATGATCAATAAATTTCACTCACACACGCATGGGTAAAAGATCAATACTGCAGTATTATTCACATACTAATATACTTTGCAAGAATGTGAAGTGTAACAGAAATGGCACGAGTTAATTTTATAAAAACATTTAATACAAAGTACAAGTTTTAGAAATGGGGAAATTTGGCATGTTTTGGCATAAAGTTTTATTTTTATTTTTATTATCAGTTCATACAAATCCCAAAAGAGGTCAAATAACTTATTTATCACTCTTAAATTTACCTAAAAATTACTTAAATTACCTTTTCTGTAAATTAATTAGTGATATTTTCTGGTACAAGACAAGGACACTGGTTTATTGAATGAAAAATAGTCAATAGAAAATGAGAAAACTATTTCTCTAGCTGCAAACTAATTCTAATTCATTATAATTATCATGATTAACGTCAGTGTCTTCTTCATTGTCAAAATCACTGCTGCCATCCTCCTCTTCTTCATCATTAAAGACCTCACCCAATGAGGTAACCTGTTGAGAAAGACAAATTTCAAATGAATCAGATATTGAAGCAAACACTGACACTACATTAATATATGGCTGAAACAAGTGACCTAATTCAGAGTTTAAATTCAATAAACAAAGCCTCTTTAATTAAAATGGATTTCATCCACAATTCGCAGCAGGCAATAGCTCCTTGTAGCAGAAATTGTTGATGTCTGTACCAATTAAACGTAGATTCCATTTCTACTTTGACAAGTTGCTGTTCCTCAACTGATCTGTCTACAAGGCATCACAATTGAATTGCTTGTCGTTAGGTTGACAATGGGATTTCTGGATAATTTTGGCTTCTGACTGGCTGTTTTTGGTTCTGCCAGAGATTTTCTCTGTAGCCTTTACTTCCTCGGGTTCTTGGTCCACTTTTGGCATTATAAAGAGAAATATTCTCCTGTACTGTTTTTGTTAATTTCTTTACCTGCTTCGAAAGTCTTATAGCTACTGTCTGCCCCTCTGCAAAATGAAATTTATAAGTTGCTGAACTGTTTTATTATTAAAATAATACAAGATTGTATCGCTTTTCCACAAGTCAGTAGTTATGTTAAAAAAGTCCAAAGGGACATAAACATATACTTAAAATGAATTAATAAGAAAAATTGTTCACTTAAAAGTTAAATACAGCTGGCCTGGCAATGGACATACATTCAAGTTAAGCAAAATAGAATATGTGCATTATTTTATAACAATTGTGTATTAAAAAACCCCCAACACATATTTGATTTAAAACTTTAAATTGATGTTGAAATTGGAGAAAATATGGAGAAAATATCAGTAACTTTCTAAGACGTGAAGATTTGCCAGTTTCACCTAATTTTTTCAGATGTGTAATTATATTCAAAAGTTAGTCTATAATGAAATATTAACTATGGCAAATTTTAGGAAAACTGTAATGCTAATTTACGAGTGAAAGAGTTGGCTGTTAAAACACCATTAGCAATATTTCAGCTACTAGCATGTAAATGGGTTATTTTTCAAATATTAATAGCTGTTCTGCATATTCTTCGTATGAGCAAGACTGAATCAAAAAATAGAAAAAAAAACTGTTAGCAAAATAATGTATTATAAGAACATTAATACATTCTTTTTCAGAAGAAAGTCATTCTAGTCATTGTCAAAGTTTTTAAGTTTTTAAGTCGTTGTTCTTAAGTCCATTCATGGCAATTTTTACCATGCCTCGTTCGTTCATTGATGTAACCCCTAGACTCAGTTTCTGAACTGTTCAAATAATCACATCCTGCCTCATGTTCGTGTTGTTTCACCTTCAGGATTGAGTTATCACAGTGTGTGTCTTTGAATCTATCTAGGAGTGCTGTTTTTATTCCAGCAAGTGATGATTTTGTTTCATTGTCTAAAGTTTGAAACCACATTAGTGCTTGTCCACCTAGGTTGAGAGCCAAGCTTCCAATTGCTTTTTGTTCATTGAGTCCCAAGCATTGCTGGTAACTCTCAAATAACGACCACCAAAGAGCTGGAAGCTCAGTCCTCTCGTCACAAAACTTTATAATAGACCTATATGGGCCATTGTGAAAAAAACACTTGCCTCTTGTTGATTTATGGCTTCAGTTGCAGGCTCGTCCTCAATTTTAGCAATAATTAACTGTAGCTGTTGAGGTATTGGTGGTGGTGTTAATGGTGGACCTTGTGTTGAGCTCCTTGTAACTCAGTAATTTTCAGGTGTCGCACCTTTCATTGTTAGAGCATCTGGGATATGTCGACACGATGGATCCGGGTTCGTCGCCTGCTAAAATGATAGGTTCATTAGTTTCGTAAACTTACCGGAGATTCGTATCCTCAGTGCCATCTTCTCGTTCCCAGTGTGCTGGATTCTTTCCCCATGGCACGGGTTGCAAAGCACTGCCTACTTGAGAGTGTTGATGCATGCCATGACTCCACAAATCGTAACGATTATCAAACACCTCCATGCAACGACGACATCGGAATTGTTTCGGTAAGGTCCTCTGCTTCTTGGGTTTTGGTGTTGCTGTAACAGAGGTTTTTCTCTTTGACGTTTTCTTGGCTGGAGTATTTTTTGATAGCTTCGAAGAACCTTGATGCGTTTCCTCGTGGCACCTTAAACCTCCTGCATCGTTTCCCACACGTCGGACATGGTCCTGGTCTTTGCAGTTCTTCTCGTGACGTGATCGATCTTCTATGTAACCAAATGTCTTACCACAGGTGGTGCAGGGGTACCGTACGTCGGAGTGTTTGGTTTTGACGTGACGTACACGATCTTTTTTGTTTCTTTAGGTCTTCGGACACTGATCGCATCAGAATTCCTGAAAATTGTAAAACATTTTAAAATATTTATTATCACCATCTATTGCATACTGACAATAGTAAAATGTAAGACACTAATATGTTGACTCGGCATTGATGAAACAAAATTAAGACCATACCTTTAAAGGGTCTTCTCTGGCTGCACGATGAGCCTCTTCGTGGTCCAATAAGTCTGGTAAATCTGTAAAACTAACTCCGCAGTAGTCACAATCCATAATGTTAGTCGCCATTTCGAAAAGAGTAAGATGTGAACAGTTGGTTGAGGTCGAATGAATGAGAAGACGAGAGATACACGTTATATTACGAGAGTACGGACGTCATAGAAGACAAATACGTTAATCATACATCCCATCCATCAAAAACTGACAGGTGTATCAAAACGACATGATCCATTAATCACAGGGACAACCAGGTGTTCATTCCTCTCTGACGTTATGCCCTCGTCTTTCATCCATCAAAATGACAGCTGCGTGCCTCATCAATCATCAGCCTGTCATATCCATCACCATGACCGATGCGTGCCCTACTCATAAAGAGGACAGGTGCGTGCCCTACCCATAAAGAGGACAGGTGCGCCCCTCATCCATCACCATGACAGGTGCGTGTCTCATCCATCATCATGATTGACAGGTGCGTGCCTCATCCATCAACAACCTGTCACCATGATTGACAGGTACCTTCCACGTCTTCGCGACCTCGTCGCCATTTTGGATTGGCGCAACGCGCAGCTAAACAAGGGGAGATTTCGTTTGCACTATACTACTATTGTACAGTTAAAAGGGATAACTAAAAAGATAATGCAAATAAGCGGTTCAAGTAATTGAGGGTTACCACAATACCGTACATCGAGATAACCAATCAGCAAGTGTTTAGAGACCAAGATGTGTGGTTTGAGTGACAGCGTGAAGAATATGACAGATGTAGTAACCATGTGACTGTACGTTGTGCAGATCAAGCGATCGATAATGGACAAGAAATTAATATTGTACATATAGTTGAATTATTTCACTTAGTTTTTTATTTTATTTTTTTTTTAATTGCTCAAAATGAAACGAATATTATCATGCACGGAATGGGTATTGTACAGTTAAAACGGATAACTAAAAAGATAATGCAAATAATCGGTTCAAGTAGTTACCGTACATCGAGATAACAAATCAGCAAGTGTTTAGAGACCAAGAGGTGTGGTTTGAGTCACAGCATGAAGAATATGACAGCTCTAGTAATCATTTCACTTATTTCAAATTATGGTTAGGGCGAAAATCAATCCCAGATTGGGACTTTTTATTTTAATTTAAAATCAATTCACTTATCTCAAATTAGAATATTTAACAACTTAAGGCATGTGTTATACATGAACATTTAATTGTGTTGAATACATAATCTGATCAAGTAAGCATGACTGGCACGCGATAATGTACAGGATATTAACCAATCAGAAGAGATTGGATTGTACCAATTTACATTTGATCAAGTATCGATGACTCATGTTTTAATTCACATTTATTGCGTATCAATAACGGAAAAAATCAATCAATACATCAATGAACCCATGATGTATCGACATGTCCGAAAAGCATGATTTGATTGGTATAAAATCAAAAACTGACGCGAATATAGGGAATTCAAATGTCTAGTTTGCCATATTACAGACGCATCTACTGAAGGTAACAGGTCAGATGCCGATGAAAATAAAACTACAGAAATTGAGTTAAAAAAACTCAATCTACAGTAAGGGAAAATTTAAGTGTTTTGAAATTTCAACTTTACAGCTGTACATGTTTTACGTTTTTAGACGTCTCCCGATACTGTTAACAAAATTTGGCAAGTGTTGCCCTAATTTTACTCAATACAAGAAAATATTGCAATTGTCTACATTATGAAATTGGATGAAACGTAGACCTGAAATTTTCGAAATTTAATTACAGTTTTAAAAAGTTTTTTAAGGTCGCATAAATAGCAGATAAATTATCTAGAGACGTCTTAAAAATCTTATATGTAGCTATAAAGAAAAATTGTTACCTGAACAAACATATTTTATAAATCCATGAAAATTTTCTGAACAAAACAAGTTATAACACCATAATCCAGGAATAATATTTAATTTTTTAATTTTATTTCTTCAAAAGTTTTAATATGTATGTTTTTCTTGCCTCCATGATTTTCATCTGAGCTTCATTAACATTAAGCTCTTCTTCCAAATTTTTTCTGAAAAAAAAACAGTGCAAAGTTTCAACTGGCCGTAGAAAGTACATTTGAAAAAGAGTGATGTGTCATGTTAAAAAAGGAACTAAATACAAGTATTTGAAATTATAAATGAATAAAGTCCGTCTGTTTTGAAAAAAAAAAATAATTTTAGAATGTAGAACACTCCATAGATTTAAGGTCACCCGTTTGAACCGCTACCAAATTTGACTCCGGTTTGCTAAAGGATTATTTTTAGTACTTAGAAATAGTGATTCAAAATTAATCAATAACTGTCAAGTACTTACTGATAATTCTCCGAGACGGGTGGGCTATTCTCTGTGGAGGATATTGAGATGATGGAAATATTAGTGAAAAATAAGAATAAATAAATGAATAAATAAGATAAAAAATTAATTTATATGAGTTCAGGGTATAGCATCATTTTTATACATGTTAAAAAAAAAGTAAAACATCGACTGACAAAGTAAACGTTTTATTTTCAAAATTAAAAAAAACTCGAACTGAATTCATTCATTTTTGTCGATGAACAAAATATGTAGTGATTATGGTGGGATATGTTTTAACTAATACACTAACTATACTTACTTTTCAGACTGCCACCCAATTGAAGCTGGAATGGCGAGTTGGCTTCTCCACAGACGGCAGAGTGAATAATCGCTTTCTAAGCACTCCTATATCAGGAGTCCCCGTAAGCTGCGGGAACTTCTCAAACGTGAAATCAAAGACGCCAGACCTGGATTAATTATATGTCTTTAAACCTTCTGAATTTTGAAGAAACATGAAGAAAATTTTTTATGAAAAAAATAAAATCAAACAATAAATGGAATTAAATTTTACCAAGTATGAAAAACAAACATTTTAAAACAATTTTGTAATTAAATTTGGGTTTATATTTCAAAAACAATAATTACATGTTCCATGATGAATAGGATGTAACTTGAACGTGCGATAAACGATGGAATTACAAGCGAAACTAATCAAAGTGTTAAAAGTCCAACAAATGACCAAATAAAATCATGTGAAGGTCGTTAAATAATTGGGTCAGTTTAAATATTAAAGATTTTGAAATAATCAGGATAATCTTGATCAAAAACAGAGTATTGTTTGATTTACTTTTAACATCTGTTGAAAATTTGCAAGATTGACTAAGTGAAAATTTAAGTGTTTGGAAATTTCAACTATAGCTCTACATGTATAAAGTTTTCAGACTTCTCCAGATACTGTTGATATCATTTATTTGGCAAGAGTTCTCCCGATTAAAAATATTTAAAAGATCCATGAATATTTTTGTGACAAAATACATTTTAACAACTTAATCCGTGAATGATTATTTAGTAATTACATTAAACTATTTATTTTTTCATAATATGATTCCAGTATATAACCTAGAGAAAATAGATGACATTAATGATATTCAATTCACAATCTCCGATCAATTATTTTTAGAAACAATCTTAATGGAAATACGCGGTCAAACCATTTCTTATTCTTCTTATATAAAAAAGCAAAAGGTAAAAAAGGAACAAGAATTATTAAAAACTATAACTGAAATAGAGTCAAATACGGAAAGTTTACATTTACATTTGAATTTACTAGAAGAAAAACAAACTGAATTAGAAAATATCAGAAAAAATAAACTACAGGGGGATTTGGTTAGATCAAGAGTACAATGGATAATGGAAGGAGAAAAACCATCCCGATACTTTTGTAATTTAGAAAACAGAAACTTTGTAAATAAAACAATAACCAAACTAATCGGTAACAATGGGAAACAAATTACTGATCAAAAAGAAATTTTAACTGAAGTTAGACGATTTTATGCTAATTTATACTCGAAACAAACTATAGATAATGTAAATTTAGATGAAATTTTTAAAGATACCAATATTCCAAAATTAGACCCATGTGATTCAATAACAACTAGAACATATTTTACTCCATCATTCCATTTGGATAAGGATGAAAAATCAGCCAAATCAGCGTCGTGTTGTTCATCAACGTTAGAGACTATGACTCTTGCCTTTTTAAACTTGTTTCGTGAATACCTCTGTAGACTGTAATCATCATGTTTTTGTAGCCAACGACGTATAGAGTGTTTGCCAATATCGTCAACACCTTGTGTTTTCAGAACTCTATATAATTTATCAGGTCCAGAATAAGCAGCAGGCTTGGATGTGTTGTAATATAATTTTTCCAGTAAATTGTTAACTTTCAATAAAATATAATTTTTATCATATGTTATCCAGGCTTTTATTATAACTTATCTGTGATATTACTGGTTTTTATCAGTTATGTTGTTTTTTGAAAATCTTATCTATTTAGTTTCACATAAATATTATTTTTATATATTGTTATATTTTTAACATTCTCTAGCCGCGAATAGCTGCAATAACGCTGATGCGGCTTTAAACAAAAACTCACTCACTCACTCACTGTTAACTTTCTGTGTTTTCTTGTTTCTTTTATCTGTAAAGTGTATGAATGAAAAGATGAGGTAGTATTTGGATACAGTAATAAGTTGTAACAGTTTTTATTTTCATTGCCAATACAGGTATGTCTTCTTTTTTACAACTATAGACTATAATAACTTATTTTTGTATCCAAGTGCTACAGATCATTTTCATTTTTAAAAAATAATCTCACATTTATAAATATTTCTAAGGAAATATCAGTTCTATTCTGTCAGATGAAGCTAGTGGTTTTCTCTTATTTCTTTTATCCTCTCATTTGGTTGAAAAAAAGTGAAATAATCTTGACTGCATTGTAAGAACACCGTCCACCAATTATTAGTTATATTATAAGTGAAATATTCTTTGACTGTATTGTAAGAACACTGTTCACCACATTATGTGTAAAATGTCTTAAAGTCAAAGAAGGGATATATTTTATGAAGTAAGCAGTTATCCTTCTTTGAATTTATAGCAATTACACTTTTTGGAAGGACAAATCATTAACAAAACGATAAGTTTGAAATTCATTTTATATATACAAATCTATTCAAAAGCATTTTTTTCATAGATAAATTACAAAGCATAAGATTTTAAAACATAATTTACCATTTCCAGCTTTTGTATTCGACATGTTTTAACCAAATGAACTGTTATACTGTCAAATTACTAATGATAATTTTTTTCAAAAGTTTTTATAAAAAAGTTTCTTCACTTAAAATTCACCGAGATCATAACTTGAAATACATCTAATGTCCATCACCCATAACACAATCAAATTGAATCAATCTTTCCACCATATCAAATATTTTATCCTTTCATTCTTCATTTGTTGGAATATTCTCCGGACGCCATTCTTTGTCTTGAAGTTTAAATATAAAACTTTCTATAAAACCAGCTGGAATATCAGTGCAGTGCACAGCGGAATACCAATCTTCTATTACATCAGACACTTCCACTTTTTCCAAAGTTTTTTCAAAGTAAAAAGCTAATTGAGTGTCTCGATCTAACATGATGCAATCGTGTTGATTTTGACTTCCGTGGTTAATTTTACAGCCATTACAGTTTTCCATTACTGTTTGAAATAATATTTTTTTATTTCAATGGCAAACACAAAATTGTAGAGATTCAGACATCTCCTGGTGTAGTCCACATTGAGACTTCATCTATAATTACTTGCTCCATTTTATTGAAGAATTCTTCCATATCATAGATCATCTCTCTTTAGAAGTCAAAGTAAAATGTGGTGAAAACCAACAGAAAAATCGGTTTATATGCTCTTAAAAATATGCGAAAAATGTACAAAATATCTTAGTCCTCGGAGGAATGTGTTGAGGTACATATGGAATGTCAGACATCTTAGGAATGCTAAAGGTACCTAGGAATGTCAGCCATATTGTAATCTCAGGAATGTCAACCATCTTGGTATTTCAAACATGCCCATAATGGAATTTCAAATACCCGGTTTCTGCTTAAATATTTCAAACATGCTTTTCAATGGAATTTCAAATACCCGGTTTCTGCTTCTGCTACCAGAACCAGCTGTCACAATACTACTAGTAGGCAGTACTTTGTGCTGTCAGAAAATATAACATTAAGCAAAATTTTCAGTCGTCTTAATTTTTGAAATTTATTTAAAACTAAGGTCTGTTCCCTCGTGCAAAGCATTCCTCAGCTGGATTTGGATCCATACAATTTTGGAACTTTAGATTCATTATTTTTCAATTGTTTGGCTTATGTTTTTTATCTATCATACTTTTCGGCCCCTAGTGTCACTGACGAGGAATGATTTTTTCCGAAATGTGCACATATGGTACATATCTAACGGCGATTATTTTTATACGTGTAACTAAGCGTCGACAACAGTAATTAAAATTACCCTTGTTGCGCCATGTATCCATTTCACTTGTATTTATCATTTATGCAGTCAATTTCAGCTGTTAATACTTACATTTTAATAACTCAGGTCAGTCTCATTATAGTTATTCACGGTGCCTACCATTTTGTCAGTTTTTGCGTGCGTCCGTGCGTGCGTGCGTGCGTAAACTTTAATCTTCTCCTCTGAAACCACTGGGCCAATTGGGACCAAATTCGGTGTGGAAGGCCCTTAGGTGGAATAGACTAAAGTTTGTACCAGGCGACCCCGCCCGACATCCAAGATGGCCGCTGTTACTATAAATAGCAAAAACACATAAATAGCCATTGCTGGGTCATTTTTTAACCGTTTTTGTTCAAATTTGAAATGTAGAGAGTAGATAGCGGGGCATTCAACATATGTAACGGGTTTTTGTGAGAAATTTTTCGTTGACCCGATTTTTACGAATTATGCAAATGAGGTGTAATATTTAAGCAATTCTTTGAAAATCATCTCTGAAACCACTGGGCCAATTGGAACCAAATTTGGTGAGGAAGGTCCCTAGGTGGGGTAGACCAAAGTTTGTACCAGGCGACCCCGCCCGACATCCAAGATGGCCGCTGTTACTATAAATAGCAAAAACACATAAATAGCCATTGCTGGGTCATTTTTTAAGCGTTTTTGTTCAAATTTGAAATGTAGAGAGTAGATAGCGGGGCATTCAACATATGTAACAGGTTTTTTTGAGAAATTTTTCGTTGACCTGATTTAAGAATTGTGCAAATGAGGTGTAATATTTAAGCAATTCTTTGAAAATTTTCCTCTGAAACCACCAGGGCAATCGGAACCAGATTTGGTGTGGAAGGTTGGCCTGACTAAAGTTTGTACCAGACAACCTTGTCCAACATCCAAGATGGCTGCTGCTACTATAAATAGAAAAAAACACTAAAATTGCCATTGTGGATCCATTTTTCAACCAATTAAGCTCAAATTTGAAATATACAAAGTATATCGTGAGGGATTCAACATATTTAACCGGTTTTTGTGGGAAATTTTTCGTTGACCTGATTTTCAAGAATTATGCTTAAGGTGTAATATTTAGCGAAATCTTTGAAAATCTTCTCCTCTGAAACAACTGGGCCAATTGGAGTGAAATTTTGTGTGGAAGGTCCAATTGTCGGCCTGACTAAAGGTGGTACCAGACAAGCCGGGCTGACATCCAAGATGGCCGTCATAACTAAAAATAGAAAAAAAGACCATTGTTGATCTTTTTTTCCACCAATAGCGCTCAAATTTTAAATATAGAAAGTGTACTTTGTGGGATTCAAAATATATAATGTTTTTTTCTGAGAAAATTTTTATTGACCCAATTTTCAAGAAATATGCAAATTAGGTGTAATATTTAGTAAAAATCTTTTCCTCTAAAATAACTGGGTGAATTGGAACCAAACTTCCTGTGGAAGGTTCCTACATCGGCCTAAAAAAAGTTTGAACCAGTCTAAGATGCCTGTTGTTACTAGATATATATATATATAAAAAATAGCCATTGTGGATCCATTCTAAGCTCAACTGGCTAAACCCAGCTGAGTTTATGGCATAATGAAGCATGCCTGCATGTGTGTGTTGCAAAGTAGGCTTCATTTAAGCAAAAATGGTCATAAGCGCAATTTATTTCCCATCTTAAGCTGATGAACCAATTATGGTAACCACATCACATTGTCTTAAAGGCACCACAGTGGCTGTGTGGTCTTAAGCATTTGATGTTACGAATCACAGCACCTTTCACCCCTGACATTGTGCATTAATGCCAAGTGGCGCTAGCACTTCATCTTTGAAAGTTCGTCAGTTAACTTGCTGCTTGGTCGTGGTTTTCTCCTATAATCCAGTGTCCTCCAAAATTGACAGTCTCCATATAAGTGAAATATTCTTGAGTTGAACGTTAAACAGCATTTCAATCGAAAACAAACATTGTCTTACATATGCAGCCAGTTGAGCATCACAGGCCCTATTGGGCCTCTTGTTCAGGTCTCCATTAGTAAAACACATTTTCATTGGTTTAAGTCAGTACTTTTGTCCAATCAGAATAAAACTTACTTTAGTCCTTTAGATTTCATCTCTGCTATTCTGATTGGTTAACCCACTTGCTCACCCCGGTTATTTAGTATAAAAGGAGCTACAATTCGCATCTAATCGTCTCTTGGCCGGCTGTTACAGTGGCAAAAGGTTCGCAAACGACCTGCACTATTCAATAGCTCTTAGGCCTTTCTACCTCCTTTTTACATAAGGTGCTGCCTTGATGTCCGTATAGATTTTTCGAACCTTCCAGAAAGAGCTAAAAATAGAACTCTCTAGAAAGTTCGTGACGTCACTAGATCTAAATATAGAATACTCTAGAAAGTTCGATCTAAAATTAAAGTGTGTGACGTCATTGGAATGTGCGAGAAAATTCTAAAAGTAAAATTCGATCCTAAATATAGAACCCTCTAGAAATTTCGGTCTAAATCTAGGTCGAATAACGTTAATAACCAAAGAGTGTGCTCTGGAATTTTCTCGAAATCAAAATATAATCTAGAAATTACGAAAAAAAAATTTAATTCAAAAGATTCTGTAAACAAAAGAATTTTCTCCAATTTAAAATCATTTTAATACAAAAGAGAATATTCTATGTCATGATGATTCGAGAAATATCTCGTTTAAAGTAATTTAAAACCGAAACTTCTAGAAGGATTATAAAAATAGTATAAAAGGCGATTTGCTGATTCACGATAATAATAATTTAAGTCACCACGGACCGTGAAGACATCTGTGTCAAGTTGTCAAGGTTAGATTAATAATAGATATGATAATCTAAAACGACTTTTAAATAATAATCTATTATTAACACCTAAACTCGTGTTTTAAATCAGAATTTAATACCTTGTGTTAATAATATGTATCATCCCTTTCTTCAAAAAGTTAAATGATTCTGAATTCCTGCGTAGGCAACTTCACTTACAAAAATATTCAGAGGAAATGGTGTTTTACGGCCCATCAAAATTATTTGACTTATAAAAATGTCCAGAATTAATTTGGTTAAAATGGTGTTTCATGGTCCATCAAGATTATTTCACTTGTAAAAATGTCCAGAATAAATTAGGTTTGAATAACGACGAACAATGGTAACAATAAAATTGATTTATTGATTTTTTTGTGATCCAGTTAAAAATCATAATTTTATTCCTGTTTTGTTGTCTCCATTTCAACAAGATGGGTCAATTCTGCTTTCATACGCACAATTTCGGTTTCTACATTTACCAGTTCCGAAGCAATTTGGGTCATAGTGAAATGTAAACCAGACCGTATAGCCAGCATGTAGTTGAGTTGCTTTATTAATACAGCTCTGTAAAAGAAAAATTATATTGTATCAGTTACACAACATAAATAATCACCGATAAAGCTCATTTGCAATAATGACCTCCAGAATCAAAGGTTTCAACCCCATCAAACATTGTTATTTGTATTTCATCAACACATTTATTCAGTCGGGTACACAAGATACAATATGGTGCATATATCACCAATTTTATACAAACCATTTGTTTACTAATCCAATGTTTGAACAGACATTTTAAAAAATGGAAAAGTGAACGACCTTGTCGTTTTTCATGATGGAGAGACATATCTTGTCAAATCGTCTGTCACGTTAAATAATTTCAAGATTCTGTATATTTCAATAACTATAAACTTACTTCTGATTTTCTGGTGATTTTATGCCTACACTCATATTCTCATAGTCTGAAATGATTACTGTCTGGTCCCAATTTATTGATTGGTTCCCTTGGCTAGCCCTACAAGAAAAAACAATACAAATTAAAAATGTGCAGAGAGAGAGAGAGAGAGAGAGAGAGAGAGTTGAGAATGAAAATTTAACGATACATGCCCACTACAAAAATACAGACGAAATGAACTGCTTTTTTATTTTTTTTGTACCCGTCATATACCAAAACAATAAAAATCTATTATCAAATTTTGAAACATTAAAATAAAACATACCATGATAAATCAAGTACTTTCAACGGCGACGTTGTAATTTCTTTTTTTTTGGGTGTTGACGTGAAGTCGATCTGCTCACAAGCCTTAATCATATCATCTTCATCAGTACTAGAAATTGAAGTTCTGAAACAATAACACAAAAGGATCCTTATTTACAGCGAGTGATTGATACTTTTAATATACAACACTCATTTTTTGTCCTAAAAATAGCAGTTGGACTAATCCAGTACACATAAAAAACATTAAAGTACTATCACAGCCGCACAATACACATAGGGTTAAATATCGTATTGAATTTGGAGAAATTGACAATAGTGAAACAGAGAAAAATAATAGTTTTTACAACTTATGTTTACATTATATTTGAAGTTAATTGATGGTTCTGTGAAAATGATATTTATAAGTAAATATTCATACGCTGTATTTCTAAATTCCAAAAATTACATGCTACAAGTATATACTTACATGCTGATGTTTTTTTCGGCCATGTTTTCACGTAAGCTAAACGGAAAAAGTCTTGATTTTGAACAGGTTTTGCCTTTTATAGGTAACACGAGTCACGTAATCTTCAAAACCGGTTAAATTGCTTACAAGAGTTACATACAGGGCGAGCCACTCGATCAATATCTATAATTTTAAAGGTTTACTATTACGACATTATTTCTGAAAAACACATTTCTCACTTCTGTGTTAATAGATACATATATATGTCGTACGATATACTAGTAATATTACAATAATACAAATGTACTTTATTGAGAAAAACCGCGGTAATAACATGATAAAGCAACTTATTACAAACACAACACTCCAAAATCATATAGATTATTGCAGAAGTCCATTAATACTACAATAGAATTCTGATTATTGTCATTTACTCATGCTTTGTTGTTCAGTAGAGATTCAGTACGCATATGATTTTACACTGCGGTAGCTCAGTCGAAAGAGTGCTCGCTCCGTAAGTGACAGGTCGTGGGTTGGAACTCCGACCGTGTCTGACCCCAAGACTTGAAAGTGGGTAGTGGCTGTTTTTTCGCCAGGCAATCGACATTACGTAATGAAAATCACGGTTCTTTCGGATAGGAACTTAAAATAAACCGAGGTCCTGTGACACGGTAGGTTTGGTACGCTAAAGAGCCCTGCTGTATAATGCCATTAGCGCAACATACAGTCATAATTTCCACACCTTCGCCTATAGCTGGCGAGGTCTCGATATAAGTGAAATATTCTTGACTGAGACGTAAACTCGAGCATATAATTTTTGAGTGCAATGTACAAAGGGATGTAAATCTCATAAGTACTGGATATAATAACAACTGTAGCGACAAGAATATTTCACTTATATTGAGACGTCACCAATTCTAGATGAAGACAGAAATTTGAACCTTTGCCGAACTTATAACATGTACAGGGAGGGGATATATTATCGTGAAATCAGTATAGGCAATATACTGAGTGTAATCTTTACATCTTAACGTTTAATCACTGTTATATTCTAATTTTACAACAATTTTAAATTATATTTCACCTGGTATTGTCGTTGTGGTTAGGACTTTGTTTATCGCAAGAAGGTTTATTTTAAATGTTCGTCTTTTAGACCACTGGTTGTGTTGAAGTGGGATGGTTTGGCATGTCATAAACAAGGTTTAACCACACCCCTGGATCTTATTTTTCCGGTGCCCGTCCAAAATCGGGACAATACAACCTTCTTTTTCGTTTGTGGGTGTGCTTGGTCTTGTTCTTAGGGGGACAATACAACCTTCTTTTTCGTTTGTGGGTGTGCTTGGTCTTGTTCTTAGGTGTTCTTTTGTTTGCCTGCTGTGTGCTTGGTTACTTTTTTTTCCCCAAAAGCATTCATTCCAGCTACAATTGTTATCCATTTAAGTAAAGAATAAATTCTCTATTTTTTTTAAACCAAACATTTTATTAGAATCATTACTTACATTTATACTAAAAATACCAATTTACATCAAGGATTAACATCAAGATGTTAAAAGTCATAAAATTATACTTGACTTGAAATTTATCAAATTATACTAAAACCATCAAGATACAACCTTCTAAAACATGTACCACATTATACATAAAATCTGATTACCATCAAGATACTGAAAACCAATTACTATCAAGGTACAGAAATAAGTCATCAAATTATACTAAACAAATACTGATCATCAACAATATACAATATTCTGAAAAAATCTAAGTTATATCAACAATATACAATATTCTGAAAAAATCTAAGTTATACTTAAAAAAATACCGATTATCACGAAAAAAAAGGTACTGAAAACGTATACTAAAAACTTTCAAAAATCAATAATTCTAAGAAATACCGATAATCATCAAGGTGCAACCCGTCTCAAAAACAATTATCAAATTATACTAAAATATACTGATTATTAAGGTACTGAAAAAGTTATTAAAGATTTTACTAAAACCTACTAAATATCAAATAGATTAAAAATACCAATCATCATCAAGGTACAACCCTACCGTCTGAAAAAAATATAAACAAATCATCGATTATCCTAAAATATACTGATTATCATACAGTTTTTTGTGAAAAAAAAAAAACCAATAATACCTAATAACCATGACCTTAAAACAGATTAATTACAGTGTTACCGACACAGGTCTCTCTGTTTTTGATCGTGTTCGGGAACTCACAGGGGATTGATCTATAGGTGAGGCAGCAGGTGCAGTGGTAGGTGTAGAGTGTGCTATAAATTGAACCAGAGGAGTGCCTTCTTCTTCTGTATTCTGTGTAGACATTCTCGTGCTCACCTGACGTCGTCTACGTCGTACCATATATAGAGAAAAAAAATTACTCCACTGAGACAAACAAGGACCACAGGAACAACTGTTAAAAAAAGTTGTACACGTGTAAATACAACCAATATAAAATATAACTAAAACAGTTATCCTTTAGGATAATTAAACATAAAATTCTTTATTCACATAAAGTACTTTAGTATTAGTATTGTCATGTTGTGGTTCTAAGTAGGCGTCATTCATTTCTATATCTTCGTATGTATTAACCGACGATTCAGAAAAAGTTGAAATGAAATCAGTAAAAGAGGACTCAGATGATAGTACTAAGTCATCAGTTAAATTCTTAGAAGTTGTGATATTTTTTTTACCCCATTTGTAAAAAACACAACAACACGGGAAAAATATTACACAGATTAAACAATATAAATAGTTTAAGTTAACATTTGTAGTCGTTTTCAAACTTGTTTCGTTAAAACATTTTGTATAAAACTTACGAATAGCTGTTGTGACATTGCTAGAAGGAGCGATGGTGGTAGTGGGTGCGACAGTGGTGGTATTAAAGGTTGTGTTGGTGAAAGGCATGACACTCGAGGGTACAGTGTTGGTACTGGTAGAGGGTACAGTGCTGGTACTGGTAGAGGGTACAGTGCTGGTACTGGTAGAGGGTACAGTGCTGGTACTGGTAGTAGTTATGTAATCTGTAAATGAAAATATTGTAGTGAAATTAAAATATTTAGTATGATATTTATTTGACGTCTTTCCCGTTTCCAACGAAAATTCTTCTCTGTTCGTTGTAATTTCAGCTCTTGAAATAGTGGTGGACCTGTTTTTAAAGCCTAAGATGTTGGTGGTGATTGCTATAAATGAACAAAAATTATATATATTATATATATATATATATATATTAATCAAATATTGTCATGTTGTCGATTATTGACAGGATAAAAAAAATCAAAGGATCAATCATGTTCAAACTGACAATCTGAAATCTTTAGTACTTATTATAGTAAACTTTCCCAAAACGTTTCCAGACGTTACACTACCGATGAGGAATTGTATATTCCGAAACGGTCTTCTAGTGTTGTAATAATATGTAATCAAATGTAACAAAAAAAAATGTCAAAATCTTCGAAGGATAAGTTATTGTAGCAATTGTTATGTAAAATTATTATAATTTTTTAATTTATGTGCGTTTTATAGGACGACTGGTGGTTCTGGTTGTTTTCAAGTAAATTTATTTCAGCTACAACTTTCCTTCTCATCATATAAAAATAAATCTTGGGCGCTGAATAAAAAAAACTTACTACAGTGTCTTTTGTTCTTGTCCTTTACCACTTCTTTCACACCGCAGTTGCAAAGGCTCTGGTATTGAAATTCAGACTTTACATACAAAACGTTTATGGAAGCAAATTTTGAAACAACACACACTTTTACTGTTCTTCTTGACAACAGTTTAACCGTAGCTTCGTTTCCAGTGTAGAATTCTATTTCTCGGCAATTTTCACATTCGTAGTATTCATTACTATAGTTTTTACAACAATCACTTTCCGGCAATCCATAAATCCTGAGAATGTTAACAAATAGGAAAAAACAAAAAACTAAAGATAAATCCATCTTCTCTTTATCTACGTTACGAAATAATTATTACGTGAAATTTTCGGAATGAAGTCCAGTAAAGACCCGTGCAGTATCTTTAGGTCAAAGGTGAGCGGCTTCATTGATCATCAGTTAAAAGCAAATTGGGACGTGATCAAAGAGATAAAACATCCGAACTGTCTGTTTTAAAATGTGACACCTGTGTTAAAGGTTACGTAGTTATAACACGGTTATCAGAATAAGTTATTTATTCTAAATGATACTAAATTAAAAATATCAATGAACTGATGACAGACTTTACCGTGACACGTCGACTCTCGTGTGAAAAACTAAGTCTATAGAAAGACTCTTGACATGTCCGGTTTTCACAGCTATGATACTTTAATCTTATAAACAAATCTCTCTAATGTTTCAAAAATTTCCATTCTATGCAAATTTTTACTGTAATTGACTAATGAGTGAGTAAGTGAGTTAGTTGGTGTTTATAGCCCATCAGTAATATTGCAGTAACTGGTAAAGGTTACGTAGTTATAACACGGTTATCAGAATTACACAGTAAAAGACAGTTTTAACAAAGAAAAAATTATAAAACATCGGTATTATCATATTATTAAAATCGTACAAGTTAAGTCTACTGCTGTGACATAATTGTCTTATAATACAAGATATGGACAAAGGGAGGTAAATCTCATAAGTATGAGATAGAACAAACGTTGATAATAACAGTTCGTTGCGATCGAGAATTTATTGCCTGAACAATGAAGTTAAATGTTTTTTCCTTAAAACAATTGATACAATCTCGTTCTGTCTCGTTTCGGAGTTATAATGACTTACATATAATCTAAGAATATAATAATTGATCAGAAATATATAATTGGAGTGTAGCTCAATAGGTAACGTCATGGTATTGGAATCTGATGGCTCGAGTTCGTATTTCCTGAGAGACAATTTTTTTATATTTTTTTCTTATTTTTTTATTTATTAATTTTCTTTATAAATTCAAAATTAATTTTCTTTCTTTAATTTATTTTGATTTTTGACTACTTAAAATAAAATCATATGAAAACGATGCAGTTATTTCCATAAATGAATTGTTCAATTCAATGCCTAAAACGTTGAATAGCACAAATACCTAGAGATTCAAACATAATTTAAAACAAATAATTAAATAAATAAAGAAATAAAATAAAATCCAAACTTATGCCGTAATAATTCGAATAGTAATTTGTTTTGTAAAAATCAACTGACAGAAGTAAAAAAAAAAATCAAAGTACTGAAAGAGCTGAAAGTATCGTTCAATTATCTTAAAAGATACTTATTCATTTACAGATGGGATTCAAGTGTAGATGGTGTCGTGCAGTCTTTGATACATATATTGACTGGAAATCGCACGAAGATGTACACATGGATCTCGATGATTTAGGTGCAGAAATTGAATCTTATAATACATGTAGATGGTGTTCTGCAAAGTTTACCAGTGCCTCTGAATTCCTAGAGCACGAACATATACACGAGCAACTGGACGAACTTACCGGTATAAGTTCCATTTCCCTCGAGTGTCCATGGTGTGAGGCTATTTTTAACGATAGAAACGAATTCGACCTTCATTTTGATATTCATAAACAACTTGAAGACCTAGGAGCATTCATGCCGGCCAAGAGGTGTAAAATAGACGACAACATCAGTTCTCCTTCACCATTACCGGGGGCGAGTACCGAATTTATAGATGTGTTCGATTCTCTTCCCGCACCCAGCATGGATTCTGATGATTGCGTATCAAATCAACAGTCGGGTGGCGGCAATGGTGATCAACTCGTATACGAAATTGAAAAAGTGGGACAGAAAACATTTCAAAATAGAGTCATTGATCGACATTATCGAGTCAAGTTCAATCCTGATCAGGTCTTAGAAGGACAGAAGCTATCAGATTTGAACGTGGAATTGGAAAACATGTTCGATGATGTATTGAACGAAGCCAAGAAAGATCTGAAAGGTTCCGACCTGGGAAGAGTTATCATACATCATGACGATTTGATTAATCCGATATACGTTCCCCTGAGGCCATTAGATGACTTGAATGCAGACACTGTCCTGAATTATCTAGAGAACACGTTGACATCCCACCAAGATCTAGCCATGGATGATGGATTTTATTTAGATGTAGGAACTATGGAATTACCTGCAGGGGGTAGAGGCAACGTTGTCAATAGTGTGCTTGGACCCCACAGTTCTCTTGTAAATAAGAAATCCATTCTCGAGATTACAAATCAAGACGATACTTGTTTGGCCCGTGCTATTCTCTTGGGATATTTACGTATGAATACACTGACAACAGACGTATGGAAGTCTCTGACAAGAAATGACTCTTCAATGTCTGTGGACGATCTAGTGATGAAATACAAGGCCTGCCCACACTGGTATTTCAAAATGATTCGACGAGACCAACACGCTAATCGTCAGACTGTCTTGATACAGAAATTTTGTGAAGTGATAGACATCCCCGTCGACCGTTTTCTAACCATAAACGATATATCGCCATTTGAGGAGTTTTTGGATGTAGACGTCCTGGTTGTTAGTGCCAGGATGGGCAACAAATTTATACGCGTTCCACCTGAAGACAGCACGAAGAAAAGGTTATATGTGTACCTCGTCGGGAATGGCGATTCTGCTCATTTTCACGCCATTGTCAATATTTGCGGATTTTTTGGATCTTCTAAATTTTGTGAATTCTGTTTGAAACCTTACCAGCGACGACACGATTGTAAGATCAGTTGCTATGTATGCAACGAAAAGGGGTGTCTAGTGGATGAATCGACGCAAATGAGTTGTATAGAATGTCACATAACTTGCAGATCAGAAGAATGTTTTGACAGACATTTAGTCAAACGCAAGAGAAAAAACAAGGAAGAAGCCTCCATGTGTGACCTATATTGGAGATGCTTAGAATGTTTTAAAGTATTGAAGACAGAAGAAAGGAGCCGTCAAGAACACAAATGTGAAGAATGGTTGTGTAAGTGTTGTAAACAATATGTAGATCCCGACCATTTATGTTACGTGCGTGCATTAGAAGAAAAAAAGAGTAATAACAAGTTCGTTTTTTTCGATATTGAGACAACACAAAACGAGATTGTAGCTTGTAAAGACGGATATATACCTTTAAAGAAAGATCACTGTCAGTGCTCGCCTCTCAATCCCTGTAAATCGTGTTCCTTGTGCACAAATTGTGGAGATACATTGTGTGGAAAACATCAACATAAAGCCAATCTCATCATTGCCCAGAAAGTGTGTCCGACTTGTTTCGACAAGGAGCTGACACCAGACTCGAAATGTGATGTTTGTGGATCCAGGTGCCAGAAGTGTAATAAATATCTTAAAGAAGACAAGTGTTATGAATTTCCGCCTTGTGAGAAAACGTGTGGCTTCAGAGAGATGATGTTTAAAGGGGAACATGCAGTAAAAGAGTTTGGACAATGGCTTTTCGAGAAGACCCATAAAGATTTTACCGTTTTGGCACATAACATGCGAAGTTTCGACGGTTATTTTTTACTGGAATATTTGATTGATCAATCTATACGACCGGACAAGATCATATATTCCGGATCTAAAATCATGTATATGCATATTGCCAGTGGTTTGAACATACGTATCATAGATAGTTTAAATTTTCTTCCAATGAAACTCTCCGATTTACCAGATGCATTTGGACTTACCGAGCTGAAGAAAGGGTATTTTCCACACATGTTCAATAGACAAGAATATTGGGATTACAACGACGAGTATCCCGCAACCCATTACTACGGATGTGACTACATGGGGACAGAAGACAGGGAAAAATTCCTATCGTGGCACGAAAAAAAGATCTCAGAAGGAGCAAAGTTTGATTTTAAATCTGAAATTGTGGAATACTGTCGTAGCGATGTCGATATCTTGCGACAGGCCTGTTTAAAGTTCCGAGAAATATTAATGACTATCACGGGCAAGGAAGAGTCCTATATCGACGAAGAAGGGGAACCTCAAGTAGAAATGAAGGGCGCAGTAGACCCTTTTAACGATATAACAATAGCCTCGGTGTGTTCGACCGTTTTTAGAACGAAATTTTTACCAGAAAACTGGGAAGTCAAACTCAAAAATGAAGACGGGGAGATCACCGAATGGATATCGGCTTATAAAAAAACGGGGAATTACACGTAAAAATGGAAGACGATTGGGTGGATCAATCAGAATTACAACAATGGAATTACACTATCGAAGAATCGAAATTTGTGGATTCCCCGATCTCACAAGTTCCTGCTAACGGCTACTGCAGAGATCAATATAGCTTGAAGTCTATCAAATGGTTGGAATTTCTCATGGAACATAGCCGAATGAGAGGAAATGAAATCTTCATACAACACGCTCTTAATGAAGGTGAAGTGTCTTTGACGGGAACCAGATACAAGTTTGATGGTTATTGTGCATCCACCAATACAGTTTACGAATTTTTAGGTAAATATGAACCTTTTTAAAGCATTACAACCTAGATTTTTGTTTATTTATCCAAAAAAAAAGTTTTTTTATAATATTGTCAAATTTAAGTTGATGACAAATATCTATGTTCATAGCTTAATTATGAATGTCATCATTGAACATTGTCTACAAGAAAATTATGATTCTGAACATTGAAGAAATTATTTCATCTTTACAGGTTGTCTTTATCACGGGTGTAAAGACTGTTATCCCCTTAACAGACATCAAATGAAAATGCCAAGAACCAAACAGTCTTTAGAGGAACTGTACGCCCTTACTTTTAAAAAGAGGGATGTAATCCTTAAGAGGGGCATGAAGTATATTTATATCTGGGAACATGAATTCGATCATCTTCTTAAAGAGGACAAGTATGCCAGAGAGATCGTGAATGCCCTAGATCTCGTGCCACGTTTGAACCCTAGAGACTCTTTTTTCGGCGGTAGGACCAACGCCATCAAATTGAAATACCAGATCCAGGAGAATGAACAGATAAAATATTATGATTTTACAAGTAAGAAACATTATCATCATGTGAGAATGCCATGAAACAAATGTTATCATAGAAATATGTAAATAAATGCCATGAAACAAATGTTATCATAAAAAATATGTAAATAAGTGTTATTATGAAACATGAAAATTTAACCAGCATCTGTCAGACAAGGGTGTTTACAATTAAAACCTTTATGGCGCAATATGAATTCCAGGAATACCTTTTATCTATTTACAGGTCTCTATCCTTACATAAACAAGTATTCCCGTTATCCCGTGAAGGAACCCGAAATTATAACACACGATTTCGGTGATATAGAATCGTATTTTGGAATTGCCAAAGTAAAAGTGCTTCCACCACGAAGATTATATTTTCCGGTTTTGCCAATGAAATGTAACGGGAAATTGATGTTTCCTTTATGCCGTACGTGCGCCGAGAAAGAATCTCAACACACGTGTCAATGTAGTGATGAAAAACGATCCATAACGGGAACATGGTGTACCCCGGAACTCCTCAAAGCCAAGGAATTGGGATATGAAATACTTAAAATTTATGAAATATACCATTGGAACGAAACTACCCAGTACAATCCCGAAACTATGCGTGGTGGTTTATTTGCAGAATACATTAACTTGTTTCTCAAAATAAAACAAGAGAGTAGTGGAAAACCGGCATGGGTAGAAACGGAAGAAGACATGTTGTGCTACATCAAAGGTTATTTAGAAAAGGAAGGCATAGACCTCGACAAAGGCAGCATACAGAAAAACAAAGCAATGCGATCTCTGGCTAAACTGCTACTCAACAGCTTCTGGGGAAAATTTGGACAAAGATTAAACATGCCACAAAACTGTTTCTATCACGATTCAGAAGCAGACAAGTTCTTTCAATGTATATCGGATCCTAAAAAGGTCATTAAAGATTTCCATATCATATCTGACGACATCATTCATCTGTGCTGGGAAAATCAAGATGACATGGTTGAAGAAAATTTGCAAACGAATATCTTCATTGCCACTTTCACTACCTGTTTTGCCAGATTAAAATTGTATGATGTGTTAGAAATGCTACAAGAAAGGGTTCTCTATCACGATACAGACTCCGTGATTTTCGTTTCTCGACCAGATGAGAAAGAACCGGAACTTGGCGACTTTCTAGGCGAGCTGACCTCAGAATTACCCGAAGACGAACACATAGAAGTTTTCGTATCAGGCGGGCCAAAGCAATATGGGTATAGGACCAATAAAAACAACACATGTTGTAAGATCAGGGGATTCAATCTTAATTACACCAATGGTAAACTGTTAAACTTCGATTCTATGCTGGAGTTGGTTACAAATAGAGAAAAAGAATTAAAAGACATTGTCGTAGTCAATCCATACAAAATCTGTAGAGAAAAACGGAAGAGGAAATTATATAATCGTGTGGAAAAAAAGAAATACAAAATAGTGTATACCAAACGTGTGATTCAAAAAGGCACGTTTGACACGTTGCCTTACGGGTATTGAAAAAAAAAACAGACAATGAACAATGATTTTGACACTTTATTTAATATTATACATATATTTAGATCATTATTTGATTAAAATGTTAACCACTTCATAAATGTCTTTTTGTTTTTATTTATTTTTCCTGTACGTGTTCTTAATCCTGGTGGCATGCCTTTAGTTCTCTGTATCACTACGTAACCTTTTCCTCTCTGCTGTCTTTTGGTTGACCGAGGATTTGCATTAATCATGAATGCAGACGGCGTATTGTTTGCCTGTAACACTTCGTAAAACTTTAAGTAACCTATAGGGTGTTGTACAGTATGTCGACTCAGTATGTTCTTAATGAGATCTATTATATGAGAACCCTTTATAGCTTCTCCATCCACAACGATTTCACCTTGGTCGTTCCAGTTTATAACATTTTGTTGAATCAAGAAATGCATCAACGCTTCGGCTTTCCTTTGAAGAAGTTTTGGTACCGTCATTTTCAGCACTTCGGTCAATTTATGAGATTCAGACAAGTGTTCGTAAGCTTTTTTGTTCTCGGATGTCGTTGATTGTTCTAAGTGGTTCTGGTTCTCCTCTTCCTGGCTCTGTTTCATTAGATTGAGATATTTTTCTTTTGCGAGCACGACGAGTTCTTTTGCCATTACTTAAAACATCCAGTATCAATCTTAAAATGGATGATAGGAACTCTCGTTGTCTGATTAATCTATCGAGTTTCACACTCTTTTTGGTACTCTTATCCAGTATCAACTGAAACAATTTTTCATAGGGTTGTAAACTCTTAATTTGTCGATTTGTTAATGGCACTGTTCCTTTATATATGTTAAAGACGATTTCCCTTAAAACATGAAATTGATCTTCCGTTAGGGAACGTAAGAGTGCACGCCTCTGTTTGGGTTTGGCTTCTAATAATGTCGTTAAGAAAGGTACATACGTCTGTATGTTTCGACTCATTCTTCTAAGAATGACGAAAACTGAACAACACGTCCTCTTATATATAGTTATGTTTTTGGTACAAAAAGAATAGTGTCTTGATTGGGTAAAATGTGAGTTCTTAGTCTATCACGATCGGGTGCACTCGGCGTCAAATCCAGCATTAAATAGCCATATGATTTTGACGTTGCTTTCTGGTAAGCGTCTTTGAAATAATCTATTTTTCCGGGAAATACTTGTGATCCAAACGTAATTATTTGTCGAGCATCCCTCACGTTCCGAAACAGTATCACATACTGACATTGTAGTGATATAGTCCTGGAATACTTTCCGGGCATATACAGATTCTGGGTCAAGAGCATCACCGACACCCTTTTATGATGGGCAGTAACACAAAACAGATATGCCGTGTCTTCGCTTTTCGTCACTTGGGCAATGAGATCGTCTATCACCAATAACATGTGATCCGTGTTGAAACTCCATTCTTCAATATCCTCTCTTGTAGGTAACCCTTGATGAAACTGTATATTAGAAATAGACTTCTCCATTTCATCAAACATAGGTTGCCACTCTCCATAAGCAATAACGATTTTCTTTGGAGGTGTCTCAAACATACCAATCTGGTGTTTGAGTATTTCGTAGGTTAGAGTGGTTTTCCCCGACATGGTGCTCCCACTAAGAAGAATTAAAGAGGGACTTTTAAAAGGTAACAACGAACGATGATGCCACCACTTTTCTGAAGACATCTTTCTTCTTTCGTGATTTACACATTAATGACATGAAACATGATTTCGTCATAAATAAATAAATAAATAAATAACAACTGAATGTTTTTAGTATATTCTTTTATTCACAAACATTTGAAATATTCTGTTACATACTGATACACATATTGGTCTGCAGATGACAATGATTTCAAAAAATTAATGACAGAGAATAATGTGACATTTTTACATTTCATTAACAAATAATACAATACATAATGGCCACACACATTAGATTGCCGGTTTTGAATACTAAAAGTACTAAATTCATATGTTTGAGAGTTTAAATTCAAAAACGACACAAAGTTCTTGTGATAAGATCCCGGTCTTCTTCCAAAACTGTCGAAAAATTCTGCATATTCTTCGTTCAGAAACCAAAACACTATCCAATGTTCACCGGGAAGATGCGATTCTTGAGAATTACAAACGTATGCGCTCGGATATGTCGTCACTTTCTTCGGCAACGTATCGGGCGAATAAATTCCTTTCACGAAATAAGCCAAACATCTATTTTCCCTCATGACACATTGTAACTGTTCCGTATTCATACTTGAGTGTATTTGATATCTCTAGAATGGTCTATTTCAATCAAAGCTGGAAATTCGGCATAGGCTATACAGTTCAATGTTTCCGTGGTGGCCGTAGCAAACTTCACCTCGAATCTAACGTTCCCTTGCCGAATCAGATTTATATATTCTTCGCCCAAGTCGTTAGGTGTCAAACTGTATGCATACACGGTATAACCCTGATTAAAATTTTCTCTAGTAATTTGAAGGCCAGCATCTTTGTTCCATTTTTCTGCTACTTCAAATAGATTCACGAACGGTGTCACGTAATTTCTGTTTGATACATCAATCTTCATAGGTCTGGTGGGTACACTCTCGCCATTGACGAATAATGCCACTTCTTCGGCCAAATTGAGGAATTTGAAAGGATATTTCGTGTAACTTCCATTCACAGCAGACTGAGAAACAAAGGCAAAATAGACTTTGGTCGGTAAATTATTAGACCAAACGTTCTGCCAAATGAACGAACCGGATCCTGTAGGACAGGTATTCATTTTAACCTCCGTCCGGATCAACGGGTATTTTGCATTGTGTTCTTTCAATAATTCTGCATGATTGATTAAAACACCATTGTCCACTTTGATCATGCACGCCTTAAATGCAATGTCCAGTATGTGCAGTTTGTAATCTGGTGAAGTCTCCTCGCTCATGAAGATAAATGGAGCCCTGTTTCTGAAGAATTTCAAGGTTAAATTAACACCGTTCACGAGGTATTTATCTAGTCGAAATATGTCTTCGTATAATGGTCCTTCCAGATCGAATTCCTTGCTGAGTTTGGTGAAATCGTATCTTTTATTTTGACCCCCATTCGAACCGCTTACGGGATTTCCCGAATCCATATCGTCTGTGTCTTGATAGAAAAGCTGTGACTGTAACTGGGATTGTGATATATCGTTACCATTCGATAATATTTGTTTCAAAACGGCTTTCCAAGGGTAATGACTGGTGTTGAGGGATACCAGTTTCCCATTCATGTAAGTATCGATTTGACTCCAAATCGTCTGTAAAGGTAAATTGAGGATCCCTACTTTTTCTTGGTTTTTCAAAGCTGTCCCATCGGCTTTGGTTATTTTACATTTCATATATAATCTAGACCTTCTCAGATCAATATATTCGCTTCCTTGTCCAGGTACAGTGATCTCAATAGGAGCATCTTCTGTACTGAAGGAGGAAACGGGGCGACATTCGTTAAAGTAAATCTTGTCAACTGCCACCTGATTAGCAGGTAAAGTGAAAATCGACAATTCTGCCGGTTGTGCAATGTCTCTGTTTTTATCGTTGAGATAAGCCATCCTCTAATGTTTCAATCTCTTAAATATGTTGAAACCTTCCGAAAAGGGATTCTTTCGTTTTCTGCCTGTGGTCTTAGAGCTCTTTTTCTGACGTGATACTCTCTTGGTGGTTGTCTTTGAAATGATCTGTTTCTTACGTTTCTGTCCTTTTATAGGTTTCTTTTTAATGGGCACGTGAGGTAACTTTTCTTTGATGGTGTCTTTCATTTCGGATTTTGCTCGTTCTTCTACTGCTGCTACGGGAGTTACAGATTGACTCACGATGTTGATCTCGGGTTCGTCTTCTTTAGCATTAGAATTGACGGGAATGACATATGGTTTCTTAGCGTACATTCCTGCTATCCCACCACCGGTTTGACGTCCTCTATATGCATTCGGATTGAATTTTCCCGTCATCATATTTTTATAAAACGTTTTCCAAATTCTGGGATCGGACACGTACTGTGAGCCTATCATGGTATCAGAAAAGACGTTCTTTCAATTGTAACGTCAATGTCACTTCTCCTTGAAGAAATGAAGCCAATTCGTGATTCGAATCTTTTATATTGATTTGTATATCCTGAAACACGACCGTTTTTAGAGGTACTTCGTACGGTTGATCGTAAATATAGTTATCACTGCTTTTCAAATAGATACGTCTCAAGAGAGGCAGTTCTCTTTCCCCTACAATGGTATCGTCGCACAAATTGCAATAAATAAATAACTCTGGTTTTGATGTCTTGATTCCTTGATACGCAAATTCCAATAACGAGATGGTCGAGTTCCCACTTAATGCAAGTTGTTTTGGTAGGTATACCCTAAAATCGTAACACTTGTTATCTGGATATATATGGGTACTATCTGTAGAACTGAGAACTATACGCTTCAACATATCTGTGAGAAATGAAGTCCACTTTTAAAATTCGGTCCTATTTATACTTCTTTCAAGTCCGATTCCTTGATCCAAGAATTGAATTTTGACGGATAATGTAGCCAGGACACTAAGACTTGTTTTTCTCCATTGACTCTTCTTCTTTTTAGAATCTTATCGATTTTCCATATACTGTTTTCATCTTTATTCACTTTTTGTAACTCTTGGGTGTAAAATGTCCCTTGTATGGGATCGTTATTGTAATCTATAATTTTGTAAACAGGTATTCCGTCTCTTTTGAATCTTCTCTGTATTTTAAATACTTCCCCGGTCCATTTCTGATCGTACTCTCTTCTAAACGGATGTTTTAAATGTGTTATTCGTACGTTATCATTTACTTTGAATTTGAAAATTTGTTTCTTTCTTGGTTTTCGTTTCTTCTTCTTCACAACGTCTTTTAGTTTCCTTCTTAGTTTTGTTTTAGTCCGAACCAGATAGGCGTTTAGTCTAACTTCGTCTTCATTGGTTTTATTTACATCTGCAGGTGCCATTCCTTTTAATGGTCTAGAAGGCGTGTTATTGATACTACTCACGATATTATCCAATTCTTTGATGTATTTATATGAATTTGTCTCTGTAAACATGCGGTACATTCTGTTTTTTATATTCTGAATGGTCCTTTCGGCAAAATTACTTTTCGTCTCATTTTGCGTAAAGATGAGATGAACATCTTCACTTTTCAAGTAATTTCTAACGATATTATTATCGAATTCTCTCCCTTTGTCTGTTCTTAACAGTATTGGTTTTCGACCCTTTGAAAACAATTTCTTCAAAGCCTTTAAAGTATCCTTGGCCGTTTTCTGTTTCATGGGTTCTGCAAAGACATATCTGGAAAATATGTCTTGTGCCACTAAGATATATTGAATACCCTCATTTTCTTTCGAGATATTTTTGACATCCATGAGATCCGCATCCCATTGTGTGTCTATGCCTTGTACTATGATGTGATTTCTTTTGAATTTTTTTTGGACTCTTTTTTGGAGTGAATATGCATCTCGATCAGATAAATATTGTCTAATTTTTCTCAGACCGATGTTAAATTGACCTTCTTTCTTAACGATTTGATACAATTTTTCGGGTCCGGCGAAGGCTGCAGGGTGTTTTGGATTAGTCCATATTTTATCTAAATATTCTGTTTCTGAGAGAGATAGCATCGTATCCACTCTATGAGCGACTACGCCTTCCAAAAACTCGTGACGAAATGAATATCTCAGTCTACAAAACTTCTATATATAGACAATTGAACACATAATGTAAAGAAAACATATTTGAATAGAAAACAAAAACACTAAACTCTATGATTAAATGTTTATTATGAATATATAAAAACAATATACATCATGATAAGCATAATTCATCAACAAAACAAAGGATTAAAACATATAATTCATGAAAAAATAATACAAATGATTTGATTACATTTTAATAGTCCATATAATGGTTGGGATTACATCTACGGCACTGAAAAAATCCCATCTGATTTAAATGATCGTCTCGTAACTCACAAAATGTCACTGTGGCTAACTGTTCTTTCAATAATTGCGCCACAAAATCTATGGCACATCTCAATTGATACCATTGAGCAAAGGTAAGAGCTATTCCTTTACGTGTTGGAACAACAGATTCCTGTCCTTCAGGAAGAAACCACTTCCTAATATGCACGACGGGAAAGCCTGTCTTGATGCTCACGTTTACGTTTTCGCCAAGGTGGTATCTGTAATCCACATTCTGATTGCTTTTATATGATTCTATACATTCCGAAACATCACGGTAACAGCACAAGTCCAACTTCAGCCATTTCTCGAGATCTAAACCAATACCAACCTTTGAAGGATACAGTCCGCGTTTATTTCTAACATACTGTCTGATATGTATCATCATCTTTCCATTAAACTGTTTGGCCACTACATAACGGTCATCTCCCAAGTGGATACAACACAGATCGACATTATCTTGAATTTGTGTCGGAAGAGACATGCAGTTCTCAATCAATTTATCTTCTGGGATAATCTCCTCAGTACCCTGATTGACAGAGCTCAAATCTTCGACATGTAGTACTTTTGTCGGGAGGGTTTTGTTGACCTCGGTTTGTTCTGTAATGCTCTGTTGGAACCGTGTTTCCACTGTGTGGGTATTGGCATCACAAGTATTCGGGAGATCCGTTTTACCATCGACAAGTAACTTGCGCCGTAGTTTATCTTTCACTTCTTTTTTTATAGTCTTTCTTCCCCTTCCTAGGGATCCTTCAACAGTTTTAGTGACTTTTGTCTTCATTTTTGCCTTATACTATATCTTTTAGCCTCTTATAGCATACGTGTGATCGTTAGCTCTCTTTTGGAAATTATAATGTCAAACAGGCAAAATCCTAAGGTTTTATACTCTTTGGTTTCTAAATATAGCTCTTCTCGAAACTTCGCTTCTATTGTTCTCTATCTGATTTATGACTTTTTTTACCCGAAAGTTCCAGATCATACTGTCTGATTTCCAAAAAAAATAGATATTCTCGAATCTTCGCTTTTATTGTTCTTTATTTAATTTTAGACCGAAATTTCTAGAGGGTTCTATATTTAGGATCGAATTTTACTTTTAGAATTTTCTCGCACATTCCAATGACGTCACACACTTTAATTTTAGATCGAACTTTCTAGAGTATTCTATATTTAGATCTAGTGACGTCACGAACTTTCTAGAGAGTTCTATTTTTAGCTCTTTCTGGAAGGTTC
This sequence comes from Tegillarca granosa, assembly GCA_029721355.1. Lineage (NCBI taxonomy): Eukaryota > Metazoa > Mollusca > Bivalvia > Arcoida > Arcidae > Tegillarca > Tegillarca granosa. Next base: position 5,003 of record JARBDR010000708.1, on the reverse strand, counting down.
GAAAAATCTATACGGACATCAAGGTAGCAGCTCGTTTATTCTGTCATGTTCTGGTCAAAAATGTTGATTAAGACGGGTACAGGGGGTGTTTTAACAACAATTTTTAGATTTTTGTCAATTTTACAATTGTAAGAAACAAACCAACTCGCCTATTTTACAAACAACCGTTCTTGCAATGAAATAAGGACATCCCCACTACCAAAGAACGTAGGCTCGCTAACAAATTTCATGAATAACTACCGTTTCCGGATTACTTCAAATTACTATTAAATAGTTTTATGGCCGTCATTACAATATTCTTGATAAGTATGAAATTACTGCATCCAAACTTATAATGGATATATTTGACTTCCAAAGTTCTTTGTTCATTTCATTCTCAAGTTTGACTTTATACATGACGAGTAAAGGTAGCCAGACAGGAGTTTTTTTTATTTCCGAACGACCCTGCCTCATTGTTTGATGGAAGTTCACGTACATAACTAAATTTTCAAAGGTTTTACTTTGTTTTTGGGATTATAATTTTAACATGGACTGGTATGTTTTTTTTGTTGTATTACACTTCTTGAGATATTTGCGATGCATTATAGGAAAAACTTTTTAAAGTATAGATTTCTTAATTTGTTTCTTTGCCATACACTTTAAGTCGGAAATGATCAAAGGAGATGAGTTAAATAATAGTTTTTCGCTCAGTCAAATTTTCTTCACTTTAATGTTGTTTGTTTAGGAATTGTGGTGGAATGAAAAACATACACTAAGATCGGTACTGAAAAGGGGTTGAATCCAAGTTGTAAAAGGCATTTGTAATCTATTGACGTGCTTTCGGTCCAAATGCTTCAAGGAAAAGTGGTTCTAATATTTGTGTGTATTTACAAGTAGAATGAACAACCTGATAACGCGAATAAAGATTAAACTCGGAAATGTGTTAAATAAGCTTGACGTTAGGGAACAGCGTTATTATCACATATTTATGTATACATGATTTTTTTGAAGAATCCAAACATACCCAAAACGAATAAGCCAATGATATTTTTAGGTGTTGTACGATAGAATAAAGAGTTGCCAGAAAATTTCATTTATCATAAGTAAGGAAACTGGTAAATTACAAAGGTAAAAAGGGGGTGCCCCTATTGAGAATCGAGATTAAGCAATTACTTAGACTGCGATCTGCAAGCAGTTGCTCTAAGCCACTCGGCGATCGAGGTAACTTTTTTAAATAAATCTAAATACTATTTACACGAGATGTAACCAATAGACCATTTTGAGGAACAAGAACGAGAATGTTAGACTAATAAATATTTTACAAAAAAACTGCTAAATTTTGATGTGCAATATGTGCACATTTCGGAAAATCATTCCTGATCAGTGACACTAGAGGCCGAAAATTTTGATAGAGAAAACATATAATTCAAACGGTTGAAAAATACTGAATCTAAAGTTCCAAAATCATATGAATCCAAATCTAGCTAAGGAATGCTATGCATGAGGGAACAAACCTTAGTTGTAAATAAATTTCAAAAATTAAATTGATTCATAGTTTAATTATACATAGTTGTTATGGAGTCGGACCATTTATATTTATCGACCTATACATTATCACAGCAGGTGACATCATATCATATTTATTTTTGTATTTTATAATCTTTGTTTTTATTGTTAAAGATGAAAAGACAAAAAATTGAAAAAATATTGAAGACACAGCTTAAACCACAACTATAAGACTTTATTTTCTATAAACACCTACGCCCATAGTCAAGTGGTTAAACATTAAAAAAAACCAATTTGATTGCAACAAATAGTAATAATTATTTAAATGTCTATCTTAATAGATCTTATGGTTTACTTCAGTTAGATGAATGGAGGTACCATTAAGTTTTCATAATATATTATTTTTTTAATTTTAACTCATTCGCTTAGATATAAATGAAATTGAACCAGTGCCAAATATTTTTGCTAGTAAGGACAATAACAAAATATTAATTTGCGTGCAAACAATTTAGTGTAGGCGTATTTTACAAAAAGCCCATTGATTAAATTACTAACTTCAAAACAGTTTAAATAACAGTAAACAAACGATATGAATAGGAAACAAACGATATAAATAGGAGGAAGTGGGGTTTTCCCTTGCATCCTTTCTTTCGGAGCCCTAATCCTTAGGACTCCCAAGGTAATTTTGCAGGGGTCTTTGGCCAAAATTTGGGATCTTATATATATCTATCCTTTTCCGACACTAGTTTTGTGTATTCACTACGCTATTAGTCTATAAAAGAAAAATATGTATAAGTAACCTTACTGGTCGAAGTCGTAGCAGTTTTTCTTAAAAAAGACTGTAATTTAATTTTATATTACAGAATCTTTGTGATCCCGGGACTCCTGATGTCTGACAAACGTACTATTTTGAAAATTAGTTCATCCCTTTGTGAATGGATTGTTTTTACTGGCCTGTTTACAAGCATTACAAAAAAAAGTTTAAATTCGATTGTATCAAGCCAATTGTATGTTTCAAGCCATTTTGGCATCAACTTTCGTTTTTAGCTCATCTGAGCTTTTGGCTCAAGTGAGCTATTTCGGTGCAAAATCGTCTGTCGTTCGTCCGCCCGTCCGTCTGTAAACTTTTACATTTTCAACTTCTCTGAAACTGCAGGGAAGATTTCAATGAAATTTGTTTAGATGCATATATGGGCCGGTGCAATTCAGATTTTTTGTGACATTGTCCTTGCTCCGAAAACTAGGTAAAGGCGACCTATGGGTCCAAAAAACTTAAAAAATCTTCTTCTCAGAAACCGATAATGGGAGAGAAAATCTGATGTGATATTTGGCTTCTCGGGTCTTAATCCACTAGTTTGTTAGATTTGTGAAATTTGGTCGAAAAATGGGTTATGCGTTTTTGCGTTTAATTTCGTATTTAAATGGCTTCAAATTGTTTTAACTTGACTATTTGAACAGATATTGACATGGGGTTTTCAGTGTTGACTTTTTCTTGAAATAACCTTCAAAGTACAATTTCAAAGTTCAAGGTCCTGACGTAGTTTAATTTGGCACTTTTAGGCTATTTTATTCAAATTTTTAAAAGGTATATAATTTCAAAACGTTGTTAAAATGTTCAGGATGACAAAATGTAAAAAGGTACAAAGTTTCGTAACTGTATGATAATGCATGTAGGAGTTGTTGCCCCTGATATGTAATTTTTCTTATAAAAACTAAAATGTGCATCAACTTGAAAACTGTTAAATTTTTGCATAGGCATATATATTAGAATATTGTAGGAATTGATATGGCGATCATTCTGATGTATGATTCAAGGTCTTGGGTTCAAAGGTCAAGGTCATAGATTCACAAGAAGACTCAAATGGTTAATACTTTGAAAAATATGACCTTTTTGCATAGACATATATATTAGAATATTGTAGGTATTGACAGGACGATCATCTTGATATATGACTCAAGGTCATGCGTTCAAAGGTCAAGGTCATAGGTGCATTAAAAGACTGAAATTGTTTATTATCTTCGAAACTATTAACTTTTTGTATTGGCATTATATTAGAATTTTGAAGGAATTGATATGGCGATCATTTTGATATAAGATTCAAGATCTTACAATAAAAAATTAAGGTCATTGATACATATGAAGACTCAAATTGTTTATTATCTTGAAAACTATTTACTTTTTGTATAGGCATGTATATTAGAATATTGTCGGTATTTTTGCAAAAAAATTGATTTTGGCCATATCCTCAGGTTAGCGTTAAGGCTCATGGACCTCTTGTTTGGTAGGAACAGTTAAAATCAAAACAAAATATTACCGAATGGTAGAATTGCATATCTCATACAGGGTAATTAATCAAGAAATCTACGGCAACTTTAATAGTTCAGATGGCTGAGTGCTCGTTTTATAAGTTGGAGGTCGGGATTTGAACCTTAGCCAGGTCTGACCAAAACTTAAAGAAAGGTATTGACTGGTTTTGCCAAGCATTTGAGAAAGACGGAGTTAGCTTATGTCAGAGTAAAGCGTATGTAAATGCGTCCGTCAACGTTTTTTTTTAAAATCACTTTGATAATCTGCACGAAATTTAAAATGGAAAGTCCTAAGGTACAAATGGATCAAAATTGCATTCGACATATGCGCGAGAATCCAAGTTTCAATGTGTCACCATAAACAACAAAAACTAAAAATGCCATTGCAGGTTCATTTATATACTTGCACCAATTATGTTGAAATATATAAAAAAAAAATATGTCGGTGAATTAATATATAGAACAGTATTTTCAAAAACAAATGTTTGCGCATTATTTAAACAATATGCAAACTTTGTATATTTCTAACCTTTATTTTTACACATATTCGCCGATAAGTTTAAAAAACGAAAAAATTGGTGTAAAATAATTCGCTCTAATTTTTGACATCGTATTTTCTGGAATAGAACGACACATGTTTTAGAAAAAAAAACGTAAAAACAAACAAATTTAGGTCATTTCACGGTCGAACCTACAAAACAAGCAACAAAAATATTATCGGATCAGTATATAATTACCAAACTTACCGAGTTTATTAGCACCACTGAAATTGTCAAAAACTTACAATAATACATCTATTTAGTCAGTTTCTTCTCGGTAGCTTGACAATACTTGTGTTTGTGAAAGCAAAGTGCGTGACTGTAATTTAAATTAAATATACATGGGACTTGACAGGCATGTTAGTTTCAAAGATACAACGATTGTTAAGAGTAAAATGGTCGTATGTGACACACGGCAAAAGTGAGTCTTAAGTTTTTCACAAATGAACCAACAAGATGGGTAAAGAAAAAACAAAAAACAGGTTTCTGATACCTTTATCTAAAATGCTACAAAATTATGAAATCTTTTCTCTGATAAGAGTGAGTAATTAAGAAATATTAAACTTAAGATAAAATAAGACACGACTGTTTTGCTCTTTCATTAATGGTTGGAATAAGGTAAAAAATAAAATGCCAAAAGTTTTCTTACTATGTTCTAATTTTATTTCAAAA